>JAABKJ010000755.1:29925093-30286455 GCA_011634705.1 Andricus grossulariae | reverse complement strand
CTTTCTCGAGAAAGATGTATTCTTTACACCTGGTGCACCCAGAAGTTGTTACACAATGACGAGTTTAAAAAAAATAGGTGGCGTGGGGGCAATCTTCATTGTGAATTTAACTTCCTCGACGTTGATTTATTCTTTACACCGGGTGCACTCGGAAGTTGTGTACAATGACCAGGGTAGAGGTAATAATAAAAAACTGGGGTCTGGAGATAAGCAGCCTCATGTTACGCTATTCCTACAACTGCTGTCCTCATGTGGCCTCTGAATGTGGTACGCGCGGAGCAAGGGACACGGTGCTCACTAACTGATCACCGATGCGTGAAACAGCAGCAGCGTGGGGACAAAGGCGCAGTGCGCGGGTACTCAGGTGCTTATATCGCGTCATAATATCAGGAAGTAGTTCACAAGCAACTGACTGTTTATGTTTGGCTTCCTCGAAGATATGCTCAAAGCAATGCCCGAAACCGTGCTTATCTCCAGGTCCCAGTGTATAGCGTTTTCTTGGAACTTCCTGGGTCCATTTTAGATTGGAATCTGCAGCCGGAAAGTTATTGGAATTTCCACGAAAAGTCAATAGAATTTTCAACTGGAATACTATTCCATTATTGTTTGAAAAATAATAGTTTTCAGTTGAAAATTCAACTATTTGGTTGAAAATGGATCTATTTTGTTGTAAATTTGTATTTTCAGTCAGAACTAATCTTCTTGATTCAGGAATTAACTACTTGGTTAGAATTAACAATTTTGTTAGAAATTTGTTACTTTATTTAAAAATAATTTTTTTAGTGCAAATTCAACTATTCATATTTTTGGGTTGAAAATTCAACTGTATGGTTGAAGATTCGTCTTCATGCCTAAAAAATTCAACTGTTTTGTTAAAAATGAACTTGTTGATCGAAAATTAATATTTTCGAGTGGGAAAGGTCATATTTTTTGTTTGAAAATTCAACTGTTTTGTGAAAATTCATCTTTTTTGCTTCAAAATTCAACTAGTTGTTTAAAAATTTCACTGTTTGGTTAAAAATTTGCCCCTTTTGCTCAAAAGTTCAAATATTTATTTGTCAAAACAATTTTATGATTTACAATAATATTTTTGTATTTTTAATTCCACTATTTTGTTAAAAAGTAATCTTTTTTATTCGAAAATTCAAGTCTTTTGTTGCAGATTCATCTTTTTGGCTTGATTCAATTATTTGATTAAAAATGTAAATGTTTTTGGTTCAAGTTTAATCTTTTTTTAAAGAATGTTACCATTTGTTTAAAAATTCATGTTTGTAGGTTGAAAATTCAACTACAGTAAACTTCCGTCTACTTTAAGGTCCTTGAAACGTACGTTTTACTTATAAAATTTTTGTTTTTTCATTTCATTTATCTTGTTGAAAAACGATCTTTTTTGTTCGAAGATTTAACTATTTTGTTTGAAAATTTGTGTTTTTGGATAGAAGTTTGCAGATTCAAATATTTGGTTAAAAGTGCAACTATTTGTTGTTGAAATTAATTGCTTTTTATTTTTAATTTCAATCATTAGGTTGAGAATTCATCTTTTTAGCTTGAAAATTCAACTATTTTCTTTAAATTCATGATAGGGAATTATATTGTTCCTCTGGTATTAAATGAGTTGGTGTTTCTTTGCATGGGCTTTAGGGTCCAGTAATCAAAAAACCGTGTTTTTTAATCAGACGTTTCGACTCATGTGGGAGTCCTCTTCAGGGATTAATTTTCGCAAGCCAGGAAAGTGTCCTTTCCACCTTAGCATACCGTACCCGCATTTTAGGTCAAGAAGTTCCGAGCGATAGGTGCAGAGCGTGTCATACACACGTTGAGTACCTAGAACACATACTATAGGTGTGTCCCACTCACGTAGGAACGACATATATCTACAGACGCAACGCGGCCCTAAGAGTGCTTTATAACCATATTTGTCGCTCTTACGGTGTTGGCCTCGACCCTGCCCTGCCGAAAGCTCCAAGGGAGATAGAGTAAATTGTCCAAAACGAGAAGTGCCACATTTTCTGGAACTACGATCTTCGGACAGCAGTCTCTGTTGCACACTCGACGCCTGACATTGATCTTCAAGACTTCGAGAAAAGAACCATATTCGTCATTGAATTCTCGGCTCCGACCGACTACAAAATCACTGCCAAGGAGAAGGAAAAGGAGGACAGGTATGAAGACCTTAAAAGGGAGTTGCAAGGACTGTACCCAAAATATTCGGTTAAAGAATTTGTTCTTGTGATC
This sequence comes from Andricus grossulariae, assembly GCA_011634705.1. NCBI lineage: Eukaryota > Metazoa > Arthropoda > Insecta > Hymenoptera > Cynipidae > Andricus > Andricus grossulariae. The sequence continues at coordinate 30,284,220 of JAABKJ010000755.1, read as the reverse complement.
GATGCTCTCGGAGTTGCGAAACTATCATTGCTTCGTAATCTTAAAGCCATTCCCGCGTGCCAAAAATATGCCAAGGCACTTGTGCGATGGATGCGAAAAGATGTCATCCTTGGGTCGCTTCGTGTTCTCAAGTCACACGAGGTTTTCGCCGGCCTGTCTTCATAATTTCATCGTGCCACCCATCTCACGGTCGTGAGACATGGCCATGAGTGTGATTTACCGCAGTTTTACTAGGAGCTGGTGTCATTTTGAGGTGGCAGTTGCTCCCAGTGAGACACGGCGGTTGTTGTTAACCTTATTTTTCAATTATATATGGACGGTTAAACAACCACTTCAGGGTCCTGCTGCCCGGGAGCAACTGCTATTTGAAACTGACACCGGCTCCCAGCAGAACCGCGGTAAATCACACCTACGGCCACGTCTCACGACCATGAGATCGGTATATATATATAATCAATAAGTGCTGAATTTTTTTTGTCAAAAATATTCATTTTAGTTGACAATTGAAGTATTTTGTTGTAAATTAACTTTTTTGTTTGAAAATTCAACTGTTTTGTAGAAAATTCGTCTTTTCGGCTTCAACATTGAAAGATTGGGTAGAAAATTAACCATTTTGGTTGAAAATTATCTTTGTTGTTCACAATTCATATTTTTGATTAAACATTCAACTATTATGGTAGAATATTTAACTATTTGGTTGAAAATGTAACTATTTATTTGAAAATGTATCTATTTAGTAGAAAATAAACTTTTCTGTTAGAAATAATGTATTTTCTAAGTTCTTCTTTTTGGTAGAACATTAATCTTCTGGGTGGAAGATTCATCTTTTTGGTTGAAAATTGAACTATTTTGTTAGAAAGTCATCTTTTTTGAGTCGAAAATCCAACTGTGAACCTTTTAGATCAGAGATTCATTTTTTGATAGTTAGAAAAGTAATCTGGTTGAAAATTAGTTCTTTCATGGTTGAAAGTTAATTCTTTTTTATTGCAAAGTTTTGTTGAACATTTGTTTTTTTGGGTGGAAAATTCATCCTTCTGGATTGAAAATTCATCTTCAGGTAGAAAAGTAATCTTTTTTCCTCGAAAATTCATCATTCTTATTCGAAAGTGAACTTTTTTGTTGAAGATTCATCTTTTCGGTTTTAAAAGTGAAATGTTTTCTAAAATATTGGACTTTTGAGATAGAAAACTCAAAATATGATATAAATATATAATATAAACTGAGTTTAAAATTCAATAGTCTCCTGAAAAACTCATCTCTCTAGCTTAAAAATTTAAATATTTGGTGAAAAATTAATTTTTTTGTTGAAAAATAGTCTCTTTTGCTTGAAAGTTTAACCATTGCGTTGTAAATGCAACTGTTTGACTCAAAATTAACTTTTTTTCACAAAAATCATCGTTTCGTGTTTAAAAGTCAAATGTTTCCTAAAACATCCGACTTTTAGGTAGATAATTCAACTCTTTTGTTGGAAATTAATATTTGTTGGTTGAATCACACTATTTCCTCCGGTTTGAAGGCATTTTGGGCTAAGAAATATGAAATCACTTTTACAATAATTTACATAATATATTTTACCTATGAATGATAAAGTGTCTAATTATTTTCAAAATATATCTATAATAAAGCAATGAGTATTGAATAATTAATCATATAAATGCTTTTAAGTCAACCGGAAAATAGCCTGGAATTTTTATTTGAAATTTGAGTGGCCACCCTGGTTAGTTGTTGTTAACGAGGGGTGACGGTGGACGGGGGTAAAAAAAGTCCGAAATTGGTCACTTAGTTTTTTGACGGCCCCTAAGTTTGGACAAAAATACAATAAATGAACCATATTACAATTAATTTAAATAAAATAAATTTAACTGCTTTGTTGAATTTTGTCACGATTCAATAAATTCAACAAATAGTTGGACGTCTTTCACTTCCTTATTAGAGTTTCGTAGCCCCGGGACAGAGAGTGTCTGTCCGTTCGTCGTACTTTCTTCCCAGAAGGGTAAGTGAGGGGAAATTAGGGGAGCGGAAGTAGGGGAAGTGAGAGGTGAGGGAGTAGGGTAATGAGGTTGAGGAAGTAGGGGATGTGGGGGAGTGAGGGGAAATGAGCGTTGGTGTAGTAGGGAGAAATGAGGGAAGGGTAAGTAGAAGAAGTGAGGGAAGATTAGATTGGGGAAGTAGGGACAGTGATTAGAAGTGATGGGAAGTAGGAGAAATGATTGGAAGTGTGGGAAGGTAGTGAGGGGAAGAGATGAAATAGTAAGTAGGGTAGTGTGGGTGAGTAGGGGAGGGGATGGAAAGTAGGGTTGGGGAGTGTTAGCTTAGGATCAAGTTGGGGAAGGGAGGAAAAGTCAAGGGTGAAGTGAGGAGAAGGGAAGTAGGGGAGGTGAAGTATAGGAGGGGGAGGTTTGAACGACTTAATTAACGTCTTAATAGGCTACAAAACCCTTTTTTTAAGCTCGCGAAGCCAACTTTGACTAATTTTTAATTTTCCATGTCATGTTCCCTGTGGTAGAATTTAATTGATATTTGAAACCCTGTTGCAGTTGAAGTCAATTCAATCAATCGACATCAATTGATGCTTCAATAGAGGTAATAAGTCGAAATGCTGGAATCGCCTTATTTCTGTAATTACTTATAATCAGATTTCCAAAGCATACCAAGTTGTAAGTCCACCTTTCACTTTGTCGTCTTCGTCTGCTTTGCACCTTCATTTTCCCTTTTATTTCCATCGGTCTTCGCGTCTCAGAGACCTCTCCACTGAAGGATATTAACTCTGAAAAATAGATCTTTCGATAAAAGGATTCAGGCGAATAATATTTTTCTTTCATCTGAAGTCATCTCTCGGTCATGCTTGACGTGAACAGGACGTAGGTATACATCGCGGTTGGTTCCTATGCATAAACTTTTAGAAATGAATAACATAATTCATACCTAGCCCTCCTCAAATAAAAAGTGCAAATATGGTATGTATCCCAGTTTTACATAACTTATTTTTCGTCTTTTCTCTAGAATTTTCTTCAGACTTTTTCATACATCAGCTTCCATATTCAAAGTAAATTGAAAAGCATCGTGGATATTTCTTCATTCAAAAATATTATGCATAGTTGGATTGAAAGAGGAAATACTGAGTCAATGAATTATTTGACATATTTGGAAATATTTCTAAGGATATTGAATATATTATTATAAAAGCAGAAAAAAATTAAATTAAGATTAAAAATGTATCTTTTTTGGTTGAAAATTAAACTACTTGGTTGAAAATACGCCTTTTGTGATAGAAAATTAATCTTCTCATTTAAATAATCATCTTTTTGGTTGATCATGAAACTATTTGATCGAATGTCGATTTTTTTGTTGAAAATCCATTTTTTTTTTAAGATTCATCATTTTAGTTAAAGATATATCTCTTTGGTAGAAAATGTTTATTAAAAAATCATTAGTTTCATAAGAAGATTCGTATGTTTCAAACAGTTTTAGGTTACTTTGTTGTTTTACATAAAAAATGGTATTTTCAAACAAAAATTATTATAATTTGAACACTATTTAGAATCATTCAACAATTTTGGATGTTAGTGTTTCAATTTTGGATGTTAGTGTTTCTCGTCGGAACTTGGTATTTTTAATTTGAACAAAATTATATTTCAAAGATTTCAAAGAAGATTCACATCTTTTTAACAATGTTAGCTTATGTTGACATTTTATACCGGAAATTGGTTATTTCAAACAAAACAGTATATTTTATTACAAATTCATAGAATTTCAAAAGAAATAACAAAATTTTGAACAATTTAGTATTATGCTAGCCATTTCAAAAGATTATTTACAATCTTAAAGAATTTGTTTTTATGTTATGTTGTTATTTTCCGTCAAAAATTGCTACTGGTAATAAAAAAAATCATCGTAATTCAAAGAATGTTTAAAATATTTTAACAATATTAGCGTGTTAACTTTTTTTTTATCGGAAATCGGTTATTTTAAACAAAAGTAATTTGATATCAAAAATTAAGCTTACAGTTTTGAACAAATTGAGCTTATGTTGGTGTTTTTTTGTCGAAAATCGGTATATTATTATATAAGTGTATAATATTGTCCCTGATTTTCTTTTCTATTATTTCAAATGATGAACAATATGAAATACAACAATGTTGTATCAATGAATATATATTAAATATTAAAAGTGTTGCATTTATTAATTTTTATCACGCTGGTATTTAAAAAAAAGTTTCTCTTTAAAAAAATACTTTTTTTTTGAAAGAAAAGTCTCCTATTTTCCCTACAATTGAACTGCTGAACTAGTGTGATCACTGTATTTATTATTATAATTTATAAATCTCTGGTGAAAAATCTCTTTGAGATATTGAGAGGGATGATACATTGCAAGATCCTATATTTTACAGAAATTTGATATGGTTGAGGAGACTTAACTTAGGATTGGATCGGATATCTTGGATAGTAATTTTGTAATGGCGGTCTAGGTAACGAGTGAGTTCAATTCTGGTGGAGTTTCACGTAGAGGTTTAACGATTATTGCCGCACCCTTACTTTCCACGTGAGCTCAGACTGTCCGAAGACTGTCCCAGAATCTATAGAAATTGCCAAAGGCACCCAGTTTCAATGGCTCTTTATGTTAGAATCGCACAAGGCTTTGCTTTTAGTTGTTGTCACTGGTCGCTTACATCTCTATATATACGCTTAATATACCTCCGTCATTACTTTTTTAACGACCATTTTCCGCGTGAGGAAAATACATTTGATACCCTTCAATTCTCTCGTTCTGTTTTCTTTTTTCAATCACAGAACTCGCCATTACAAATATTAAGAGAAAAGCAAAAACAACATGTTTTCCTGGATGTTGTCTCACAGCCTATTTTTTCATTTAGTGTAAAAATAATTGTGCAATTTTCTATAAGTTTGAAGAAAACGAAAAAAAAATCGTTCTGCTTTCATTCTTTCAACCTGACCAAACCATCTCAAAACATATCTTTCACTTTTGTCAGTGTTTCCTCTACACCACATTTTTTGAGAATCCTCTCAGGACTAACTTGTTCATTAGCGTTTTACCGCATATATTCCGAAGGAATTAAATGTCAACCGCGTTAACTTTACTCTTATCCTTTTTTAGGTATGTTCAGGTCTCGCTACCGTACAACACAGTGGGTTCAAGAACAGAAATATATATTGCAGTTTCAGCTTTATTTGTCGCATTTTTACTTCTGGTAATGGCTCTTATACTGCCGATACCCTTCCAGTCCTCGTTTATACGCCTGGCTATCTCTCCATCTATCTTTCCGTTAGTAGTAAATAAACTTCCAAGATACACGTAATTATCAACTTGCTCTATCCTCTCTTCGTCTAAGGCAATATTGCATACTGTTTTTTCATCCCTTCCTTCAAATATCATAAGTTTTGTTTTATCGAAGTTATTTTAAGATCCATGTCCGTGAATTTAATAAATAACCAAGAGGACATAACACATCCTTGCCTAATACCCTGCCTAATATCAAACCAATCACTATCTTGTCAATTTCACCTTATACTCGCTTTACTACCTGCATATATTGTTTTTACTACGTTTAGGAGCCAACCATTGACCTCATACTCTTTCAGAACTTCCCAAAGCTTAATTCTATACACCTTATCAAAGGCTTTTTCCAGATCAACAAATGCATAGACAACTTTTTGGTTCACTCTCAAACATTTTTCTGCGATCTGGCTCAAGCTATAAATATCTGATCCGCACATGGTTTTCCTAGCATAAATCCACATTGAATTTCCAGATCTTTTTCTCTATTATTTTCATGACCTTTAAGGTTTTCAAAAATACTTAATCGTAATAGGATTAAGTATTTTTCAAAATATTTTGCCTATGGTACTTAGTAAGCTGATAGCTCTATAATTTTTGTAGTTACCTTTATCACCCTTACCCTTGCAGATTGGAATGATGATCGCCTTTTTGAGTAATTTGGAACTTCTCCAATCTCAGTACATATATTCATCAACTCGCTCAGCCGTTCAGATAAATACTTATCACCGCTTTTAAGTATTTTATCTGTAATACCTCCCACACCAGCAGCCGTACCATTCTTCAAGTTCTTAATTATGGCCCTAATCTTAGAGGCACATATTCCATACCATTTCACCCTCACTATTCCTAATTTAAACTAACTCTGTACTACTACTACCTTTCCTAATTTCCTTGGCTCATTTCCAAAATACATTTAATTTCCTTCAAAAACATTTTGTATTTTTGTTATCTTCTTCCGCTTTGAATTTCCCCTCGTAATTGCCAAGACCTATAATATTCAACTTTCTTAGAAACGCTTGCTTCTTCTCGCTAACAGTTACGCGGATTTCATCATAACACGAAGCATCACCAGTCATTCTTCCTATAACTGCAGTACCACACACTTCAGATGCAGTCCTGATCATGCTCTCCTGAAATATTGTCCATACACCCTCTACATGTTTATTGTGCATTTGCTTCTCCCATATTATCCTATCAAAGACCTCGTTCACCTTATTACGAAATTCTATTTTCACTTCTGGTTTCTGCAAATTCTCTATTTTGATTCGCTTCTGCTTCGTCTTTTCAGTACTCTTTCCCCTCCATCGACCATCATTGACCTATGTTCATTTTTTAAACTAAGAGGTAATGCTCCGTCCCACATTAAGAACCTTTCATAACCCTTGTATATCTTATAACTAGCCATCTCAGCCTCTCATCCGCAACAACAATCAATCATACCGTGGCTTTCACCTGTGCACAAAGTGTACAAGTGGGTCATTTTACATCTGAACCAAGAATTAGTAATAAACAAGCCCTTTTCTAAACATAAGCTAACCAATTTGCCCCCGTATCATTCGTTTTTGGATCTCTATTCATATCTCCTAGTAGAATGATTTTTTTTCCATGATCTCAAGAACTTCTAACCTACAAAAATTTGTTTTTTTTTTTGGAAGAAACACGTGTCTTTTAGAAATTTTACACTCTACTTTTTATGAACAGCATCTTTGCCTCTTGTAGAAATTCTTCAGAATAATTTTTTAGATCAAATATTCTTCTAAATTTTAGCTGCATATCAAAATTGCACTTATCGGAAATTGAATTTTAAAGTACAGGAAAAATACTCATCTTGATGTTGTTGGGCAATAATATTGTTAAAAAATACTGCAAATTTACGAAAGTCACATTTCATCAGACTTCACGAATTTTATTTTCAACCTGGATTTTTCAACAGGAATAGTTAAATGCACGCACAAAAAGTTTTTAAACCCAGAACCATATAAGAAAACTATAAGAGTGTTTTGAGTTCATTGTTTATTATAATTCAGCGGACCCATTTCGGTTAGAAACTGTGCGGTTTAAGAGGAAACACGTGATTTTCAGAAATTTGACGCTGTACTTTTTACAAGCAGAATTTTTTCCTGTTCTAAGAAATCTTTAAAACAATTATTAATTCTAATTTTAATCTATAGACATATATCGTGCCCTGACTATTAATCAAATTAATTATTTCACATAAATTAGTATTTATAGATTAATGATTATCTACTGTAATTTCATTATCTATTGTAAGGTGGTCTCCCATACGTAAAAGGAATATGCATGACAGTAAAATGATGGTACGCATCACTAGAAATAATTTTACCCTAATTTTAATCAGAAAATTATACTTAAGAGTGATACAAACACCATCTATATGCTGTTGAAAATGATCAATGTGCTTTTTTCATACACCGTAGATATTTTCAGCCTTGAATGATTAAAAATGACCTTGCCAGGGGGGCCTCAGGACAGGCAAAACTTGGAAATAAGGAAGAAGTCAGAGATTTTGAAGAGAAATTGGAAAAAGTAAGGGAATTTCTGTAAGAAGCATTTTATGTACCTGTCAAGAATAATCAGGACTTCCAGACAGTCACTTGTAGTCACTTTTCTTTCTCAAATCACTTTTTTAAGATAAAATCACTATAGCCACTTTTTAAAATTGAAAGATCACTTCAGTCAATTGACTTTCAATGAATTAACCCATGGGTTAACCACTATTGGATTCGAGTATATATACCTACTCCTAAATTTTCTTGAATTCGTTTAAAATATTTTCTGGTAATTCTAAATATTCCAAAAAAATTTTAATACCTTTCAATAGTTTGGATATATTTTAACGATTTTGAGAGATTTTAAGGTATTTTCAAAAGTTCCAAGAAGTTTACCAGAGGTTTCAAAAGTTTGAAGGGATTTCAAAAGGTTTCAAGGGATTTCCAAGGATTTGAATGATTGTAAGGGATTTAAGAGAATGCTCATGTTGTTCAAAGATTTGCACATTTTTCAAGGTATTCCCAAAGTTTTGACTAGTTTTGAAGATTGTAGAGTATTTTAAAATTTTTCAAGAGCTTTACAAAATTTTCAAGGATTTTAAAAGATTTAAAAGGATTTGAAATATCTAGGGGTGTTTTCAATATATTTCAATAATTAGAAGTAAATCCTAAATTACTTGAAAGGTTTCAATGTATTTAGAAAAATCTAATGAATGTTTTTAGAACAAACGCTCCTAAATTTGTTGCTCGGAATCTTCAAAACTTTACATTTTGTTTTGTATAATATTATTTTTGTATCCTATCAAAACTTCTAAATATCTCTTGAAGTTATTCTTTAAATCTAAATCTAAATCTTCTACATTCTTCGCCGAAATTTTAGGATATCATTGAAAATATTTGTAAAGATTTTCTTCAAATTAATTTTTGAAAAAATTACTTTAAATTTTCCCTGGAATCTTAAGAAAAAAATTCCATTATCTTGAAACATTCAAAATCCTTAAAAATCTCCAAAATTTCATTTCAAAATCTTCAAAAATCTACATTTTGTTTAAAATTTGTCGGTACGGTAAGTTTTTGGTTACCGGTATCGACAGTATTTTTATCGTTAGCTACTGTCTATAAAAGTTCAGTAATTATAGTCTGGTAGTACAATGTTGACAACAGAATTATTTCCCAAGATTAAAAAACCATTATAATTAAAATTTTCTCTTTTGTCAATAATGTTTAGAAACATTCAGCAATCATTTTTATCATCAAATAGAATTGCTTACTTGTAAATTTTGATTTACTAAATTGATGGTGCAGGAAATTCCTAATCTTTATTAATAGATAAATACATATAACCTCATTTAATATGGTCAAGAAGCTGTGAATATAATTCTTTTGTAATTTTTAAAACATTTAGTCAAAATGCTAAGAACAGAATATTGTTTTCTTTATTATTAAAGAATAATTTACAATATAAAGTTTCTCTTTCAGAAATAAACTTTTAGAATTAAGATTCCTCATTTGAAAATTGCAATTCACAAAATTCTCGAAAATTTAACAGAACAAACAAACTGGAAACAGCGACTCAAAGTCATATTCACGCAGTATGCAATCAATCAGGTAGTCAACAATAATGAGTGCGAGATTGTCTATAATTTTGTTACACCTATTTTTTATATAGGAAAGAAGGGTGAAAAAATTCCTTTCCTCAAAAATAGTGAAAGAAAATATAAATGGCGAGTTCAAAGGGCTGAAAAAGTCTAAGATATTAGGAATTTCAGAACTCTTTCTCTGAAGTAGAACCTCAAACGAACGAACGAACGAGATGGAACGAGTCGCATCGGCAATCCCATTAACAGTTGACGTATCTTGATGATCTATGAGCAAGATCCGGGCAAACTTCTTGGCGGACCTTACTGTGCCTTCATTTTTTTTTCATGCCCTTTTCTCGTTTTCACCCCTCCTCTTAACGGCGCTCATCTATCATCGGGAACATGGCGTTTGCAGCAAAATCTTAAAGTCTTGACTTGGCAGCAAAGCAGCGGTCAAATAAAAGAGTTCCACTGCGTGTGAAAAGTGTTTATACATATAATGTCGAAGCACCTTGCAATTGAAAACGTCTCTGATGTCGTCTCGATAATCCGGATCAGCTTTCGAGAAGCGTCTCAAGATTGCACTTTAAATCGAAGAGATAGGACACCCGGCTCCTGAAGGCGACAAGAAACCCGGAAAAATGGTATCAAAAAGGGTTAAGTACGCCCGGGCGCATCTTTCTCGCAGGAAACACATTGCTTTGCTCGCCCGTCCGCATTGGCGACGTCTACAAAAAAAAAATATCAACGATTTAGTAAGTCCCCTTTACGTTTAAATAGTTTTTTCAAATTAAAAATCACTTGATTTTGAACTGAGTTTATAAAATTGGCCAAAAAAGATTTCATTAACAATTGTAATGAATTTTACTAAATAAACTGAAATGTATTTAATTAAAAAAAAGTTGAAGGTATAATTGTGTTTATTAAAATAAAGCTATTTGGATTTAAGTTATTTTTATTTTACCTTTCATTTTATAGAGAAGTCGTCATTTTCATTTAATTTTAATTAACAATTGACAAATATAATATAATTTTTTTCTAAATTAGCTTCGATTTCTTTTCTACAACTCGTTACAATCGAATTATTTTGTTGCGTGAATGATTTCTAAATTCAAATAAGAAAACCCGATCAAATCACCTTAAACACTACTTGATTTATCTTCCAATTAAATGAATTTGAACAAGTTCGTCTTGAAATTTATTAAAATTAGAATACTTTCAACGTGAAATTGGTTGAATTTAAATGTGAACAATTTCATATCAAATCTCGCGTTTGATGAAATGAGGAAACAAATATTAAATTAATAATAATAAAGGTTTATTATTATTATTGTATAGTAGGGTGATTCAATATTTGTTTATTTTTGATCCAATAGTTGAATTTTGAACCATAAAAGATGAATTCTCCACGAAAAATGTAATAGTTAAATTCATCCGAAAAAAACGATTTGTCAACATATAGTTGAATACTCAACCAAAACTGATCCATTTCTAACCAAAAACATGAATTTCCAACAAAATAGTTATATTTTCAACCAAAGACATGAATTTTAAACTAAAATGATGAATCCTTAACTAAAAAACTGAATATTTAACAAAGAAGTTGAACTTTAAACAAGTATACATCTGTGAAATTCAAACCAACGACCATGAATTCTCAATAAAACATATGGAATAGTTGATATTTCAACTGAAAAATATTATTATTTTAAATAAAGAAGAATTTAATTCATCCAGGGAAGACGAATTTTCAGCAAAACAGTTTAATCGTCAACCAAAACAGATAATTTTGGAACTAAAAAGTTGCATTTCAATTAAAAAGGAATACATTTCTACTAAAACTGAAGAAATTTTCAAACCAAAATAACAAATTTTGAAACATATGGTTAAATTTTCAACCAAAAAAGAACATAATTTGAATCAAATTGTGATTAGTTACTTTTTAATCTCTTCAAAACTTCTAAAATTCCTAAAAATATTTTGTACTGACTCGAATTATTCCAAAAAATGTTTGAAAAAACTGTCAAAATTAGAACAATTTCCTTAATATCTACCAGATTTTTTGTTACCATTTAAAAAATCTTTAAAATGTTTGGAAATGTTTTCAAATTTTCTTTAAAACTTAATTTTTGAAAACAAAAAATCATTTGAAATTCTTCCAGGAATCTTAAAAATAATTTGCTATTGTCTTGTAACATTTAAAAATTCTTAAAAAGCTTCTAAATTCTTTTTTCGAAATCTTGAAAAATCTACATTTGTTTAAAAAATTTTTCATATCTTTTTTAGTGGAAAATTATTTTTGTATCTTTTGAAAACTTCTGAATATCTCTCAAACTTACCCTAACTTTTATTAAAATGTTGGTAATCTTGCAAAATTGCAAAATTTATCTTTAAAATCTTTTACATCCTTCTTCGAAATTTTAGAAAATCTTTCGATTTTTTTTCAATTTTCATCAAAAATCTATTTCTTTTTTTAAATTAAAATTCCTCATTTGGAAATTTTCATTTATAAAAGTCAATAAAATTGTGAAGAAAAAACTGAAAATAGCCATTAAAAGTCATATTCACGCAGTACATAGCCACTCAGGTTTTCGGCAATATTGTGTCCCATATTTGGTAAAATCACTTTTTTTAGATTGGAACCAATTTTAAATTGGGAGTATTCTAATTTGAGTAATTTGAATTTTTAAGCTTTCGAAAGTATACAGTATTTCAAAATAAATCATTGAAAATTGTTTAATTTGCAATCGAAAGTGCTTGAAATTGAGCAGTTTTAAATCAAAACGTTCAAAATGGTGTGTTTTTAAATGTAAGGATCCAAAATATTGTATAATGATTTTTTCATATATTTAAATATTCAAAAAATAAAAATATTTATCCTTTATTAAAATTGCACAACTTTAAAATGAAAACCCTAAAATTAAAAAACGTTGTTTTAAAAAAATGTATAATTTAATACTAATACTTATTTATAATTATTTGTTTCAATATTTAATATCTTAAAAATAGAATTCTGAAAAATTGTAGAACACCGAATAAGCTTTAAAAACAGAAATTTTACTGAATTAATTAATTGTTAAAATTCACGTTTTAAACATAAAACTATTGTAGAACTTAAGGGTATTAAACCAAAAGGGGATAAACGCTATTAATTCAAAAGTGAAAATTTTCTTTAAAAAATTCTGTTAAATTTGAATACACTTACTGGCAAAAGGAATTTTCGAAATTTTTCTTTTTAATTATAAATAAATTTGTTTGGATTTAATTCCGCCATTTTATATGTCTAGAGAATAAATTATTTGCTACTTCCTTCACTGAAAATTAGATTCTTTACATTACTTTCTGATGCATTACCCTTCCTGTATATTACCCTTCAAGCAGGAATTTCAAGTCGAATTACACTGATACCTGGATTTATGCACGGTGTCGGGCATGACCCGCAGTGGCCGTGGACACAAATGGAGGGACTCCAAACGTAAACAGGCAGGGCCGCGTGATTAATTTATTTTGGATTTGTACGCATGATGCAACCTGATGGAACTAACAAACTGAGAGTGCGGTCCTCATGCTGTTTGTCACGCTTGGCTGAGCACCGCTCCTTTCTCGGTCTCGCGGCTCCCCTCATGACGAAACTGCGGAGGACAGCATTTCTAGGAACGCATAAATTCAGTTAACAAAAATCCAGGTTCCAGTGTATTTTGAATTTGAAAATTTACTTCAAATTTATTCCATTTATTCCGGATCAAAAACTTTTCCTGGAGAAATTTGAGGAAAAATTTTAATTGTAGGAAGATCCATTCACTGTGCAACGAGCAGCGTTGAAGTTTCGTCCCACAAAACGAATTAAGATTATGGCACAGCCGAAAGTCGTCAGAAAGAAATACGATCCTGCGTAAGCAACCTAATCGCACTTCTTCTAGAAATAGGTAGAAATATGTACAAAAAAATTTCTTAAAATAAAAACAATACCGCAGAAAAGACACTCCGCCTTATCCCAGAATTCCTCCACAAGTCCTCCTGAGTGCCAAGTCTAGAAATCGACTGCAAGATCTATCTCTTCCCCAGAAAAGGTAGTTACATTCTTTAAAAAAAATAATGATTTAGAGTATTTAGATATATAACAGTCACATTTTTATATAAACTACATTAGGGTGGTCCAAAAATGAATTACAAATTGCATATCGCCCCCAAATTTCTTCAAATCCATAATAAAAACATACATTTTTTTCCTTTTTATTTAAATGATACTTGGAGGTTTCGCAAACTCTATAAAGTTCAACACGTATTTATCATAAGAAAAAAGATTTTTTTGTAGATTTCATTCAAAATCGTCAATATAAGGTGATTTGAGTTGAAACCTAACATTTCTCTTCACAATCAACTGTAGAATACAAATGAATAATTTTTTTTGAAATATCACCCAACAAGTGTGTTTTAGAGGGTCATAAAAAAACAGTTTTGTGAGTTTCTGGCCCTAATTATTATTTTTGCGGTTTCTTTTAACTCAAATTGTTTTGAATACATATGATCAAACTTTCTACTGATGATTAGATGTTTACATACATTGTTTAAACATTTTACTATTGTTCGTGTCGATTTTCTTTTAGAATAGAGTTATAAAGTCGCGTTTTTTCCGAATTTTTCAACTCATTTGCAACTCTTCTATCAAAACGACACAATAATTAATTAAATTTAACAGAAAAAATTGTTTAAACAATTCATTCTCATTTATAATAATATTCTCTTTGAATAATGCTAGGAAGTTGCGCTTTTTTCTGGAAAAATCAACTTTTTGTCCACTTTTCACTTATAGCGAGGTAAAAATTAATGCAATTTAACGAACATAATTGTTTAGTCAATTTATTATTGTTTTTAACTATCTTCTTCTATAGTAATGCTAGATAGTTGCAGTTTTTTTCTAAAATTTTCTACTTTCTGTCAACTTTTCACTCAGAGTGAGGTGATAATAAATTCAAGTTAACAACAATAATTGCTCAAACAATTGATAATTATTTCAAATGATATGATATTTGAATGATGTTAGAAAATTGCGTTCTTTTCTGAAATATTCAACTTTTTTGTTTTTTATGAAATTTTCCCCTTCATGTCAACTTTTCTCTTATTAAGATAATAATTAATGCAGGTTCATAAACATAATTGTTTAAAAAATGTATTATTGTTTGTAACTCTCTTCTCTCAGATAATCGGTAGAAAGTTGCGGTTTTTTTCTGAAATTTTAAACTTTACTTTGGCTTTTTACTTATAAACAAATAATAAATAAACAATAGAGAGAATCGTTTTTCAAAAAATCTCTTTATTTATGTGAATATATTTTTCTGAAATAAAAGACATATTTGAAATATTCTCCAAATTTTCTATATGGATCATATTAACCAAATCAATCAAATTTTTAGATTAAAAGATTAATAATTAAAAAAGTTACAATTTTTTGTAAATTTCAATTTTTCAAGAAAAATATTTTTTTTGTGAATTTTTCAAAGTATGTAAAAGACTTTAAAGAGAATTATAATACTTATAAATTACACAAAAATACTTAAAAGTATACCTTCAAATGTTGGTAAGTAAAAAGGCAACTTTCTAGCATTATTCCAAGAGAAGATAAGAAAGATCAAAGCCCCTAATAAATTGTTTAAAAAATCATGTTTGTTAGTTTGCATTGATTTTTATTAATTTGAAAAAAAACTGCGACTTCCTAACCATATTCTCAAAGAAAATTGCATTTCCAGTAGGAAGTAGTATTTTATATATTAGAAACAATTTGTGTTTAAAAAGCAGCAGAAAAATCATAATTAGGCCCTAAAAACTCGCAAAAAAACAATTTTTCACGTATGGGATTTTCATGGGATCCTATAAAACAGACTTATAAGGGTGATATTTAAAAAATAATTATTTATTTGTATTTTATAGCTAATTGTGAAGAAAAATGTTGAGTTTCAACTCGTTTTTCTTATGGGAAACACGTGTGAAACTTTATGGGGCTTGCGGGACTTTTAAATATCCTTTGCAAAAAAAAAACTCATCAATTTTGTTGTGCATTCGAAAAAATTTGGTAGCGATATGCATACAAATTCGAGACAAATTGTCTTGTACCACCCTAACTACATCCTTCAAAATTTTGTTCGGATTCATACTCCTTCCAGTAATAGCTCATCATCAAGCTTGTAATATGCTAAAGTAATAAAATGCGTATTTCAACTTTCGGTTAGATCAGGTGGTAACGCTCAGAGTTTGTAACCGGAAAGTCCGGGCTCGATTCCTCCCTGTAGCATTTTTTACGAATCTCCTTTTTCATTCAAAAAATGTTGTTTATTGCAATGGACTATTAAATTCATTTAAATTAAGTCAAAATATTAATTATAATACAATTTTTTATATATAAAATTGTTGTTTTGACCCTTAGCACTTTTACTGCAAGAAAAGTTTTTTTTATAGAAAATGCTAATTTTTTCATTTAATTAAACTTGTATATTGTGGTTTTTATTATTTTCATGAGAAAAAAATAATATTTAATTATCTGCCAGTCATTCTGTCCACATTGAAGCTCTTATTTTTCGCTCGCTTTTCGCGTGTTTCTTTGTCCTGCGACTTTTTCTATCATGTCAATGTGACAGTTTATTAGTGTACGTCAGTTTGACGTCATATAAAAATTTTTTCCTACTTGAAGCAGCATTGAGTTGTTCCCCTTGCATGGAAATTGTTTATCGTTGATTTTCAAGTTATTAATTTTGCACTTGAGATTAAAATGATTTAATTTTAAAAATCGTCATGTACAATTTCCAAATTCATTATTTTTAGCGACTTAGTTTCAAGATCCCAATTTTAAGAATGCTTCCATTTTTAAACGAAGTTTGGAATTGTTTCATTTTTTAATGCTATAAGTTTGAATTGATTATTTTTAAAAGTTTCCAATTACAAAGCATATATTTTTAAAGTTTTTAGAATAATTAAACTTTGAAGGTTTATCATTTTTAAATTCTTCAATTTTGAACAATGAAAATGACAGTGCATTTTTTTTTAGTAACATTTCTATAATTCAAAATTTAAATTATTGGTTTGAATGCGCAATTAAAGAACAGTTAATTTTTTGAGACCATGAAACTAAAGTTTTTTTTTGCTTTAAAAGCTTTTATTAGCAATTTTTTGATTGAAATTTCTTAGTTTTTGTCGGTTTCATATCTCAAATTTCACAATGTTGTAGTTTCGAATTTAAATATATAAAATGTCAGGAAAATTTCACTATTATATCTTTAAAAATTTTATATTTAAAGCCTTGATAGTCAGTGTTTAATGTAACAATATTAGATCTAGATATTCTTAATTGATGGGTTTCAACTTTGATCATTTAGATTTAAATATTCTAATTTGTTTGGTTTCAGTTTTAATTGTACAAAATTGTTTGATTGTTTCAATTAATTGAAATCGTAGAATATTAAATTGAAATACCTGATAGTTGCTTTTGAGCTTAACTTGAAAAGCTTTCAACTTTGCAATTTTAAACATTTTAATCATATATAGCAATCTTGTTTTTATTTTTTTTTTTCAAATTTTAATGTAATATCTCAAAATAGTCCGATTTTTAATTGAAGATTTAATAAAATTATTCATTTAAATTTTTTAAATATTTGTTCAGAAAATTTTAAGAATGAATAATAATTCTAAAGGATGTGTTAGAAATTGAATGATTTGAAATTAAAAAGCTAAAAATTCTGTTGTTTAAAATCAAAATAGATAAAAATATACTATCTGAAATTGATATCTCAGTAATTAAATAATTTCTTTAATTTTGAATGGTTACAATTTTAGAGTTCTGAATTTTCATAAGTTTTAATTTTGAAAGGTATAATGAACAATTCAAATATTCTTAATTCTTGAATTATTTAAATCATTTACTTGAAAGAATTAAAAAATTTCAAGCGGTTTAAGTATAAAGAAGTTTTAATATCACAATCTTTGGCGACATTGGGACGACGAGATACTTCGTTTAAAATTACTTTTTATTTTTGAAATTTTTTGAGAATAATTCAATTTGAAAGGGATATCATTGAAATTTTTGATTTGTAACCGTGAAAAGGACGGTGAATTAATTTTTTGATTTTAGATAATCGAATCATTTTCAATTTTTTGAATATAATAAAAATTTCAAATCTTAGAATTTCAGCAGCTTTGACTTTGAAACATTCAATTTAGTTTTCTATTTCAAATTGTCAAATTTTGATAACTTCGAATTCAAAATCATTAAAATTTAAACGCTTCTAATGAGAAATAATACGATTTCAATTCCTTAGAATTTTGAGTGTTCCAATTTCCAACTTTCTTATCGGAAATGTTTCAATTTTCAACATTTTGAAATAATTGTCCTATTCTCGAAATTTTAATCTGAAATCATTCAATTCCGAGATTCTTCAATTCAAAGTAAAATTGTGTAATTTTGAACGCTTTTAATTAGAAGGATACAGTTATAGCTCCTTTGTAAATAATTGTCCAATTTTCGACATTTTTCCTAATAGATTTTTCCTAAAGTTTGAAGTGGAACGTTTTCAGTTCAAAATCGTTCAATATGTTTTTTGTAGATTTCATATGCTTTCAATTCGAAATTAATAATGAATACTCACTGTTTCAAAAATTGTTTAAACTCTATATTGGAAAATTAGTTTACTAATTGATTTTCAAATCTTTTATATTTTTAATGCTAGGAAATAAAACCTCAGAGACGTGAACGCGCGCTTTGTGCGCATACGTTTACTGCTAGTAGTATAATGAGAATCAAATAATAGTTAAATATGAAGAAATAGGAAAATGAAATAATTGCAAATTATATTATAAGTAAAAGACATTTTCAAGTATTATCATAATATTCATATTTTGCAATTAGAGTAATGACTGATATTTTTTAACAAAAAAGATAAAGATTGAAAAACGCAATTTTTTTATATAAAGAAATTTTTCAAAATGAATACTTTGGCTTGAATTAAATTAATTTAATACTCAATTGAAATAAAAAAAGTTTAAATAAAAAAAAATTTGCCAAAAAATGCCTGCAGCAGGATTCGAACCTGGACTTTCCGCTCACCAACTCGGACCTCGGAGTGCTACCGCCTGATCTAGCCGGTAGTTGAAGGACACTTGTAACGTGCTACATGTAATTTGTGTGGATTTTCATAAAGCCGTTTTTCTCGAGAATGAATGAAAAGCGCATCTTATTACTTCAGCATGTTTACAAGTTTGATAATGGCCTATCACTACGGGAGTATGAATCTAAACACAATTCCGAAGAATGTAAGTTCCCCTTGTCAAACTTCAAATTTTCCTAATTTGAAAGAAACTTTCTGACGCTTTTAACATGAAAGTACATGGCTGTCTGAAAAGACAATATTAAAAGATAATTTTGACATGAAACTTTCGAAATTACATTGCACTAACAGTTTTCCTTAAACTATAGAAAGGGGCACTAAACAATTTTCGAAACTCCAGGTAACTGTTAACATTGGTCTAAGTGGAACGACGATGTTCCTCAAGTGACTTTGGAACTCATCGCAGTTCCAGGAACAAGTGACATTAGAACCTGACATTAGAAGAGAGTAGTTTCGCAAATGAGGCACTTGATATGTGCATATCACATATGCACGTCTTTTGAAAGCGAACTCACCAGCTCATTATATATATTCTCTACCTCTATCTCCACATCTGCAAACTGATATTTCAAGTTTCTAGCCCTCTTTATCAAATCTGAATTACTCTCTGATATTAATTAATTAAATTTAAAAAAGTCCAAAAATTTGACTTTCGAAATTCTCTTCCGAAATTTTAGGAAATCCTTTGAAATGTTTTGAAATCTTTTTCAATATTTTCTTAACATTGATGTATCAAAATAAAAAAAATTCAAAATGTTATTTCGAAATCTTTCAAAATCTACATTTTGTTCAAAATGTCTTGAAATCCTTTCAAATTAAAAAAAGATGTTGTACCTTTTCAAAACTTCTAAAACTTTGAAATATGTTTTAAAATAATTCAAAGTTTTAATAATATTTTTTCAAATCCAACAAAAATTTAAAAAATAGTTTAAAAATCTTCCAGATTATTTTGCGACATTTTTTAAAATCTTCAAAGCTTGGAAGCAATGTTTTAAAATAAAACCGAGAATAAAATCTGAATCTTTTTAAATTTTCCCAAAAATTGTATTGTCGGTACCGGTAATTTTTTTGTTTCCGGCACCGACCGTTTGCACTCTTCGCAAATTAAGCTATTCTAAGTTTTTGTCCATAATTTTCTTTTTTTCTTTTCTTTGAAAGCGTTGCAAATTTGAAAAATTATAGTCTGGTTTCACAATGCTGAGAACAGAATTATTTCCTAATATTAAACAACATTTATAATTGAAATGCTCTCTTTTATCCAAAATGTTTAGGAACATTCAGAAGTAAATTATGTCAACAAATAAAATTACTTGGCAATTTTTTCTTTTAGAAATCAATTTTTAGAATTAAAATTTCCGAGTTGTAAATTGCGATTTAAAAAATTCAAACAAATTCAACAAAACATACTGAAAATCAATACTTAAACTCATATTCACACAGAATACAATTAATTAGGTAGTCAACAACAATGAGTGCGAAGTTATTGAGAATTTCGTTCCACCTATTTATTCAGATAGGGCTAGTATCATACATAGTCGAATCTTACGCGCCTGTAGCTTTGAATAACTATTTTTTTTAAATTTGTTTTTAAGGTTGTATAAGTATAATTTTCCTAAAATTCTTGAGAAAATGAAAAAATGTAAACTTTGATACGTTTCGAATAAAAATTACAATAAAAAGTTATATTCTTCAACCGAGTAAATGACTTTCCAACAAAAAATATAAATATTGAACAAAAATTGTAATAGTTGATATTGCAATCCAAAAATATTTTTATTTTCAATCAAAAACAGTTGAATTCATGCAAAAAGACCAATTTTAAACAAAATAGTTGAATTCCTAACCACAAAAATTAATTTTCAACCAGTTGTATTTTTAGCGAAATAATATTGAATATTTGACTGTGTCTACTCGTCCCGGAAAATTAGGGAGTTGGAAAAGGGGATGGACTAGTCGTCCGAAAAATTCGGGACGACTAGCCAAGCTTATGATAAACATTTGATTACTCATCCTGAATTTCGGGATGGCGAGACAACTCGTAAATATTTTCCAAAAAAGATCAATTTTCTACCAAGCAGTTTAATTTTCAAGCCGAAAATATGATTTTTCAACCAAAAAGTTTAGTTTCAACCAAAAAAGACGAATTTTCAACGAAAAATACAATAGTTGATATTTTGATCCAAAATTAGTTTTATTTTGACAGAAATCTGAAGAAAAATTTTTTATTCTGATAAAACCTTTCAAAATGCTTAAAAAACTTGTAAGTTTTTTGTTCGAAATCTTTGAAATCTACATTATGTCTTTTGTTGAAATCTTTTTAGGTTTAAAATTATTTTTCTTTTAGAATGTTTTCAAATATTTTTCTAAATTAATTTTTCAAAATGAAAAATCAATTAAAATTTTCCCTGGAATCTTAAAACAAAAATTTATTATCTTAAATCTTTCAAAATTCTGAACAATCTTCAAAATTTTATTTCCAAATCTTCAAAAATCAACATTTTGTTGAAATCTTTTTTAAATCTTTTCAAATTTGAAATTATTTTATTATTATTATCATCAAATTATAGCGTGATTGCAAAATCTTAAGAACAGAATTATTTTCCAAGATTATAAGACATATACAATCAAAATTTTCTCTCTTATCAATAATATTTAGAAACATTCAAAAATAAATGACATCAACAAATAAAATTATTTGGCATTTTTTGTTTATTAAATTGATTATGCAGAAAATTTCTAATGTTTATTAATAGCTAAATACATATAACTTCATTTAATATGGTCAAGTGGTTATAAATAGAATCTTTCTGTAATTTTAAAAATATTTTTTCAAAACGTTAAGAACACAATATTTTTGCTTTTATTATTAAATAAATTTTGATTTAAAAAATTCGAGAAAATTCAAAAGAAAAAACTGAAAACAGCTACTTGAAGCAATTTTCACACAGCATACAACCAATCAGATCTGTCTTGATTTGAAAGAACACCGTTAATTGTAAAATAAACGAAGTCGAGAAAATTGACAAAACCTATTCGAATCTTTATTCAAATTATTTAAAAATATTAATTAATTATTAAAAACTAAAATCCGGCAAAAACAGTCCTGCCGTAATTTGGGAGAACGCCGTTCATGGCAAAAGAATATGAAATAATGGAATTATTATAAATCCTCATTCACTCATGAAATTATAATTATTATAAAATATTATACATGACTGATATTATTAAATTATATTTTTATTGATAATTTTTGAATTTCGAATTGTAAATTTTCAAAATTAAATACTTTATAATTTTGAAAGATTTGCAGTTCAAAGTTCTGCAATTTTGAAGAGTTACAATTGAAAAATTCTTGAATGCTAAAAATATGTAATTACAATTATTTTATTTCAATAAATATATTTTAAAGGTATGTAATTTGGAACACTTTTTGGAATAGTTCAATCTTGAAGACTTATATTGGAAAATTCTTCAATTTTACCGATTTGCAATTTAAAATCCTTCAATTTTGAAGATTTACAATTGAGTACTCTTGACTTTTAAAAGATGTATAAATAAGAATTCTTAAATTGTGATGATTTTAAAGAGCCAAAGACAAGAGATTTCAATTCTAAATCTTCCAAATTTATGAAATTTTAAATGTAAATCGTCAAAATTGCAGAATTTTCAACTGTAAAACATAAAACGTATAATTTTTAATTGCAAATGTTTTAGATTAGGAAATCTTCCATTTTAAAAATCGGCAATTCAAATTTTCACAAGTTTGAAGCGTTACAATTGAAAATTCTTGAATTTTAAAAATATGGATTTGCAAATTATTCCATTATTAAGACTTATATTTGAAAGAAATATAATTTGAAACTTTTTTTCAATAAATGAATTTTGAAGATTTGCAATTGGCAATTCTGCAACGTTAACGGACGTTCAATTTGAAATACGTCAATTTTGAATTTTTCAATTGAAGACTTCAATATTAATGTTATTATTATTAATATCAATCATTATTTTTGGCCAAGTAGATATTAATGTTATAAATTTCAGTAAATTGGAAGTCGAACTTTTTTCGTATAAACAGAATAAACCATTTTTTGAAACTTAATAAATCGGTACTGGTAGGTCATAAAAGTTTCAACAACAGGTCGATTGATGCGTCTCAGAGACGCGAACAAATGAGCTAGATATCGTATTGTTGTATTTTAAATATCAAAAAACTTTTTCTGATATGAGCAAGGTAACATTTTTCTTTTGAAATTTCTAAACGCAAGAAAAAGCTACTTCTAAATGGTCGATCTAGCTCAGAATCCTATCAGACCTGGATATCAATCGGAGCTACGCTTAATCCAAATTTCATGAACTAGAAAAAAAATGTTTTAAATTTTAAGTCTGAAAGAAATTACTAAGCTTTACATAAATTTAAATATCGAATAATAAATTTAACAAATTTTTATACTCAAATAAATAATGATGAGATCCGCTTAACAGAGGTAATTAGATCAGGAACACCGAGGTTGGTTATACATACAATTTTATTTCTTCACTTTAATAGCGTTATTAATTATAAAAATACAGACTTTTAGTCAGTTACGGCCCCTTCTCAAATCACAATTCGTAAATCTTTGCAGTTAACGGTGTTTTCCAAAAAATCATGCAATAATTATTCTTAAAGTTATCAACAACTTAAAAAAATCATTTTAATAATCATAATTTTTCGTAGCATAGTGTATCATACAAGAAAGCTGTTTCTCGGAAATAAAGCAAAGCAGGAAAGGATGAATAAATTGTTGATAAGGATTCGCAAGTCGAAGTACCAAAGGTATCGACTTATCTGCAACACTCTCCATCAGCAAGCAGCCGCCAGGGAGTAAGCACTGCACGAGTTTCCAGTTCGCTTTCACTCAACTGCTCTCCTTCACTCATTTTGTCAAGGGATCTCCTCATGGAAAGCCGATTTCCCATCAGAGATCATGAAAACGAATCTCCGAACTTTTCTTATCTAGTTTTCCAACCCGTTCAGACAATTGTTCAATTCCCTTGTCGATACCACTTCCTAGTGTTACCACGCAAAAAACAAAGAAGAAATATTAAAATTTGAAAAACTAATCTACTTCAGGGTGTCTAGCGGACCGAGAAATCGAAAAAAAATAGAGAATTTTATTTTAACGGGGGAAAAAACGGGGAATTTGATTTAGAATCGGGAATTTTGTTCTTTTATAAAAAAATCAAGTTTTTTCTACTTTAGTTTCTTTTTTTGTTTAGCCCAAAATCAGAGAGAGGAGAAAATCTAATTGTCTCTCGTATGATACTATCAAACTTAATTGATCTTCGATTATATGTACCCATCAGGGCTTTTAAAAGTAACATGGCGTTTTGAATGAGAGAAGCTCTTATCGAAGAATTTAAAAAAAGAATTACTTTTTATTAACTTTTTGTAAAGTTTAGACGCTTCTTAAGCGATGTTTAAGGAGTAATTTCGACCCAGTAAATGTTAATGTTGACGCCCCCAACGCCCTTGTATTGTGCTCAGAAAATGTCCCGAAAAATGCAAAATAGCCTAATATTGATGATACTAGATACAATTTACAAAAACGTCGTTTTTCTTATGGGGAATACGTCTTAAACTTTATGAGGTTTGCGGGACCTCTAAATATCGTTTGTTTAGAAAAAATGCTTTTTTCATAGATTTGGACAAATGGGAAGAAAATGTTTCCGATTCTTTGAAAAATTCTGGAAAATTTTTCATATGTACGGTTGAATATGTCGAACTCGAAATTTCTTTAACGTATTCAACTTTTTCCAAAAAAGAGTAAATATAATCCAATGAAAAAACATGTTTTTTGCACATTTTCAACAAATTATTAATTGAGAAAAAAATTCGCTTTTAAATTTATAATTTAATATTAGCGTTATTAGTAATAACTGTACTTTCAAATTCAAATAACGAACAGAAGATATTATCTGACCGTAAAAAGGTTTTGCAAGTGAAAAGTTCGTATGGATGGGCAGCTTTTTCTTTGTAATAAAATTCAATCAGACAAAAAATTTGAAAAACAAACCAATCTACTAGACACCCTGTATTTAATTTGTGCCGAAATTTCGAAACGTGTAGAGACGGCCTCTTTTAAATTCTTGAGTAATTAATTAATTATTTAATTTTTCAGTCCATAAAATTTCTAGACCAATTGAGCAAGTAATTTCATTTGATGAAATATGATTCTTGAAGAGAGAACTTGAGAATGCAAGTTTCGATTATGATTTTCGTATTTAAATGATTATCATTTTATTTGTTTTTTTAATCAGAGCGAACTTGAGAAAAAAGTTAAAAAGAGCTTTGAATAAACCTGGCGACTGGGAGAGACACGCGAAAGTTTTAGAGAGAATTGCAAAGCCTGTAGCAAGAACCCCTTCACCACCACCAGTAAATTATTATTCATTTTAATTTTAATTATTTGCTTTGAGGGCATGTAACAGGTTTTTGCATTACTGACGTTTTCTTCTATAATATAACTTTTCTTTATAAATAAGGAAGTGTTCTGAAACTTTGGAAAAAGCAAGAGAGACACTAAACTGCATTTATCTACGTTAAGTGAAAATTTTGCAACAATTTTTTCAAAAATTTGTGGGGTGAAAATTTGTTGTTTTGAAATTTGTTTTACAAAAGCGATATCTTATTCATAAAAAATACATCTATCCGAAAAAAACGTCGAAAATATAAGTATTTGCACCTGATACATGTCGTGAATATGTAGTCAAATCCAGTTTTATACAATGGAACCTGGATTTCAGTAAACTGTATTTGTGCGTTCCTAGAATTGATTGGAGGATTTGTTCAGTCAAACCGTGCTCAAATCCAGGTTCCAGTGTACTTTGGACATAATTTTAAGTCTAAACTAATTTTTTGATCGAGTTTTTTAAAACTTCAAAAATATATTATAATTTACAAAATATTATAAGGAAGCTTTTAAAAATATCATTTCTCCAATTAAAATTTTTTCGAATGCTTAAGAAATTCGGCAAGAAGAGAAAATATGATCCGAAAAAAGTAGATCAATTGGCACAACCTGTGGTCAAAACATTTCCGCCAATGAGAGACCCTTTTAGAGTTCATCCAGGTGCTCTCAAATATCAGATAACTGATAAGATTAAAAATCTTGCATTTCGACAACATCCTCGAGAATATATAACGCCACTTATTCCTGGAGAGGTTAAAAAATCTGCTCTGCAGTTCATTGGTAAACATTTGAAAATTATTTCTAATACTAGATTTATTAATTAAATATTAATTAGCTTAATGAAGAATTCATTTAAAAATTTCAATTTTCCTAATAACAGCCAATGAACGATACAAAATTCTTGCTACGCCTTTGGTTCGACCACCTGGAAAAGAAACTGACTTGAAAGAAAATGCATTCGACGTATCTCCTGCAGCATTAAAAGCCTGGTGCCCACCTAGAATAAAAATTTTGGCCAAACCTAAATCTTATGGAAAATAGAAGACAATATTTTATTCTTGTTCGTGATCTGTACCTAGTTTCTTAAATACATATTAATAAATTGGCTTGAAATAAGTAGAGTTTTGGGTATGGATTTTTCCATAGAATAATTTCTTCGCTAACAGAGTAAACTTCCTGCGGGTAGAATGCAGAAGACAGCCGTCCCTGGATCGCTCCCTGTCCTCAGAAATATTACGGCCATGAGACCGAAAATTCGACCCATTTTTCGGTTTATAAAACCAGACTTATTCCTATATCCTTAATTAGGTGTTTCACTTCATCTTCAGCTAACTTTACCTCGAAGTTCACTTTAACGAGTGCTGATGGGGAAAATAATGGCACCAAACGCATAGAACAAAATTTTAATTTTGTTATATCTTCATAATGAATAATTATTATCATCATTTTATTATTCCATTAAATAATTTTAAAAATATATAAACTAATTCCCAAATACATTTATATAGAAAAAATGGATTTTTACGAAGATATTAATAAAATAGGGCCAAAATGGACCAAATCCCATGCATGACGTCCATCGTTTTCTCCTCAGCACTTAACGAAGTGAAGTTAGCTGACGATAAAGTGAAAATGCCTGAAAATTAATCTGTAAACGATATTGTTGAGTTCGAGAATAACGATTCTTTCGTAAGGCTGCTTTCCGCGACACGAGTTTTTGAAAAAAATTAGAAGATAATTTTTCTTTCGAAACCTGATTTTAATTCTGTTTTTGTCTTCAAATCGTGCTCAAGTGGACAGTTATATATACATAGTATATATAATAGTTATATATACAAAATATAAAAACGATCTTCCAAGCTATTGTATAATTCGTGTCGCATAATCTCTGAATGCTATCTTTATCGTAAAAAAGTCAATTGTTTAAAAACTGTAATAGTTAAACTTCAAGTGCTCGACTAATTTTGCATTCGTCGATGGAGCAGCTTGCGACTTGAACGTAGACAGTCTGCAGCCTCGATGAACGAAGCGCTCAAAGATTATGTTCATTTTTACACTTTAAATTTGTGTTTGAAAATGTCCTTTTTACAATTACAACGAAAAATACGTATTTGATTACAAAACGGCAAAAAGAAAATTTGTAAATCTATTTGAGGCAAAAAAATTTGTTATTTAACATTTTATTTTATCTTGAGTCATTTTTCTACAATTTTTTTTTAATTTAATTTTTCAGGATTAAAACAAAAACATGCGTATCATTAAAAAAAGGTTGCAAGAAAGTTTTAAATCTTTTCGAGATGAACATTTTTTCTAATTAATATTTCTCCGTATCTTGCATAGTATCTTGCATATATTCACATAAACCCTTAAAGGGCGTGATGTAGGTCTTCTTCAATAAGATAACGATTTTGTATTAATTTATCTCTCATCATTTATGAATTTCAATCAGCTTAGGGGAATTCACTTCTTTTGATGTTAAAGTTGCAAATCTACTTATAGAAATTCGATTAAAATGTGTTCTACTCTATACATTTTACTAAATCAATATTCGTTTTGACATTTATTATTTTTCATCATAAAGCAATTAGAAATTTTCAGTATTTTTTAATGTTTAATTTTAATGCTTTAATATTGAATAAAAAGATAGTTATATAAAAAGATAGATCTTCATACTTAACAGAGAAAATAACTGCTGGTGTCTCGTAGTTTTTATGGTAGATCTCTAAAAGAATTCTTCGATAAGTGTGAGTTTTTTTATAGCACGTTCGATATACCTATAAAATATCCAAACATACATCGAAGTTTTCCGTCACTTCTCAGGAGTCACGTATCTCAAAATCCCATAACGCAATACGTATTGAGAAAGTCCATTAGTGAACGTCCATTAACTGTCATAGGTCGGTAGGTCATCTGTCGATAAAAAAATAACCCTGCTATCAATATCAGACGATGTGTCACACTCCATTCAAAATTTATTTATATTCCCCGTAAAAGAAAAGTGAACAAGAGAATTGTTTCCATCTTCTAAAAAGCTACGGCTTGCCCCAGATCAACAGTCGATCAAAAGTTGCAAAGCTATGCATTTTTAAATAGATAAATCGATGCTTAAATATTGAAACCAGAATTACTAACTTCTTGGTAAATGTAAATGGAATTTGCTTAATGGTTTGTATTATATCTAAAAAAATCTGCCCGCCACGCCGGCACATTGTCATCACGCGCTGCGTGCGCGGCTCGCAAGTTTGAGCGCGCCTAGGGCGCGCGTCTGTTGGTTGTCGCGCTTCGCGCTCGATAGTGTACTTACCTCGGGCTATGCCCTCAGCCTTTGTACTTCCCCCAAATTTGTGCACTGTCTTTTTCAAACTAAAAGTCAAAGAATCGACAACAGTAATTTGGTGATTGAGAATTCTCTTTTGTCAAAACTCCTTCGGCTTTAACGAAGACATTGTCATCACGTATCTCGTGCTTCGCACGAGATTCGCACTTTTCTACATTATGGTCAACACTATTATATCAAATGTATATTACATTTATTTCTGTACTTCGGCCAGGGATTGGTTATTCGGATATTGCAAAATAAGGCACAAATGTTATTTATCCTTTCAAAACTTCTAAATATCTCTGAAGCTTATTCAAATATTTTCTAAAATTTTATAATCTTGCAAAATTCAAAATTTTGCTTTGAAATCTTCTAAATTCTTTTCCAAAATTTTAGGAAATGATTTGAAATTTTTTAAAATATTTTCTTTGAATTGATTTTTCAAAAAAAAAAAAAAAAAATGATTTAAATTTTCCCTGCAATCTTAAGAAAAAAGTTCCTTATCCTGAAACCTCCAAAATTCTTTAAAAGTTTTGATATTTTATTTATTAATCTACATTTTGTTTTAGATTTTGCAGTACCGGCAATCTTTTCATTAACTGACAATTTTTTATCGTTATACACTCTATATATTTTGTAAACTAAGATGTGCCAATTTTATGTCCATAATTTCATTTTTCTCATCTCTTTGAATGTGTAAACAAATTTACATATAAATATTAATTTATTAATTTCTCTTCTATAAATAATGTTTAGATTTTAGAAACACTTTGTAATAATTTTTATCATCAAATAGAATTACTTAATTTGAAATTTTTATTTACTAAATTGTTGGTGCAGAAAATTTTCAATCTTTATCAATAGATAAATACATATAACCTCATGTAATATGGTCAATGGGTTACGAACAGAATCCTTTTGTTATTTTTTAAACATTTGGTCGAAATATTAGGAACAGAATATCGTTGCCTTTATTATTAAAGAATTATTTAAAATTAAAATTTTCCATTTTAAAAATAAATTTTTAGAACAAAAATTCTTCGTTTGAAAATATCGATTTACAAAATTCTCCAATATTCAAAAGAACAAACTGAAAATAACCACCTAAAGTCATATTCACGCAGTATGTAACCAAGCAGGTAGTCAACAACAATAAGTGCGAGATTTTCGATAATTTCGTCCCACCTATATTTTTTTCAGGCAAGACTAGCATCATCAATCGCAAGCTACGCGCGCTTGTGGTTTCTCGATTTTAGGTGCAAAAAAATTTTGAATAAAAAATAAAAATTTCCGATAATTTTGAATTTTTAGTGTTCTTGATTATTTGTATTTGTGGTCATGTAAATATAATTTTCTGATGATTCTTGAGAAAATTCAATAAGATTTTTGAAAATTTCAGATATCAAATCAAAATTAAAAAAAAAAGGTAATCTTCAAACCAATAGTTTAATTTTTGAACAAAAAAGATGAATTTATATTTAAAAAACCAATTGAAATAATCAAACAAAGACCAGTTGCATTTATAATTTAAAGAAGGACTGAATATTTTCCAAAAGGGGCGAATTTTCTACAAACAAAATTTATTTTTTAACCTAATAGATGAATTTCCAACCAAAAAATATGTAATCTAAACGAAAAATATAATATTTGAATTACAACTAGAAAATAATGTGATTTTAAATGAAAAAGAATCAAATTAATCCTAGAAGACGAGTTTTCAACAAAATAGTTGAATTCTCAATAACAACAAACTTTTTATTTTTACACAAAACAGTTGCAATTTTAATGAAAGAATATGACATTTCTACCAAAAGAGATAAAATTTCAAATCTAAAAGACGAATTTCGAACCAAAAAAGATTTTTCAGTCAAGAAAAGAAAGTCTTAAGCAAATTATAATTTGAGGAGAAAAATAATTTTTAATACAACGCAGGTGAATAAGTTATGTATAGTTTATACATAGTGGACAATATACTGATATTTTTCAGTTGTCCTATACAGAAAAATTTATAAAACAAATGAAAAATATCATTGTGTTGTCTGCTATATTTGAACAATATATAACTTTTTCACATCGGAAAAAAGACATTTCGAATAACTATTTATTTTTTAAGTTTCTTTGTTTATTTGCTTCAAGGTTATATAAATATTATTTTTCTAGGTTTCTCGAGAGAATTCAAAAAGATTTTTCAAGATTTCAGATATGTCGAAAAAGTATCTAGAAAATTTTCAAACAATTTTATTCTTATTATACAGAATTTTGAAAAATTTCAGGAATAATTTGAATCAATTAAAAATATATTTAAGACTATTTTACGCTTAAAAAAAAGTGTTGCATATAAACTTTCCGAAATCTTTCAAAGTTTAAAAATATTTTTATTCTCTTCAAAATTTCTGAAATTCTCAAATATTTGTTTACCTGACACGAATTATTCCTGAAATTGCCTTAAAATCTTCCAGATTCGTTTTTGACAATGTTGAAAATCTTTTTCAGTGTTTTAAAATACTTTTAAATATTTTCCGAAGATGAAATTTTGTAATAAAGAATCGTTTTAAATATTCCCATGAATCTTAACAAAAAGTTTTCATTATTTTGAATCCTTTCAAAATTTAAAAAAAAACTTCAAAATTTTATTTCGAAATCTTCCCAAATCTACATTTTGTTTAAAATTTGTTAAAATCTGTGAAATTGTTAATTATTTTTAAAATTAAAAAAAAAATTGAAATATATTTTAATATGATTCAAATTTTTCTAAAATTCTTTTTAAATTCCGCAAAAATAAAAAATTTTTCCTGAAAATGTAAGAATCTTCCAGCTTCCTTTTTGATAATTTGAAAAGTCCTTTGAAATGTTTTGCATTTTTTTTTAAATTCTCCTAATTTAAATTTGGTAAAATAAAAAATCATTTTAAATTTTCGCAGAAATACTTAAAAAACATGTTTTTATTCGCTTGAAACCTTTCAAAGTTCTCAAAAAGCTTCTAAATCTTTTATTTCAAATCTTCAAAAATTTACATTTTGTTATAAATTTGTTGAAATCGTTTCAGGTTTAATTTTATTTTTGTATGTTTTCAAAACTTCTGAATATAACATAAACTTATTCGATTTTCTTTTAAATTTTGTATTCTTGCAAAATTGCAAAATTTTTCTTCAAAATCTTCTATATTCTTTCCTGAAATTTCAGGAAATTATTTATAATATTTTTAAATTAAGTTTTTAAAATAAAAAAGTCAATTTTAATTTTCCTTGAAATTAAGATGTCAACATTCTAAAAAAAGCTTCGAAATTGTATTTCAAAAACTTAAAAGTCTACATTTTGTTTAAAATGTGCTAAAATCTTTTAAAAATTTTAATTATTTTCCAATCGTTTTAAAACTTTTAAAGCTACAAAATATGTTTTGAAATGTTTCCTGTAAATTTCTTAAATCCTGAAAAAATTTTAAAAAAAAGTGTCTTAAAATCTTCCAGATTATTTTTCGGCATATTTTGACGTCTTTGAAGCTTAAAATTAATGTTTTGAAATAAAACCTAATTCATAAAATAAATTTTCATAAATTATCTTGTCAGTATCGGTAATTCTAATTATTTCTTAATATTAAAAGACATTCATAATTAAAATTTTCTTTTTTATCAATAATGTTTAGAAACATTCATAAATATATTTAATATTTAATCTTTTATATATTTTATATATAATATTTAATATTGTAAATAAACTTACTTATTTGGAAACTTAGATTTACTAAGCTGATGCTGCAGAAAATTCTTAATCTTTATTAATAGATAAATACACATAAGCTCATTTAATATGTGAAGGAGGTTATGAATAGAATCCTTTGATCATTTTCAAAACATTTAGTCAAAACGTTAAGAACAGAATATTATTACCTTCATTATTAAGGAATCATTTAGAATTTGATTTTTTTGTTAAATAAATGTTTAGAATTAAAATTCCTTATTCGGAACTTGCGATTTACAAAATTCGAGAAAATTCACACGGACAAACTGAAAACAGCCACTTGAAGCAATTTTTGCGCAGTATGCAACCAATAAGGTAGTCAAGAACAATGAGTGCGAGATTTTCGATAATTTTGTCCCACCTATTTTTTTTAGATATGATATTTGTATAGTTTTATTTATACACGACTTTTAATTCTTGATAATTTGACAAACCAACCTAAATCTGCAATTATAACGCACTTACGTATGAACTAGTAAACTATTACTGTAGTTTCCGCGGCAATTTCGAAACTTAATCATGGCTATCAGGTACGCAGATCAGGTACCTTACGGAATTCGATTATTACTTGGAGACCGCTGGTCACGAAGGGACGATTAGGCCTTGGGGTGGTCAATTAACAGCAGTCAGAATATTGAAATCCCATCTGAAAATGCTAGAGGTGACAATATACTAATATAATTAACACGTGAAAAGCCAAAAAGCAAAATAAAATACGGGACACTTTCAATGCATTACTAAGTACTGAACAAACTATATTCCTTTTTTTGCACAAAAAGGTAATTATTAACTGTAACTATCGAAATAATACGCGCGCGATTACTCTCATCTTTATATTTCAGTTCGAAATACAAATAATATTTCATTTTAAGTATTTCACAACATTTTCTGTTTTCTTACTTTCATTTAAGACAAGAAAATTCAAATTTCAAGTTGAAAATTATACATTAATAATAAAAATTATATCAAATATCAGTAAGCAAAAATAATCAAAATATAAATAAACTTTCAATTTTTGAAGTAAAAGACTTCGATTTAAATAAATTCAAATTTGAAGCTTTAAAAATAATTGGACAAATCGCTAATCGGAAAACTTTAAATCTGTATAATTTTTGAGTAGAAGCTGCCAAGAGTGGAGTTAACATCTTAGTTTTAAGCTAACAATACCAACTAATTCTGCCTGATAGGTATTTCATGAATTTGATCATTTAAAAATTGACCAATTATAAACTCAAAACCTACGAAATTCAATAATAATCTGAAGCCTTCAAGTTATAATTCACGGATTTCAATACATTCACGTTCAATATTTTAAAATTTATGTTTTTAAAATTGAACAATTCTAATGGGGATTCTGTGGATCTCATTTAAGTGCGGTTTCGGGCATGGTCCTAAATGGCCTTCACTTAAATCAAACACCACATTACTCACTACGAACGTAAATTTAGGGCCGTATAAACCATTTCTGTTGGGTTTGGACGCATGCTAACAGCTGACGCAAATAATGCGTTAAGGGGAACCTCCCGCTTTGCCGCTACGCTACTGTTTGTCACGCATGACTGAGCACCACCTCTCTCTCGGTCCCGCGGTTCCCGCATCAACAAAATGGCAAGGACTGAAATTCTATTAACGACTTGAATGAGGGGTTACTTAAATGGGATTCCCAGTGTAATTAGGAATTTAAAATTGCCATAGTTTTGAGAATTACATATTTTTCCAAATGAAAATTTCAATTTCAATTGATTCAAAAATATAAAGTTTTCAATAAGAACAAAATGAGGTTGAATCATCAACATTTATGACACCTAGACATTGGTATCCACTTACTTTCAAAGAGATAACTCTAAAAAAATTCCTAACTAATTTTAATGAAACTTTAAGGTATTATAGAACAAAGTATATGATTTAATATGATAATATAGAATTTTTGTTGTTGAAAATTTTGACCAAAGAAAAGTCCCAAAAAAATTGTTTAGTTAATGTTTGTCCATAACGCACCTGTTTTTTTTGTTAGTCAGGATATAAAAATTCCTTATAATTTCACCTTTCATTTAAAAAAAATTGATGGTGACTCCTCTAGGTCACGAGATATCGATAATTCAAAAACATGTGGTGGCGAAATTCAACATGGCATTATAATGTTGTCAAGTTACATTAAAATCTAACTACCACTTGCAGATTCTGATATTTCTGACGTATACTGGCCCATTGAAAAAATTCCTCGACTTTTCGAGATTTTCCGAAGCTTTTTTAAAATTCAGTAACTTGTTAACGTTTTTTAGGTCCTATGGTAATTCGGACCTCATTTAATAGGACTGCTGGCACTGAAAAACATTGTCTGATTTCAGATAAAATTTCGTTCTTTATTCTTCAAATACGTTTTGCCCTTTTTAAACTATACATACAAATTATAACCAAGTTTTACGAGACTATTGGGATCATTACGATTAATGGGACATTTGCTTTAATATGAAAAAGGATTTTATAATCAAAGTAAAATGAATCAAGTTTGATAAATCATTCGCAACAGGCTCTCAGTAAAAAACATAACTTGGATTAGCTGAATTGCCAATTTTTATTATTTTACCTTTTTACATTCTCATCATAATGAGAAGGTATTGGTTTTATGTGAAAGTGACTATCGCGGATTTCTTAAAATTTCCACGTTTCAAGACTCCTGAATCCGAAAAAACTGGTTTTACGACGGTGTCTGTCGCTGTTGTCGTTGTATGTATACCGGATAAATTTTGAAAGACTACTCAGATTGGACTGTGATTTGGCACACTTGTTAAGGGTGTAAAAAGAAAGGACGACTTCGTTAACCAGCTATTTTTGATAAAAATTCAAAAAGTGAGAGCAAACCATTTTTTTCGAGATTTAGAAATTCTATGTACGGCTGTCCATAGTACTAAAGAAGTCGAATAATTTATCTTTCGACTTTTTTTATAAAAAGAACATTGTCAGAGTTATAGCGTTTTCAAAATCCCAAAAATAAACGAAAATTAACATTTTAAGCCAAACAACGCACGATATGAAAACAAAGTCAAGAGAAGAAAAAAAGTTTCTTTTTGAAAGTCTTACAAGACAATGTGTCCGTTAAAGCTAAAGAGCTTTAACAAAAGAGAAGTCACTATCACTAAATTCCATTTGTCGATGCTTTGACCTTTAATTTTAAAAGGCCGCCGAGGATGGATGTGGGCACTCGACGCGATAGAATATCCTTGTCTAAACGTTTCTGTCGGTAACCGACTGCACTCATGACTTGAGGTTTTCTGCAGTTTTCCACTTTTCTGACAAAATTTTCAGATGAAATTTAACTTCATTGAAATTCGACACCTTAGAAGTATTTAAAATTGTAATATTTGGGCTTTTTAATCATTCCAATGTGCAGAAAATGTACGTAATCTTTACTTATTGAAATCAAACAGTCTCTGAATCTGTGAATATGGTTTGAATATTACAAATCATTTATAAAAAATGCAGAATATATTTAATAGTTTAGGTTTATTAAAGATTAAGCATTTGCTTCAATTGTGATAAAAATGGAATTCCTGAAAAATAGACCCATGATACCTCGATTTCTCATACGTCCGAACTCAGAAAGCTACATCCACCATGTACATACGTGCATTATCCCTCACACACATTCTACTGAACTAACCGACTGGAATATAAATTATAAAGGTCGGAACCATTTGGAAATTCTATTCACGCACCAACCTGTCGCCCTTTCAATGTGCTTTGAAATGTAACCCCTTTCAAGCGTACCTCTACTACTGTAGCTGTAACTAAATAAACATACAGTCATGTTACTCTATCACAAATATTGAATGAACACACGTCAATTTAAAATTAAAAGCAATATTGCGACAAGATATATATTAATAATTGAAGAAAAAAATATGAAAAAATTCTAATTGTATTTTTTGAAAAAACAAAGCGGTTTTCGACTTTATGTTCGAATTTAAGTAGAGACTCAAGAATCTTTTTTTTGGCTGAAATGCGAACTAAATTACTAGAACATAACAAGAAAGATCAACTACTTTGATTGACAAGTTAACTTTTATATTTTTGGTTCGGAATTCATCTCGTTTGATTACAAATTCTAGAGTTTGGTTGAAAATTTTGTTATTTTGTTGAAAATGCAACTATTTTGTTAAAAAGTTACCTTTCGTGGGCAGAAATTCAGCTAGTTGGTTGAAAGGTGAACTACTGTTAGAAATTAATTTTTTTGGTTGTAGATTCATCTCCTCGGCTGAAACTTTAACTATTCCCTGTTAAGAAAATTAATCTTCCGGGTTAAAAAATCGTCTTTTGAGTTGAACTCTTTTGCTGAAAAATTATTTTTTTAAAGATTCATCTTCTTAGTTGGAATTAATCTCTTTGGTTGAAAATGTAACTATTTTGTTGAAACTTCGTTTTTTTATTGAGTATTTATTTTTTCAAGTTACAATATAGAATATAACTACTCTATTTTTGACTGCTAGTTGATACTTTCTTGTTAAAAATTGATTTTTTCTAGATGAAGATTTATGTCTTTTCTGACAAATGCGTCTTTTTGGTCTAAAATTAATTTTCTTCGTTGAAAATTCATCTATTTTTTGTTAAAAATGCTACTTTTTGGGTCTAAATTAATCTGGTTTGGTCAATGATTCAAAAATTTGGTAGAAAATTAAAGTATTTTGGTTGAAAATATACTTTTATTTAGTTCATTAATGTATTTTGTTGAAAACTCGTCTTTTTTTTGTAGAATATTAATCTTCTTGTTGGGAAATACATCTTTTTGGTTGATAATTTAACTATTTGGTTAAAAATTCATCTTTTTTACTTGAAAATTCCACTACTTTGTTAAAAGTTGAACTAGTTTGTTAAAAATTCATATTTTCTTAAGATTCACCTCCTTGATTGAAAATCTATTTCGTTTTTAGAAAATAAATCTTTCGGTTTAAAAAAATCATCTCTTGGACTGGACTATTTTGTTGAAAATTAATTTTTTTAAAAGATTTATCATTTTAGTTGAAAATTCATATTTTTGGATAAAAATGTAACTATTTTGTTAAAAACTCTAAATTTTTTGGTTGAGAACTTATTTTTTCAACTAAAAATGTGATTATTCCATTGTTGATGAAAATTGATATTTCTTATTGAAAATTGATGGTTTCTAGTTAAAGATTCATGTATTTTGTTAAAAATTGGTCTTTTTTGGTCAAAAAATAATCTTCTTGGTGAAAAATGTATTCTTTTGGATTAAAAATACAACTGTTTGGGTCTAAATTAATCTGGTTTGGTTGATGATTTAACAGTTTAGTCGAGAATTAAACTATTCGTTTAAAATTTAACTTTTTGTCAAAAATAAAACTATTTTGATGAAAATTTAAATTTTGGCTAGAAAATTACATTTTTTTATAAAAAATAATATTTTTGGTTTGAAAATTCCTACGTTTTGTAGATATATGGTATTTTTGCCTCGAAAATTCTACAATTTTATTGAACATTATTCGTATTGCTAAAAAAGTTATATTTTTAATTGAAAACTTATCTATTTGGTTGAAAGTTCACATTTTTTAGTTCAAAATGTAAATACTTGCTTGAAAGTTGAACAAGTTTGTTGAAAATACATATTGTTTTAAGCTTCACCTCCTTGGTTGAAAATTGATCTATTCTGTTTTTAGAAAATTATTCTTTAGTGTTAAAAATCATCATTTGGATTGAACTCCTTTGTTAAAAAATATATTTTTTTAGAATAATTATTTTAGTTGAAAATTCATCTCTTTTGTTGAAAAAGTTAACTATTTTGTTGTAAATTCGTTTTTTTTTTTGGTTAATAATCAATTTTTTCTAACTAATAATGTAACTATTCCTTTTTTGGTTGAACATTTATATTTTTTTATTGAAAATTAACCCTTTATAAGTAAGAAATTCATGTCTTTAGTTGAAAATTCGTCTTTTTGGTTAGAAAATACCCTAAAGCTAAAAAGTTACATCAACAATTTCTACACAATTTAATCTTGTTTCTTGAAAATTCAATATATATTTCGACTTGAAATTTTAGGAATTTAAAGTGTTTCATATTTAATTCAATATGATATTTACACTAATTTAATATCAACGAATTTATTCCAGCATTATTATAATAATGGAGGAATAATTTTGATGATTTACATTCAAAATTTATTTAATTTTGAAGATTAAGGGTTGAAAACTTGACTTTTGATCGAAATTTATACAATTTGGAAGATTTAGGATTAAGTACTTGATTTTTAACTTCTAAAATCATCAAAATTTAAGAATTTTTCTTCATAAAACTTTTAAATTAACGAGTTTTTAATGATGAATATTCAGAATTGAAGAATTTGAGAATGAAATTCTTTTAAATTTAAAAAATTCTTTTAAAAAATTACAGAGTTTTCAACTGTAGATCTTCAAAACTGAACTATTAAAAAAACATTCAAAATCATATCATTTTAAATTACACACAGTGAAAATTAAAGGATCTTCTTCGCGCGACTGTTGATTCTCGCGCTTCGCGCTCGATAATATATTTATCTCGCGCTTCGCGCTGGATGATGTGTTTACCTCGCGCTTCGCGCTCGATGATGTGTTTACCTCGCGCTACGCGCTCGGTCTTTGCATTTCCCCCACATTTGCGCCCAATCTACAAATTTGTTATTGGTCACTTTTTGATAGGATGTGTAGTTTTTGTTTTATTCGTAAAAAATAACATTAACAGCGAAGAAAAAAGAGTTTTTGGCTTCATGCCTAGAGGTAGGCCGGGAATTGGCAGATAGGAACATATGAACTCCTATCTAATACAACGCTGCTGCAGCTGGTGCCCTTTTCGACATGAAACATCAACCAATTGCGACTCTATCGGTTTCCTTTCCTTGCCCCCCCCCCCAGTAACAAAAGTTTTGGTGGGAATGGACTGAAACTTTGATTGACGAAATGCATACACACGTTAAACGTAAAGGTCGAGTTTCAGGCGAGTAGATATTCTATGTGTACCTGACACGAAGGAAAAGAGTTGTAAAGTAACTGGCAGTATGCCCAGAGGCAGACCGCGGAAAGAATGTTTAGAATTTGTGAATGAGATGCCTGAAACAAAAAACCTTGGATACTAATGGGCCCGAGTGGGGAACCTCACATAACAACCTTGTGAAGCTCTTCACGTGGGTGATCGCTAGACAGATTGATCAGCAACCTGGGTTGGAGCAGTGTTGCGGAGCGAACGTGTTATTAAAATAAATAACACGAAAATGCTAGATTAATCTTAAAAATCTATACCTCCTTCCCAACACTACTATTTTCCAACCGATTATTTTTATATAATTTAAAAATGATTTAAAAAATTTATCAGACATATGTTCCAAAAACGACTAAGATAATTTTTTCTCCACTTTTCAGGTGGTTGGAAAAAATCTTTCTGATTGTACGATTTATTAGAAAGATACGGAAATATACGCTGAAGTTAAGGAATTTCCTTCTTCATTTTAAATCAAATGCAAACCTAGTCATTTTTATCTGAAGCACATAGAACATAACATATGGTCGTTGCGTAAGCGCGCTCAAACATTTGGGTTTCTATTATACGATGAACAGAAACGAGCGTGGAGCGCGAAGTTTACATGAGTTTTAAACCAAATATCGAGCGCGAAGCGCGAGTGTCTTGATAAGAATATGTTCCTTAAGGTCGATAGAACCTTAAGTAAATTAGTTCTTTTTATGTAAAATTGACATAATGAAAACAGAAGCAGGTCATAAAGATGAAGCTTACTAAGAGAATATTAGCCCGCGAAGCGCGCAATAGCGAGCACACGAAGTGCGAAAACCTAGAGGAACCTAGCTCAAAGCGTAAGGCAAATGTGTCCGAGCGCGTAGCGCGAGGCGATTACATTACCGAGCGCGAAGCGCGAGGTCCAACAGGTGCGCGCCCCAGGCGCGCCCAAACGAGTTGAATTTTTCATTGTTGAAAGTGAAATATTTCGATGATGACGATGATGATAAGCGAATTATTTTTTCATCACACCTGCGGAAAATTCTGAAGAAAAAAAAACTGAAATAACTGTAGCTCATTTCATTTTCGAAATGTAGCTGTCAAAAAATGCAAACTATAGGCGATCAAAGTTCAAACATGGATCGAATTTAGTTTAGCTTCAGACATCGGGCCTGCTAAACTGTGTACGGCAGTTTCGTTCAGCAATCGTCAGGTCTGACCCTTTCCTCTACAATAACCAAGACCTAGGAGAGGAGAGGGGATACAAAGAAACTGTGTCCTCCACCCGAATTCGACAGCTTTTCTGATCACGGGAGGGAACGCGAGTGCAGCCGGTGAGTCAACATAAACTTCAATCATTGCAAATTTTATTTTTTTTTTAAATTTCCGAAAATCTGTTTACTGGTTTGAATTGGCGTGGCCGAGGACCATCCCCATTTATAATCCCTTGAAAATGTTTTCAATCTTTGCGCATCTCTCACCGTTTTCAAAATAACACAAAATTTTTATTTTTTTACAATTTTGAAAATTTGCTCACTGCTTTAGGTCGGAGTGGCCGAGGGTCATCCTATTTAGTAAAACCCTGAAATTTTTTTCCAGTTTCCGCGTATTTCGTACCGTTTTCGAGGTTACTTAAAATTTTTTATTCGTTTTGAATTTTGCAAATCTGTTTACCAGTTTAATACAGGGTATCCCAGGACATTCCCTCTTTTTTACAATTTCTTCCCTTTCCCCTATGATTAGATAAACCAGCAATGAATTTCACCTAATTTATAACTAACTTAACTTAAAAACAGTTATGGTAAGGAGGGGCAGTGCCGACCGGTGGGACAAAGGCAATTTTGCTTATAACATCGCTACTATTTGACAATTTTAATTCTACTTTGCATTAAATAAATCTATTTTATTAACCCTCTGCTTTGACCAGCGTATCCCCACTTTGTAATCCACACCACGTGGCCACCTCACCGATACAAAGTACATGAGCATTAGTGCAAGTGTTTCAGGATCGTATCCATCAATAAAATGCATGGGCCCTGTTAATAACATATTTTCTTGATAATTAGTAAATTATTAATGAAAAGTATTAAAAATAAAGTATCGGTATTAAAGTTGAAGAAGATTCAACAAAATTGCTCGAAGTTGGATAAAAAGTGACAGGTTTATTATGCAAAACCATCATTTGGAACATAACCTCAAGAAGGAAACGTCAGATTGAAAAAAGTACCTTTGAGTGGAAGAATTGTTCAAAATTCATTTAATTTACATTCAATTTAAGGTAACGTTTTGTATTGAAACGATTTTTTGCAAGATTTCATGCAATTTTCGCGTCTACAAGGTAATTTCACATTCTGCAATAGTAGAATGGAGACGTGTTTTCGTGACAAGTAAGGATGAAATTCATAAAACAAATGTCGAATTTCTAATTTTTAATTTACTATCCTTCTTAAATTATTCAGGTTTATAATTTTGCATCGAAGTACTTAAATTTTTGATTGATTATGAAAAGCAAAAATTCTTATTTTCATAAAGGTATGTCGTATTCTTCACGCATGAAAATGGTTTTCTTGATTATGGCCTTTATTTTGCAAACTGGACATCTTTTAGGATTCGAAGTTTTGGTTTTATCAAGTGATAAAGGAAATTTTAACAAAATAATTTGAAAGTGGATAAAAAGTGACAGGTTTATGAAACGAAAACCATGTGGAACATAACCTCAAGAAGGAGACGTCAAATTGCACAAAATTCCTTTTGAGTGGAAGAATTGTTCAAAATTAATTCAGTTTACATTTAATTCAAAGTGAGGTGTATTAAAACGATATTTCACAAGATTTCATACAATTTTCGTCCCTAAAAGGTCATCTCATGTTCTGCTATAATACAGGAAGGAGAAGTTATGTTTTCGTGAAAATTGGTCTTTTGATTACTCCTTTCATTTTGCAGATTACACATCTTTTAGGATTTGTAGTTTTTTTTATCAAGTGATCTGGGTAACATGGTTGCTGAATCGTGAAGCTGCTGCTTCTACTCGGAATCCTGAAATTTTCGTCGGAAATTTTTTTTTCTGGAACTAAAGTCTCCGATGAGTTGTTGTGCCAGGTTTTTTCTAAAATTTAGTTGCCTGCATCCATGTGCTGAGGTCTGTGGTCGATTTGGGTGTGCCAAATGAACACCACCCACATTTTCACAATGCGTTTTTATTGCTAGTTTTATTGACAGATTACAGCTTGGCAGCAAGTGATCTTTAAATTTTTCTACGATATCTAAGAGTGGTCTCTCCTTATACAAAATGTAATTTGGATCATTTGCTTCAGGTCATAGCATTTCGCACAAGCGGTTAGTCGCAAAGTTCCGTACAAAAGTAATTTTCAATTTTAGAAAGCTGAACAATACCCTTCTATATAAGAATCCTGACATAAGCTTTGATTTCTCTGGCAGTAACATCATGCTACTTTGGATTTAAATTTTATTTCAAAGTTTGAGAATGCTGAGCATATTTTTTTATTTGGTTCGCTACCACTTCGTAAAAATCATCTTTTAAAAATAACGAAACAAAATCTTCTGTACTTCTTGGAAGGAAAACATGGAGTGGTCCGACGGGTTCTTTCAACGACTGTGCACTTATTTTTTGAAAATTAGATGACTATTTTAAATCATACGATTCAAATTTTTTATTTTCACTTGATTTATCTACTTCAAATTCCGATGAGTAACTTATATCAGTTGAATTTTTCAAATTGGAATTTTTACTCGAGCAATATCGCTAAAAATCAAAATATAATGAAAAAAATGTCCACATTTCCAAATGTAAAAAAAATGAATAAGAAGAGAATCCTAGTGCTACCCTTTTTTGTTCCTGATTGCGACACTGAATAACTTACTTCAACATGATAAAGGGCTGCCTTTATATTTGAGTTTGTTCATTGTCGCAAGTGTGTTTTCGTAGTTTTTTCGGCGATAAACTAAATGCAATTTTTTTGTAATTAATAATTTATTGATCAAGAGGTTTTTATTTATCCAGATAGTGTAAAGTTTTCAACCAATTTCCTTCAATTTTATCATCTTTTTTTAAATTTAAAAAGTTTGGAGATATAGATCAAAAAATGAATAGTGATTCTAGTTCAGATGAAGAAAATTCTAATTTTGAAAATTCAATTGATGAAATTTTTTCATCGGAAAGTGAAAAGGACGTACCAAGCAGAGGTTCGTTGTTTTTAAAAGATGATTTTTACGAACTTGTAGCGAATGGAATAAACAAATATGCTCAGCATTCTCAAACTTTAAAAGAAAAAATAGATCCAAAGTGGAATGATGTTACTGCCAGAGAAATTAAGGCTCATGTCGGAATTCTTATATACCTGGGTATTGTTCATGCTTCCTGAAATTGAAAATTACTTTTCTACGGAATTTTGCGACTGTCCGCTTGTGCGAAATGCAATGACCTGTCAAAGGTTCCAATTAATTTTAAAAGGCAGATTATTTTTCAAGCGATATATGCAAAAAAAAAAACAGCAAAATGGGAAATCAAAGTGTAGCTGATTGCTGATGGCGCAACTGTCTAGGTTTTACGGCTGATGATTTCCCTGGGGAAGAAAGCTGAAAAAAATAAAAATCTTTTAATTGGCGAGCAAGTTGTCATGGAACTAAATCAAAATTACCTCGGGAAATATCACCATCTATACTTTGACAACTTCTTCACGACGTTAAAACTGATCAGGTTATTGTTGGAAAATAAGACGTATGCTTGCGGAACTTTTCGACTTGGAAGGAAGGGTTGGCTTGCTGCACTATCACATAAAAAAAGACACCAAAGCTAAAAGCAGGAGAATCAAAAATCGTTCAGTCTGGAGATATCATAGCTATTATTTGGCACGAAAAGCGTGATGTCAGAGTCTTAGCTTCAGGGATTGATCCTACGAAGAAAACTGAAAAAAAAAATCAAGTCTCCTGCCCATTAGCAATAACATTATATTGTGAAAATATGGGTGGTGTCGATTTGGCAGACCAAAAAAGGGCTTATTACTCGGTTGGTCGTCCCAGTAATAAGTGGTGGAAGTATGTTTTTAATTTCACAATTAATGCTGCCGTCATAAACAGCTTCATCTTATTTGATTTAACAAATCGACCTCAAATCTCAGCACATGGATGCAGGCAGCTCAATTTTAGGAAAAACCTGGCACAACTCATCGGAGACTTTAGTTCCAGAAAAAAATGTTCAAGACAAAATTTCAGGATTGCGAGTAAGAGCAGCAGCTTCACGATTTAGCAACCATGTTCCTCTCATCACTTGATAAAAAAACTACAAATCCTAAAAGATGTCGAGTCTGCAAAATGAAAGGAGTAATCAAGAGAACAATTTTCGTGTGTGAAGAATGCGACGTACCTTTATGCAAAGAAGAATTCTTCGCTTATCCTAATCAATCAAAAAATTAAGATACAAGATTATAACCTGAATAATTTAAGAAGCATAGTAAATTAAAAATTCCAAATTTGTGGTACGATTTTCTTCCTTACCTGTCACGAAAACATAACTTCTCCTTCTTGTACTATAGCAGTTGTGAGATGACCTTTTAGGCGCGAAAATTATATAAAATCTTGTGAAAAATCGTTTTAATACACGTCACTTTAAGTTAAATGTAAATTGAATGAATTTTGAACAATTCTTCCACTCAAAAGGTATT
Organism: Andricus grossulariae; assembly: GCA_011634705.1. Taxonomy (NCBI): domain Eukaryota; kingdom Metazoa; phylum Arthropoda; class Insecta; order Hymenoptera; family Cynipidae; genus Andricus; species Andricus grossulariae. Next base: position 30,239,498 of record JAABKJ010000755.1, on the reverse strand, counting down.
TTGTTCAATTTGACGTTTTCTTCTTGAGGTTATGTTCCACATGGGTTTCGTAACATAAACCTGTCACATTTTATCCACTTTCAAGTAATTTTGTTAAAATTCCCTTTATTACTTGATAAAACATAAACTACAAATCCTAAAAGATGTCCAGTCTGCAAAATGAAAGGAGTAATCAAAAGAACAATTTTTGTGTTTCAAGAATGGGCCGTGCCTTCATGTGAAGAAAAATTGTTTGCTTATCATAATCAAACAGAAATATAAGTACTTTGATACAAAATCATAACCGGAACAATCTGAAAAGAATAGTGAATTAATAATTAGAAAATTATAAATTCGTTTTATGATTTTCTTTCTTACCTGTCACGAAAACACAAGTTCTCCTTCCTACTATTGCAGAATGTGAAATTACCTTTTAGGCGCGAAAATTGCATGAAATCTTGTGAATAATCGATTTAATACACGGCACTTTGAAATAAATGTAAATTGAATGAATTTTGAACAATTCTTCAACTCAAAGGTATTTTTTTCAATCTGAGGTTTCTATCTTGAGGTTATGTTCCACATGATGGTTTCCGTATCATGAACCTGTCACTTTTTATCCAAGTTCGAGCAATTTCGTTCAATGTTCTACAACTTTAATACTGATTCTTCATTTTGAGTATTTTTTAATAATAATTTACTTATTATTTAAAAAGTTTCTATCGAGGGGCGCTTGCGCTTCTCGAAGTAGCTATATGATACATCTCTGTCGCACTTACACACGTCACGTTACGTGAATGAGCACCACTATAGGTTGTTCCCGTTCTACATGCCTCATTTGACGATTTTCGACGATAACGGTTGAACGACCAGGCAGAGGGTTTAGTAAGCAATTTAAAAAGTTACCAGACGCGACAAGACAGTAACAGCAACATTTTTTCCTTAGAAGTATCTTAAAGTGTAAAGGACAGAGTTCAAGGTTTCCTATATAGACTCAATTGCAATATTCTAAGAATAAGTTACATATAGTATATTATGCACCTAGGGATGGCAGCAGTTATTTTTTTATTGTGCAAAATAAAATTTGCCTGCTTCCTTCCGAGGTGCATAAAATACTTTTTGAAACTGGGCATGAGAAACACGATTTCAAAAATTAGACGAATTAGGATTCGCGGGTGAACCACTCATGGAGTCCAGGAGCTGGGCATTTCTTCTTTACTATTTAATATTTATTCGTTGCAAATGTGTGTTGAAAATGACAAGTGTAGTTTAAAGATGATTTAGGCTCGCCGCGTTTTGCGTACAACAAAAAAATTATCCTCTATTACTTCTTGCAGGATTAGGTTCACAGTCAATTAGCGATTACGCTGATACTCCTCGCCCGGGTCTTTGGCGATCTTCTTCTTCTCATCGTATACTTCAGTCGCCTGAGGAGCTTCCTCGTTGTGCCAGGTCTGGGTCTCCTACTGGCAGGCTTTCCCCTGTTCGAATACTTGGATATGCACTAGGACAACTTGGATATGTTCGGATTATTCCCCATATAAATCGAAACCGGCGATTCGAATTTCGCAGATACGTTTTTCCTGCCGATAAACCAATTAGATTGCGAGAAAATAGGAATAATTATGTGTCCGTGCCAACCCGAGAATCTATGGTATTATCAACATCCAATGGTGACGTTTTTGCAATACTGGAGTGTAGTGGGATTCTTCGTGGAATATATAGGATGGATAGAAATCATTCTAGAGTAAAAATAAATATGATAAGCGGCGCAGTTGAAAATACGACCCAAGTTGAAATGAGGGAATGTCCAGTAGGCAAATATCACCCAATCCCGCAAAATTTTTTTGAAGTAGTTGAAAATCAAGATTCACTACAGACTGTGTACCACTAATTAACTATAAAAAATCAAAACTTAAATATAATATTGTTTGTAATCTGTACTTGGATTGAAATGTATTTAACTGGTCAGTACATTAAAAAGTTAATGTAATATCGTTCTCAAGGCTTCTTTCTATGTTTCGTCAATGACCCATAGGGTGGTTCAAGTTTTTTTCCCAACTTGAACGCTTTCGTCCACACCAATTTTTATGATTAAAAAAAATTAAATGCGTATTTTTTCGAAAAATTTGTTTTACAGAGGTTCCTCAAGTCCCATGAAGTTTAACATGTATTTCCTACAAAAAAAATACGTTAGTTGAGTTTTCTACCAAAGTGTTGGACTCTTGAGCGAAAAATAAGAATTTTCTACAAAACAGTTGAATTTACAAGCCGAGAATATAACCGATTGTAAGTGATTTCTAAATACTTTTTATGATTTCCCAGGATTTAAAAGTAGTTTCAACACACTAAGTGGAATTTCAAAAATATGAAAAGATTTCTTATGATGCAATGATTTTAAGACACTTCGAAGTATTTATTTAAATTTTGAAAGATTCCATAAGATTTTGTGGAATTGTAAACAATTTGATAAGATTTTATCGGATTTTATGGGAAATGTAAATCAGATGACTCACCGTATAAAAAATATAACCTAAAAAAAAACGAGAGGATTTTGTTTTTCAAACACGTATATATTTTTATCTTATTTTACCTTGAAGAACTCAAACACGTTTATTATCAAATAGTCACTTGATTCCAATTTTAAATATGTCTCATTAAAATCAGATAAGAATAAAAAAGGCGTTAGGTGCCAAGACAAAGCGTTATTTCAGAGTTTAGAGTGCCAACACCAGATTGGAGAGTATAGCATGGAATTACCGATGTAATATGATAGCAATATCTCTGAAGGGTAACCTTGACGCTTATGATAATTCGTAAACTAATGACTACCTTATATATGTGTACTTTAACGAAGCACTGGAATATTCCTCAGTTACACTGCTTACCAAAATATTTATTAGAGCATGTACCAGCTTTTCCTCTACGTCGAAAACTAGCTGTTAATTCAATCTCGAGTGTTTCCACTTTGCTTGCATTTATAATTATATGGTGCTTATTTCATGAGTACTTTTCTTCCCGTAAGCAAATGTATTTGCTCAAATTTTGCATTCGAAATTTCAATTTTTCGACCTGGAAAAGGGAAAGGAAAAGTTCTGTCGTACCCTATTCCTTTCCTAGCTTTATGATTTCTTTACAAGAATTTTTAGAATTATTCTGTTTTAAAATTTATAATCAAAAAGTCTTTTCTATTCATGCGTCAACTTTGAATTATGTTGATAAAAAAAGTTTTTCTGTTTTAAACAGATGTTTCAAATATTATGAATGAGCACAACTTCCTTAATTTTGGATAAAGTGTATTAATATTATAGATCAATCGATTTGCCTGGAATGAAGGAATCTTTTCCGTTCTTGCATCAATTTTGAATTATGTTAGTGCAAAAAGTTTTACTATAAAAAACCGTGTTTTCAGACATTATGTATTACCATAGCTTTCTCACTCTTCAATAAAATTGATCAATATTATAGGTCAATAGATTCGCGAATCAACACATCTTTTCTATTCGCACATGAACTTTAAATAAATAAATTCTCATCAGTGAAAAATATGGTTTCGCGAGTTTTTAGCGTTATTAATTATTTTAAGCGATTTCTTTTGGTACGAATTTTTCTAATTCATGAAATATTACTATATACTGATAACTAGATGGTTAAATGAATTAACAAAACAATTTATTATTGCTTATAGCAATTTTCTAGAATAGATTTAGAAAGTCCTGTTTATTTTTTCGAGTTTTTCAACTGCTCAGTTAGAGCGAGGCTATAATCAATCAATTTTTTCTGAAATTTTCAACTTTTGCAGTTAAATTGAATATTAAATAGTTAAACAAATTATGTAGAAAACAGATCAATTTCTAAACAAGAACTTTTCGAAAAGCAAAAGATAAATTTTCAGCCCAAAGAAAACGAATTTCTGAAAAGACGAGCGTTTATAAAACCAGTTGAATTGTCGAAAGAAAAGGATGAATTATCAACAAAACAGTTTAGTTTTTTATGTCCAATAGTTGAATTTCAAACCAAAAAAGGTCAATTTTTGACAAGAAATATATTGGCGACAGTTGAAAAAATTCATTATCAACAACAAAAAAAGAAGAATTTTCAGTTAAAAATAGAACACGTGTATTTTTAAACTTATTTAACTATGAGAAACATGAATAATTTTATTACAGAAGAGTAAATAGATGTTAATTTTATATTTATGGTCCTAAAATATTATATAACGTGCGAGATAAGTCTTGACTAATCAGGTAAATTTTTCTTTTCCTCAAAATAAATTATGATAAAGAAATAATATTTCACGAGAACAATCTTGTCTCCTATAATTTCTAAGACAACGAATACACTGTTTACCAAATTATTCATCAAATCATTAATCAGTCTTTCCTCTACTTTGAAAAAATGAAGGTGGTTTTTACTATCGTTTTGACGTCGGCGTTCATTCTTACTTATATTGGTGAATATAATAATATAACTGTTTTGGTTGGAAATGTAACTGTGTTGATGAAAATTCGTCCTTTAGGCTTGAAAAATAAACAATTTGATTGACATTTGTTTTTTCTCTTGATTAAAAATTTTTATTCAATTAAAAATTTATCTCTTTTGCTGAAAATTCGTATTTACTGCTCAAAAATACAGCAATCTAGTGAAAAATTCAACTATGTGGTCGAAAGTTAATCTACATTGTTGAAAAAATTGTCTTTGCGTAATAAGATAAACTATTTTGTTGAAAATTCGTTTCGTTTTGAATAAAAAATTATCAGTTTTTAGTAAAAAAAAATCATGCATTTTGTTAAAAATTCGGCTTTTTTAGAAGAAAATTAATCTTTTTGGTTGAAAATGTAATTATGTTGCTAAAAATGTATGTATTTTGTTAGAAATTCGTCTCTTGTGGTAGAAAATATTTTTTTGGGTTGAAAATGGAACGGATTGGTTGAAAATGAATATGTTTTAGTTGATGATTTAGGTAGTTTGTTGAAAATTCATACTTACTAGTTAAATTCAACTGTTTACTATTTTAAATTAAAACTTTGGTTGAAATTTTTTGTCTTCTTGCAGAATTAAGTTTACAGGCCGACGGGAATCCTAATAGCGAGCGTAATCTTGGTTCTCTTCCTTCTGGCAGAGAACATTCTCTCGACCGGCCCCCTACTCCTGAGGAGCCTCATCTTCGTGCCAGGTGTAGGTCTCCTCCTGGCAGGCCCCCTTCTGATCGAGTTCTTGGATATGCACTAGGACAACTTGGATATGTTCGGCTTATTCCCCGCAAAAATTTAAACCGGCGATTCGAATTTCGAAGATACGTTTTTTCTACCGATAAATCAATGCAAATGCGAGTAGAATTTAATAGATATGTGCGAGTACCAGCCCGAGAACATATTGTATTATCAACATCCGATGGTGACGTTTTTGCTATATTGGAGTATACTGGGATTCTTCGTGGAATATATAGGGCAGATCGAAATCATTCCAGAGTAAAAATAAATATGATAAGCGGCGCAGTTGAAAATATGACCCAAGTTGAAATGAAGGAATGTCCAGTAGGCGACAAGCAGCTAGTATTCCCACGTAATTTCAGTGAAGTCGTTACAAATTACGATTCACTTCAGAGACTGTATACCGCTAATACCCTTCGAAGAAATGTAAACTAAAATATAATATTGGATGTAATCCGAAGTCGATTCGAAATGTATGTAACTGGTAATTACATTAAAAAATTAATGTATTAGCGTTCTCAAGGCTTCTTTCTATGTTTTCTCAATGTTCTATAGGGTGTTCCAAAAATTTATTTTCTCGAATTTACATGGTCATACCTCCCCCCCCACCTAATATCTGAAGTAACAAAGAAGATATTTACAGATTCCGCAAGCCCTATGGAGATCAGCACGCATTTTCCATCAGTAAAAAATACGTTTTTGTACATTTAATTTAGACTCGTTGACTTTAGGTGTATACAGTTGGCTTTTCATACTGATAATTAGACGTAAAAGTACATTGTCTAGGTATTTTATTATTGTTTGGAGCAATTTTCGCTTAGACTAGAGATATAAAGTCCGGGTTATTTTCTTGAATTATTTAGCTTTTCAGTTCAAGCGAGGCTATAATCAATAAATTTAACAAAAATAATTGCTTAAACAGTTTATTATCATTCGTAACAATATATCTCTAAGAATAATGCGAGAAAGCTGTCGTTTTCTCTGAAACTTTGAAATTTTGATCAGGTTTCACATAGAGTGGGGTAATAGTTAATGCAATTTTCCAACCATAATTGTTTAAGTAATTTATTATGGTTTATAACTAATTTCTTTTATACTTAGAATAATGCTAGGAACTTACAGTTTTTCCAAAATTTTGGAAGCAAATAAAGAAAAAATTAGCTGTACTTGAGACGAGTTGATTTGCAAATAACATGTAAGAAGTTTGTTTTGAAGAAAAATGTCTGAATAGTCAGTATAATATCTAAATACATATGCTAACCACAGAACTTCTGTATAACTCGTTTTTCCGCATATGGCAAAAGACCTGAAAATTCCCTGAAAGATTGATTAATTATACAATATACAATATACATAGAAAAATAATTTTCATTCGAATAGTCGAATTATCATAAAAAAAATCATTTTTAAGAAAAAATCTAATAGTTCTAATAGTTCTAATAAATATTTTCAAATAAAATATTTGATTTCATGTCCAAGACAGTCGAATCTAACGAAAAAGATGAATTTGAAAAGAAAACTGTAATAGCTGATATTTCAACCAAAAGAGATCAATTTTCAAAGCAAAAATACGAATTTTCATAAAAATGGTTGAATTTTCAACAAACAGGTTATTTTTCAACTAAATATTTGAATGTTTAAACAAAAAAGGCTATTTCTAACAAAACACTTGAATTTTCAATATAATAGTTGAATTTTTTACAGAAATAATTGAATTTCCAACACAAAAACATGAATTTTTAACCTGAAAGAAAAAAATGACTCGGTTTTTTAGTTAAAATCTCAGAAGTGAAATTTTGACGCCTATAATTTTTGAGATAGCGACTCCCTCATATACGTATACTCTAAATAGTAGTAGGTTCCACTTGTAATCGACATATTCATTACGGCATTGATCAGCTTTACAACCTTATTTTATCTTGAGAAGCTTAAATAATCTTAATACTGAATAGTAAATAGATGCTTATTTTATATGTGTCGCAAGCTCAGTTTTATTGCATAGGTACCTACATTTTGTAAGCCCCCTAAACAGTTGCAAAATCAAATAAGAATAATTATAATAATTATAATAATCATGTAAAAACCTCCTTTAATTAAAACGTTAAAGATTTTATATAACTTTTATGATAGGCTTTAATTAATTAGGCCAAGCAGTTTTGTCTTTATTTTTATACTTTGACAGACATCCTTAATTCTATTGGCGAATATAAGAATGTTTTAACTATATATTCATAATTTTTAATATACTTTAATTTTTATCTGTGTTTACCCGTTATGAGTAGGAATTGAACCTAAATTTAATCCTGGAAATCCAGAATTTGTTTCTATTTTTACCGAATTTTTCGAATTTCGGAACCAGAAAGCACTTTGACTTAATGCAAAAGTAGAAACACCAAATAGTTACATGAAGAAATAGATCTTTTGTGGATTTTTAATTTTGTTTCAATTCATCCCATTCATCTTAATGCAATGGAAGTTTTTGGATTTTCAAAATCTTGGTCTACTTACTTGAATTATGTTTTATTTATGTCGATTTCGTATTAATTCAATCGTACTCTCTTGATTTTTTTTTTGAATTCTTCTGAGTGCACTCTAAGTTTATTGAAAATAATGGAATAATTTGAAATTTTGTGTTTAGAATTCTTTTGAACTTACTTGAATTCTTTCAAAATCATTCAGTTCTACATTAAATTCATACGATTATTTTGAATTCTTAGACAATCCTTGGAATGTTTTGAAATTCTTTTCATTTCCTTTTTTGAGTTTACTTCCATTTCACTCAAATTGATCAACATTTTTGTTGACTTTTAAGATTTGGTTCAATTGTATTTTTTCAAATCATCAGGTATTTCAATAAAATCTCTTGTATTCAAATTTAAATTCTGTGAGAATTCTCTCTCATCTTTATTCCAGAGCGATTCTAAGTAACACCAGACGTTCCTAGAAGCGCGTTGTTCGTGCCGCATTTATGTCTAATTTATTTGGTTGAACCACTTTTAGGTTTGAGATGGTCGAGACTCACCGCGGAATGTGTTGACTAAAAAAAATTAAATCCTATTTTCTCTTGCAGAATTAAGTTCACAGTCAAGTACCGAATTTTCTGATACTCCACATCCGGGTTGTTGCCGATCATCTCTTTCTCGTCGTACACCTCAGTCGCCTGAGAAGCCTGCTCTTCGTGCCAGGTTCAGGTATCCTCTTGCCAGGCCCCCTTCTGATCAAGTACTTCGATACGCACTAGCACAACTTGATATGTTCGGTTCATTCCGCGTACAAATCTGAACCGGCGATTCGAACTTCGGAGATACGTTTTTTCTGCGGACAAACCTATTCGATTGTAACTCACACGTTATAACATTAAAACCTATGTGCGTGTGCCAACTCGAGAATATATTATATTATCAACATCCAATGGTAACGTTTTTGCAATATTGGAGTATGGTGAGATTCTTCGTGGAATATATAGCACTGATAGACCTTACACGAGAGCAAAAATAAACGTGATAAGCGGCGCAGTTGATAATATGATATGTACATTAAAATCTTCCTATTTAAAAATAGGTAGACTTAACCAAAGCGACGATTTTCACTCACCGATTATATATGTTTAGATATGTAATTTATTCAAGGTTGACTAAAATTATTAATATTATCTTTTATAACATATATTGTTACAAATTGAAATTTACATTTGTATATAATATAATTTGAGTCTGATTCAAATTATTTCATGCTTTCCATTTGAAAAAACTAAAACAGAATTATGCAATGCAGCGTTCCTGCTATTTTTTCAGTGCATATCATTATTTAAAAATCATTTTTACACACAGTATCAAGAATGAAAGCTTAAAAATATTGAAATCACGTCGCAACAACGTATATATAATCTACCTAAAAGCATTGAAAAATTTGTATATCTCTTAGAATTACTTGGTAAACTTTGATTTCACGAACTATGTTCGAGAAAACATAAATATTCAACAAAAAAATTCATTTTCAACAAGAAAGTTTAACTTTCAAGAAAGAAGTTACATTTTAAAGGCAAATAGTTGAATTGCGAACTATAAATGAACAATTTTCAATCAGTAATGGAAAAGTCACACTTCTGGTTAAAAAAAATTAGTCTCAACTAAAACAGAGCGAATTAGCAACAAAATATTTCAATATTTAATTCAATTAATGAATTTTTAACAAAATAGGACAACTTTCAACCGAAAAATATAAATAAGACGAAAATGCAGTAAAAAAGAGGAATTGTTTGAAGAAGGTGGGTCACAAATTGTCACAAACATTGTACACCCCGCCCCCCACACCATTTCAGCCAGTCCGACGTAGTGTTTAAACTGCCCCTAAGATACTTCAACCAATTCGATTGGGTTCCAAACATTACACAAGATCCTGATTATTTTGAGGGATTTTAAGTGATTTCCAAACATTGTTAATGATTTTCTATTATGCAGAAATATTATAAGGTTTCAAAGCATTCAAATAAACTTTAAATAATTTCATTAGATTTCAAGGGATTTTTAAGGATTTAACAAAATTTGATGGGATTCCATGGGAAATGTAGATCAGATGATTAATTATACAAGAAAATAAAACATGGAAGAAAAATGAAGAATTTTGTTTTTTAGAGACGTGTTTTCTCAGTCTCATTTCACCTTGAGAAATATTTTTATTGGACAGTTACGTAAGTTTTGTAAGCCATCTTCACAGATTTGAAAGAAGATAAGAATTGAGAACAATAATTATAATGATGAAAAATAAAAATGGTAGAATTATAGCAATATTTATGAAGGCAACCTCGACGCCTATAATGATTTGTGAGATAACGACTGCCTTACATATATGTACTCTGATGAAGCTCTAGGATATCCAAGAGCTACACTTTTGACGAAATTATTTGCTAAAGAAATAATCATTTTTTCCTTCGCATTGAAGAATAAGGATGGTTTATACCTTCGTTTTCACTTTAGCGGCCATCCTTAATTCTATTGGTGAATATAATAATATAATATATCTATAATTCTCAATATATTTCAGGTTTAGGAATCCTTCAATTTATTGTGCATAAATTCTTCGAAATTCATTCAAATATTATAATTTTTCGTCAAATTACATGAACTGGTGATATTTGCTGAAAGTCTGGAAAATTAATTATAATACCATGAGAGCTTTCAAATAGTAAATAATGCATCTAGGGATGGCATCAAGTGTTTCTCCGCGCAAGATAAAATTCGCCTGCTTTCTCTCGCAGTTCTTAAAATATTTTTTTAAACTGAGCGTGCGAATTTAGATTCTAAAAATTAGGCCAGTTGAGTTTCAGAAGCAAACCTCTGTTCAAGATGGTTGAAGCTCACAGTAACATGTTTGACAAAAATCCTCTATTATTCCTTGGAGAATTAAGTTCACAGTTCAACCGGAATATTGAAAGCGAACATAATCCTTGTTCTTCTTCCTCTTCTGCCAGACAACATTCTCCTGACCAGCCTCCTACTCATGAGGAGCCACCTACTCTTGTCAGTTCCAGGTCTCGACCTGGCTCATTTCCTTTTGTTCAAGTACTTGGACATACACTAGAGGAACTTGGATATGTTCGGCTTATTTCCCGCACAAATCCGAACCGGCGATTCGAATTTCGAAGATACGTTTTTCCTGCAGGTAAACCAATTAAATTGCGAGAAATTCATCGGAACTATGCGCTCGACCTGAACAGAAAATATATTGTATTATCAACACTTAGTGGTGACGTTTTTGCAATATGGAGTACAGTGGGATTCTTCGTGGACTATATAGGACAGCTAGAGATCGTTCGAGAGTAAAAATAAATATTATAAGCGGCGCAGTTGTCAATATGACCCAGGTTGAAATGAAGGAGTGTGAAGTTGGAAGAGCTCGCTCAATCTCTCTACGTAATTTTATTATAAAGGTTGCAGATCACGATTCCCTACAGATAGTGTACGATAAATTAACTTCAAAACAATATGTCTGCTGAGCAGGCATATTCTCATCGCGCGCGGCTCTTTTCGATCCCAAGCTTGAGCGCTTCTGAAGCGCGCATCTGTTAGATCTCGTGCTTTGTGTTTGGTCTTTGTACTTCCATCATATTTTTGCATAGACTTCTTGAGATTGGAGGTGAAAACAACAACAACTGTAATTTGGTGATTGTGAATTCTATTTTATTAAAGTTCCTTCGGCTTTAACGAACACATTCTCATCGCGTACCTAGCGCTTCGCGTCAGATTAAAATATGTACAAAATGCAAACATTTCTACATTATGTTAAACTCTATTATATCAAATAATACAAGAAAATATTATTTGTCATGACAATTTTAATTTTTATGCCCTATTTGGCATTAATCTTCATTCGCAGCTACCTTGAAAAATGTATAATTTCAATAAATGTATATTATTAACATTCATAATATGCATTGATAATGAAACAGACGTATTGTTATTGCCTTTTTTTATTATTAAAAAATGAGAACATCCTATTAAATAAATGTCGAAAGAAAATTTTTAGACCTAATTTACGCAAACAATTTTGTAATTCAACATTTTATTGCACCTTGTAAAACGAAAAAATTTTGGTAGAAGGACCCTAGGAGAAAATTAAAATATTAAGATATCGTTTAGAATTACTTGGCGAACTTTGATTCGATTAACCATGTTGATTTTAGTGATAACTTTTGACTTGGCGGAACATTTACATTGTTGATGTTTTTGGTGAGAGAGAACCGTTGGACCGAACATTATGTTTCGAATCTTTACAACTAAAACGTGACAGCTTCTTCAAATTGAACATAAATAAATGTTCCATATAACAAATGATTATTATATATTAATGATGATAAAAAAATAATTTCTAAATCTTAAGTACGAAATCCGGAAAGATGAATTTTCAACGAAATTCAACACAGTCTCGAACCCTCGAATGCTCTTCAAGCCGATAAATGTTGGAAACAGAAATTTTTATTTAAATAGTAATGCATTATACGTCTACTCACTCAGGTTCTTACAAAATAAATTAACTGCTCACCTGAAACAGAAAGAAGGAACAAGATATTAACACAAAGCCTTATATCAGTCTTAATAGTGATTTTCTAATACATATTTTTTAATATTCCCATCAAGGAAAAAAAACGAGAAATTACAATGACATGCAGGAAGTTTTAGCTAAAATTCTGAATTAAGAAAATTATTTTTCTACAAAAAAAGGAGATAAAAAAAAAAATTTTTGACCAATAATGGAATATTTGAATCTTTAATTGAAATAATTTATTTTCCACCAAGAAAAAATGAATTTTTGACTAAATAGTAAAACTTGCTACCAATAAAATAAACCTTTAGCAAAGTTAGTCAACTATCATTTCAGCAGTTCCATTTTTAAGCATGCTAATTAATGTTCTACTAAAAATATAATTTTTGAATCAAATTGTTGAATTGCCAACTAAGTTGTAGAATTTTCAATTGAAGAAGATCAATTTTTGATTAATAATGAAATAGTTACATTTTCAGTAAAAATTTGAGTTCCAGCAAAAAAAAAAACGAATTTTCAGCAAAATAGTTCAATCTTCAACCAATGAAATGAATTTTTGTATTAGCATTTATTCATAAAAATGTATACTAGATTCCAACTCGGATTCCAATCTGAACACTTTTATATTCAGATAACAAGAACGATAATAATAATTATAATAGGAATGTGAAAACCGGCTTTCCCTAGAACTCAAAAGATTATATAATCCATCAGGCCAGTTTTAACTAACTAAGTTTTTCATGAGTACATTAATCAGTTTATCCTCTACGTTGAAAAAATGAGTATTTTATACTCCAAATTTTTGTTATGTTTAAGTCTCTCCAAGATTTTAAATTTACCTCGGAGCTTCTCCAAAATCATCAAAAATCTGCTTTTTTTAACAAAAAAAAACATTAAGTTTAACCATTTAACCAAAGATATTATACATAGATGATACGACTTGATCAAAGCGCCTCTAGGAGCATCTGGTGCTACTAAAAATCCCATTGGAAGAAATAGGACGGAAATTGTCTGTCCTCTTTCTTCCATGCGATTTCAGGTAGGATGACACGTACCTAGAGGCACGTTGGTCAAGCCGGCGCATCTCTCTCATATATAAGGTTCAACCACTTTTAGGCTCATCATGGCTTGTGTTGAACAAATAGAAATAATTCCTTTATTTCTTTTTGCAGAATGAAGTTCACAGTCTAAAGTGATTTCTAATAGCGAACACAATCCTGGTTCTTCTCCTTCTGGCAGAAAACATTCTCTTGAATAATCTTCCCCTACTAAGAAGCCTCCTCTTCGTGCCATGTCCAGGTCTCCTTCTGACAGGCCTCCTTCTCTTAAAGTACTTGGATATGCTACGCTGCAATAGCTACAAGGTTCACCGTCGGAGGCGCCACGCTCTACTTTTCCCCCCTCTTTCACGAGTTTTTTTCCCGTCAGAGGCTTTTTCCCATTTTTTTCTTCTGTTCAATAAATAGTAACGTGCAAACCGCTTCATAGTTCGTGTCTCCTTCTCCTGAGTAGCCTACTTTTCGTGTCAGGTCCAGGTCTTCTGTTGGAAGGCCTCCCTCTCTTGTGTACTCAACAATGTTCCAAACTAAGGATTGGAACAATTTTCAATCAGTATAGAAAAGAAATTAATCCGCTATTTCTCCTTGCAGAATTAAGTTCACAGACCGACGGGAATCCTAATGGCTAACGTAATCTTGGTTGTCTTCCTTCTGGCAGAGAAGTTTTTTTTGACCGGTCCCCAACTCCTAAAGAGCCTTATCCTCGTGCCAGGTCTAGGTCTTCTCCTGGCAGGCTCCCTTCTTACAGCCGCTAGGTAGCACCAGCAGCTCTAGTCCAAGTTCCACAGAAATTCAAATTGGATAAATGAAAGAGTGCTTTCATTATACAAAAATGTTAATTTTTTTCTTTTCAAACTGATTTTCAACAAAAAAGTTAATTTTTTCATCTATATCGTTGAATTTTTAGGCCAAAAAGGCGAATGTTTAAGAAAACCGTCTTATTGTTGACCCAATGAAATTACTTTTCGAGAAAACAATTAAAATTTTAATTCAGTATTTCAATTTTTAAGCTACAAAGACATATTTCCATCCCAAGAGTCGAATTTTCAATGAAATATCAATAAGAAGAGGTAATTTTTTAACCAAAAAATTTACGTTATCCAGCAACAATGGCTGGCTTTTCTTATTGTGTTCTATCAATTTAATTCACATTTAGATCACAGAGCGGGGAAAAAGGGCAAAAAGGGAAACTTTCTTGAAAATGGGGTAAGAATGAATACTGGAAAAATGGGATAGAGGCTAATAGGGGAAAGAGTGTGCAGCCTGTAACCAAAATTTATCAAGTTGTCTTCTCTTACTCTATAAATATTTTCCCCGCCATTTCCCCGCTTTTCCTGTACAGTGGTGAACCTTAATTTAGGCCCGGTTTTGGGACTGAACGTCGGCTCCAATTGAGGTACTCCGAACGTAAACAGTCAGTGGCGTATGAACAATTTCCGGTGGATTTTTCTGCGTATGAAAAATATTTTGAAAATTAATTTTCTAATACGGAGACAAGGTTAGCTCAATATTTAACGGAAATAAGGAAGAAAGGTTGCTGTTACACGTAAAAATAACCGTTTTTCCTGCTTACGTACTTAAAACGTTTGCGGACCGTTGCGAGAGCTTTCTCTTCAATAATCAGCCCGAATACTGAATCACTTCTATCTCTCGCATGCTTAAATTATTCGAAGACTGCAGTATCCAAAAGCACATCACCAGTGTCCAACTATGTATGCATAAGCGAAACATCTCGCAAAACACTTCAAGTGGGAAGAACACACTTGCGTAGCACATAATTCCAGAAAAACCAAAAAGGTGGAATCGAATTTGAAACGATGGTTTCGAGATCTCTCTTTTGTATCGTATGAGGTAGGCAGAGAGTATCCGATTGTGTTCCAATGACAAGTCATACTTTTAGCTTCGAAGCGATCGCATAAAATAATCCGATCAGTCCCATCAACTTCAGGCATCAGAGCCCCACTGCTAGTCAACGCGAGCTCACCACCGAGCTTATTCACTGTGCTTTCTGTAGAGAAAACCATGAGTCCGACGGGAATCCTAATAGCAAACGTAATCTTGGTACCTCTTCTTCGGCCAGAATATATTCACCTGACCGCAATTCTCCTGAGGATTCTTCTTGTCGTCCAAGGTACAGGTCTCCTCCTGGCAGGCCTCCTTTTCTTGAAGTACTTGAATATTCACTTGGACAACTTGGATATCTTTGGCTTCTTCCCCGCAGGAATCAGAGCCTTCGATTTGAATTTGGAAGATACGTTATCCCTGCCGGTAAACCAATTAGAGTGCGAGCAGGTAATACCAGTTATGTTTGCGTGCCAAACCAAGAACATATTGTATTATCAACATACAATTGTGACATTTTTGCAATAATGGAGTATAGCGGGCTTCTTCGTGGAATATATAAGAGGAATGCTAATCATACGAGAGTAAAGATGAATATGATAAGGCCTCCTTCTGTTGGTGCACTTGGATATGCACTTCGACAACTTGGATATATTCGGCTTATTTCCGAAACAAATCAGAACCGGCGACGTGAATTTCGAAAATACGTTTTTCCTGCCGGAAAACGAATTCAATTGCTAGTAGAAAAAGGTAGATATGTGACCGTGCCAATCCGAGAGCATATTGTATTATCTACATCCAATGGTGAAGTTTTTGCAATATTGGATTATACAAGTATTCTTCGTGAAATATATAAGAAAGAAAGAAATAGTCCGACAATAAAAATAAATATGATAAGCGGTGTGGTTGAGTATATGACAGCAGATGAAATGAAGCAATTTCAAGTCGGCAAAATGTCGCCACATCTTTTTATGTAATTTGTTGTAAATTACAATTCACTGCAGACTATGTATCGCTAACTTGATGAAAAAATGTAAACTAATATATAATAATCTTTGTTATCAGAAGTCGGATTCAAATTAAATTAAAACAATAAAACTCTGATGCATTATGGTTCCCAAGACTTCTTTCTTTCTAGCTTTCGCCAATGCCCCATAGGGCCAGCTGAATTGTTTTCTTCTTCGACCAAAAAATTGATGGACATTCTTTTACTTTCGGAGATATCAATTTTTCCGTGCATTCGCGTGGTCTCACTATCCACGCGCAACGACAGACACTGTGAGGCGAAATCGAATAACATAGTTCAGAATAACTTTTAGAACGCAATACCTAATAATTGGTAGACATATTTCATACTCTCAGTATCCCTAGAATTCAATGCGTGAGAAGGAAATACTTTTCATATTATATATAATAATAAATTTTATATCATTATTATATTTTTATTTAAAGTGAAAATTACTCGCAATATAATTTAAGGTAGATTAGGGGGGAAAAAACATTTTCCCTCTGCCGATAGATGTACACAATATGTTTTAAATAACTTGTTTATATAATTTTGTATATCATTTGTTCATGAAATGAACAAATAGCATTAGGTTAAAGCCAAAGGAACTTTGAAGAAAGAGAATTCACAATCGCCAAATTACAGTTGCCCAGCGAGAAAACCAAATTTTGCAAGCCCTAGGCGATGAGAATGAGTTTTCGAAAAAATGGAAAAAATAAGTACTTGTTTTAACTGTTTGTCAATTAAATCTTACTCACCTCCTAATGTATATTTGAATACCTAATTTTTCACCCAATAATGATAAATTGAAACCCTCAAGTAGTCCCAATGCCCGTTTTTGGTGCGCGTAAAATGTGCCAAATCATTTTTTTAAACAATCATGATTGATTAAACAATGATGATTGTTCAAACAATAAAGTGTTTCCAGTAAATATTTAACATTAACTATTTTCCGGGATAAATAATATAGTTCATGGAAAAATAATAAGGTAAACGTCCCAGTAAGCGTGACGCCAAGCATTTCTTTTATTATGAATAACACCGTCTATAAATTATTGCCTTGCTTTTTATTGAATTTAAATGCATTGAAATTTAATTCGCTAATATAAAATGCTGAAAATGAATTGCTTTCTTCATTAAATGTTACTTTTAACATATTTTTTAACAATATATTCAAATCACAACTAATTTTGACGGGTACTAGGATCGTTGCAATTACTAGGATATTTACCATATATTTTAACTTGAATCATTGTGCCATAAATAATTTTTTTACTAAAATGAATTTCATTTCTGCCTGGAAAAATTATATTTGTTTTCTTGTTTTAGTGTTTATGAGAAATTGAACTATTAACTTCATATTTTCTACCCTTTTGACTTTTAAATTAGTATACAATTTTCTAATCTAATGTTTTATCAATTAATTGGTTAGATTTTGTAAAATTGTTATAGTTAATTACTTAATTCAGTAGCAAACCATTACATTGATGAGCTCGAAATTGAGAATGGCTCTTTTCAGCCTTCTTATTAGTCGTGATTCCAGTTCCATAATGTTTAAATTCTGCTACCTTTTTTTTGAGATTTACGTAAAATGTCAAACTCAAACTGTGAATATTTTCGAGAATCTTGCTCGATCTTGCTAGCATATTAAAGACGGATGTAATGAGATTGAACAGTTGAAAACCGAAAGTTCTAGACCAAAACAATATCTCGAATACGGGCAATGTCAGGCGAGACCCGAAGAATTCTCGTCTCGACGTGCATCTCCACACAGAAAATGGAATTTTGGTATTTCTGAAAAGAATTTTCGATGGATAAGGCCAAAACCATTGGTCAAAAGCGGCTGGCAAACGAAATCATCCTTCCTTATGTGGACTTGAAAAGTATACCAAAGAGAAATCTAATCGGTTAATTTCTTTGAAAGTTGAAATCGGTGCTACTCAATTTTCACATAAAATCGAACCCTTTTCATTCAGATAAAAATGTAATAATTATCATGATGATGATAAAGAATGTAAAATGATCAAATTATCTCAGAAGGGCAATATTGACACCTATAATGTCTTATCTCACATATATGTGAGATAACGACTTCTTATGTATATATTTCTACTCTGATGATACAATGGAATATTCCTTGGATACAGTCCCTATCCAAATTATTCACAGTAACATTCAGTTCTTCTTATATTTTGAGAAAATGAGAATGGGTTATACTTTTGTCTTCATTTCGGCGGTCATCCTGAATTCTATTGGTGAATGTATTAACTTAATATATCTATAATTTTTATTATATTTTACATAACATATACCTAAGTACTACCGTTTCTCATGCCTGTGAAGAAAGTTACTCTTTTCTTTTTCGGTTAGAATATTTTCAAAACGCAATTTTTTGAAAGCATTGTGCTTTGGTTCGCAACTGCTGATTTGAACACTACAAAATAAACTACACGTATTTTATCGTTTTAGTTTGTTTTTTTATGTCACTCTAATTTTCCTACTCATAATAATTATATAATAATAGTAATTATAATAAAAAATGTAAAATAATAGTAATATCGCAAAAGGGGAATCTTCGCACCTACAATGTCGTTGTCTCACATATACATATATGTGAGATAACGACTACTTATGTATATATTTGTACTCTGATAATGCAATGGAACATTTATAAGTCACAGTTGTTAACCAAATTAATAACTAAAGCATTAATTAGTTATTCCTCTACTTTGAAAACATGAGGATTGTCTATACATTCGCTTTCACTTTGGCCACGGGTTTTGTTTCAAAAATCGAGATTTCGAACGATATTTTGTTACTTTTCGTTTAATTATTACAAATTATTGAATAAAAAAAATGAATCTTTAATTTCACATTCAAATTCTTTTTTTCTCCTTTAAATATTTTTATAATTTTCAGTTACATGTAACAGAAAATTACCCATTGTAACGTAAAATTTACAGAATATACAGTTACAGAATTTAGAAATATCAGATCTTATAGGTTTCAGATAAGAAAATTGCTGAAATTATGATTTTTGCTTATGTTTTCATTTTCATTTCCTTACTAGGTTTGCCTTTTCTCTTTTTTTCCTGCTTCTTCTGGTGCGATGTACTGGTACTGTTACTGAGTGAAGCAATAAGCAAATATGCATATGATTTCAGTTTCTCAAGAACATGAAACTAAGAATTTTTGAAAAAGAAATTGATATATTGAAAAATTTATTTAATGATATGAAAAATAAGTCTTTCTCGACGTCGATGTCCAAAAACTCGACTCACGACTTGAGTCGAATTATATTGCACACCACTATTTCCAACAATTAGGGATTAATTTTGAACCATATAATTAAATTAACAGACAAGAATAAACAAAACAGTAGAATTTATAACCATATAGTAGAATTTGAAATCAAAAAACGAATTTTCAACAAAATTAAACTACCAACCTGAAAAGGTGAATCTTCAACTAGAATGATAATTTTTAACTAATGAAGATAAATTTTCAACCAAATAGTTAAACCTCAAAAAAGAAATTGATTAATTTTCCAACGAACAGTCGGATTTACGAACAAATAGTTAAGCTTCCAATTAAAAGAGACGAATTTTCAACAAATAGTTAATTTTTCAACGAAATAATTGCCAGAAAAAATGATTTTCGAATTAGTCAATGCAAGCTTTTCAACTCATTTGGAAGAAAAAAAATAATTTTATCTCAGTTGTTCTTCATTTTTCTATCAGCGTTAGGTATATGGTGAGCTTATTATAAAATACAATGAGTAAATTGAACAAAATCAAAGGATGTAGGGTGGGGAGTATATGTTCAAATTATTTCCAATAAATTTGATTGAATCATCAAAAAGATGCTTTTTGTAAAGAAACGTTGAGCTCAACCAAACATATTAGACATCGAGTTGTTCAACAAAATAAATGAATCCTCTATTTCTTCTTGCAGAATTAAGTTTACAGTCCGGCGGGAATCCTAATAGCAAACGAAATTCTCTTTCTTCTTCTTCTGCCGGACAAAATTCACCAGACAAGACTCATCCAGAGGATCCTCCTCTTCTTGATAGGTACAGGTCACCAGGCAGGCCTCCTTCTTTTCAAGTACTTGGATATTCACTTGGGCAACTTGGACATCTTCGGCTTATTCCCCGCACAAATCCGAAACGGCAATTTGAATTTCGGAGATACATTTTTCCTGTCAGTAAGAAAATTAGATTGCACGCAGAACGTAAGACTTATACTCTCGTCCCCAACCGAGAATATATTGTATTATCAGCATCCAATGGTGACATTTTTGCAATATTGGAGTACAGCGGGCTTCTTCGTGGAATATATGGGACGAAAGTTCATCGTATGAGGGTAAAAATAAATATGATAAGTGGCGCAATTGACATTATGACACCAGATGAAGTTAGGGATTGTCCAGTAGGTCAAAAACATTCAATCTTCCCAGAGACCTTTATTAAAGTTGTTGCAAATGAAGATTCACTACAATCTGATGGGATTCCTAATAGTAAACGTAATGTTGGCTCTTCTTCTTCTGGCAAACAACATTTTCCTGACCGGACGTATCCTGAGGAACCGCCTCTTCGTGCCGCGTCTAAGTCTCCTCCGGGCAGGCCTCCTTCTGATGCAGTATTTGGATATTCACTTGGACAACTTGGATATGTTCGGCTTATTCCCCGGAAAAATCAGAACCGGCGATTTGAATTTCGAAGATACGTTTTTCCTGTCGAAAAACTGATTCAATTGCGAGCACGAAATGGTAAATATGTGCCCGTGTCAACCCGAGAACATATTGTATTAACAACATCCAATGTTGACGTTTTTGCAATAGTGGAGTATACTGGGATTCTTCGTGGACTATATAAGAGAGACAGACATCGTTCGAGAATAAAAATAAATATGATCAGCCGTGCAGTTGAGAATATGACAGCAGATGAAATTAAGGAATGTCAAGTAGGCTTTGATCTTCAAATCTTTCCACAGCTTTTCATGGAAGTTGTTGCAAATAACGATTCACTGCAGACAATGTATCATTAATTTAATCTAAAAAAAGTCAACTAATATACAATAAACTTCTTAATCAGAATTCAGATTAAAATTAAAATCAGAACATTAAAACTTCAATGTATTATGGTTTTAAGACTTTTTTCTTTCTATCTTTCGTCAATGCCAATTCTTCGTCGACAAAAAAAATTGATGGACACTCTTTTACTTTCGGAAATATCAATTTTGTAGTGCAGTCGCGTGGCCTCACTGTCCACGCGCAACGACAGACACAGTGAGGCAAAACCAAATAACATAGTTCAAAATAACTTTTAGAACGAAATTTCGAATAATTGCTTAACATATTTTCTACTTATTTTTCATGTCGTATTTCACGATTAAAACAAAAATTAGGCGTTCTATAAAAACGTGATTAATAACGAATTTGTAGATCTTTTTTAGGTGCACAATGTCTAACCGCACAACGGAATCATGCATTATTTCTTGTGCGATTAAAATTTGAATTTTCGATTCTTTGAAAAAATTAAGAAAGTTGTGACGGTAATATTTTAGGACTTTTAAAAAGCGAAGTTTTATTTTTTTGACTTTTTTTATATCGTGCGTTGTTTGGCTTAAGATGTTCATTTTTGTTCGATTTTTTGGATTTTAAAAATGCTACAACTGATAATTTTCTGATTTTTGAAAAAAGTCGTGAGAATAAATTGTTCCAGTTCCCGAGTACTATGAACGTCCGTATATTGAATTCTTAAATCTTAAAAAAATGGGCTCAAAAATTTTTAAAATGCTCTCACTTTTTGAATTTTCATCCGAAATCGCTGGCTAACGAACTTCATATTTCTTTTTGGTTTTTCGGATTACTGGGTCTCGAAACGTGAAGATTCAGAAAAATCCGCGACATTCAGTTTTTATGTGAAAACAATATCTTCTCCTTATGATGAGAATGTAAAAAACATATGGAAGGGAAAAACTAAAAATTCAGCGTTCAATATAAAACTTTAAAATTCTGAAATTGTGACCATGAAAAATTAAAGAAATAATATGGAAAGTGTGAAATCGTTAAATCTTTCAATTTGATATCTAATGATTTTGAAAAATTTAAATTTATATATAAAAATAATTGATAACTGATTATCAAAGCTGTTAATATAAAATTTTGTTAATATAAAAACGAACCTGCTGCATGTTTGCTTTTAGGAAGAAATAATAAAATTTTAATTTTTCAACTTAAAAGCGTTTTTAAGAAAAAAACCTTAGGTTTGCTTTAAGTAAAAAAAAATAATGAACATCATTATTAATAACTTTAATAATTATAATTTGTATATATTTTTGAAAAGATCAATTTTTTTCTGAACATTTTTTTTGTATCTCGCATACGTTTTCTGGAAAATTGAATTTTTAAACAAAAACTTTTGAAATAATTTTTTGAATTCTCATCCAAAGTGGCTGGCTAATGAACTTGAGTTTTAGTTTCGGACACTAAAAGAGTATACCAAAGGCCAATCCAATTTGTCAATTCCTTCAAAAGTTATCGTCTTAACAGACTACAAATCTACAGACACATATTCTACAATAAATATGTGGGAAAAACAATATGAATGATGTTCGCTTCTCAAATTCGATTACTTTTTACATTCTCATCAGAAAATCCATCAGTTTTGTGTAAAATTTGAACCCACACCCATTTTTGTCAAAAGGGTTTTGAGACCTTCTGAACCCGAAAAACAGGTTTTCCCGAATGTGTCTGTTTGTCTGTCTGTAGATTTTTATTCTGTCCAAAAGTAAAGGTCTAATTCGTGGTCCAGCCACATTGGAGACCCGCTGCTGGTCGATGCGAGGTCGCCATCTTGCTCCGAGTGAACTCACGCAACCTCATGATGCGGTTAAACGGGTAGGCTGTGAGAGTACAGAGCCTTAATGCAAAGCTCCTGTTTTGTCACGCTAGAGTGAACACCGCGTGTCACCCCGCGGCTCCTCTCACCCATACCCGCAATGCGGGGTCAATTCTCGGAAACACTAAATCCAGGTTTCACTATAGTTAAATTTTCAACCCACAAAGACATATTTTCTACCAAATAGTCAAATTTTCAGATAAAAATTATACCAGAAACAGTTGCATTTTTAACCAAATCGTTAAATTTTCAAACCAAAGAAGATAAGTTTTTCAGAAGAAAAGAAAAGATAGTTGGACTTTCTTATTGTGTTCTATCAATTCAACTCACATTCAAACAATAAAACGAGACACAGGGGAAAAGGAGAAGTTTCTTGTAAACAGAGGGAAGAATGAGTGATTGAAAATGGGGATAAAAAGGCGAATAGGGGAGTTTGTAGCTAAAATTTATTAGTTTGGCTTTTCTGAGTCTGTGAATATTTTCATAGATTTTGTTTGCTATTAAAAACGTTTCACCATGTGCTGCTTTTGGATATAAGACTAACTATTATTTTATAAATAGTGAGGCCTTTTATATTTAACAACATTCCCGGGCCATTTCTCGCCTCTCCCCGTCGAACGGCTACCCTTGTATACAGAGCTGACATAACAGATAAAGATAATTTACCAAAGGAATTACAAAACATTAAACGAATCCTAATACAGACCGATTACACATACAAACAAATTGATGAAGCAATAAGAAAACACACTAAAAAAAACACGTCAACGCAACCTAATAAGGGAAGAGATGAAAAACGACCGCCATCCTACCCTACAATCCAATGTATCACAGAACAAATAGGAAGAATTCTGAACAAACACATCATCCAAACCATATTTAAAACACCTGCGAAAATAAGACAACTTCTGAACAACCCTAAAGATAAAGAGGCACCTTCCAGTGATTCGGGAGTATATAAAATCCCTTGCTCTTATGGCAAAGTCTATATTGAAGAAACCGGGCGAGTGATGAGCCAACGTATGAAGGAACATAAGAGTAAAGCCAGGTTAAAACATTGCACGCAATCAGCAATCAAATATTTTTCCAATAAAACATAGGAAAGCAATCAAAACTTTAGAAAACCTAATAATCTCAATAGAAACAATGGATATAATACTAATCCGATTTGGCTCTCCGTCCTCTCGGGGTTTTTTTTTAAAGACTGAATTCGCCAATCAAGTTTGATCCATTTCCACGGTGGGGCTCTCTGTCCAATCACAGGAATCGGAGAGAGTATCTATAAAAACAACATAACCTGAAACTTCAGTTTCAGGTTAGCCCTGAAGAAGTGAACTGCAATGTTCACGAAACGTCGGCAAGATTCATAGTTTTGCACACGATTTAAACGCGTAACACATCCTTTTTTTATGATAAGGGTGTTGAAAAAAGCTAATTATTATAGAAAAATGTGAAGCACGAAAACAGTTTATGAAGCAGCGAGTGTGGGAAGTCGCCGATTGCCCACCCGCACGAGTGGCAATTGGTGGCCCCGCCCGAGTTACTCATTCCCCCAGTGATGCTAACCTACTGTGACTTTTTTCAACTGCTCATGTATCAAAAACGCAGGTCTATTTAAAGGTTTTTTTGCTTGACAAAATATGAAGGACAACTAAGAAACGAACTTTTAATACGTATTAAAAAAAAATTATTATTTTCGTTAAAAATCGGTCAAAAATTATTAATTAAATTATTTACAATAATGCTAATATAACAGGAGATCATTTTATATATATTCACACTACCGAAATTTCTACTTCACAAAATTATAGTGAAATCCCGAAATTTCTAATAACGAAAATTTCAAATTTTCCAAAAAGAAATATTTATATAGATACTCAAATTTTAAATTTGATGTCCTAAATCTCGGGATTAGCTGGGATTCCCCCTAACCCCTGGAACTGCCATTGGTCAAACCACGTGTATCGAGCTATTGGGGCGTCACAGGTTTCGTTCAACATTTAAGGTTTTACGAAAATTCACTTAAAATGTCGTAATTTAATGAAAATTTTCGCAAAATTCAGATACGAATGTCGTAAATTCAAGACGCAGTTACGTATACAAGTATCGGAAATTATATCAAATTTTCTGTTACTCTTCTAACGTAACATTTAGAGAATATACCAGTACAGAATTCAGAAATATTAGATCTTATAGATTTTGAATGAGAAAATTGCTGAAATTATGATTTTTGCTGATCTGTTTTGATTTTTACTCTCTTACTAGTTTTGCCTTTTCTGTTTTTTTTTCTGCTTTCTCTTTCGATATACTGGTACTGTTACAAAGTAAAGTGAGAAGTAAACATGAACATGATTTCAGCTTCTTAAGGACATAAGACTCAGAATGTTTGAAAAAGAAATTGATATATTAAAAAATTTATTTTATGATATAAAAAATAAAATTTTTTATGTGAAGGAATATTTTAGCAAGGACAAAACTCAAATAAAGCAAGAACCAAATTTTGAAAAAATTCTCTCAGCTGACTCGGTGTCCAAACATTTGACTCACGACTCACGTCTAGATGTCGGTTCTGCGTCGAGTTGAATTCAATTGCACACTACTATTTCCAAAAATTAGCGATTAATTTTCAAACATATAAATAAATTTGAACAAAAAATTGCACAAAATAGTAATTCCCCTACTTTTCGCTTGTGCTGCCACAATGTCAAAGGATAGCCGCAAAGAGCTACGCCTGGTTCCTGCGCATGCATGGCCACTCATTTTCTTCTTTGTGCAAGATGTGTGTAGATTGTTCCGAGATGGGCAACCATAAGCGTTCGCGAAAATAAAGTAGTGATTCGTCTGATGACGAAGATTAATCACGCGAATTGTTAAAAGTGATCAAGAAATTGAAAACGAAAGGCAGGAAAAACGCCGCCATCGTAGAAGATCTACTTCCTCATCTTCGTCAAGAGATTCAAGTGAATCAGGTATTAGCCTCACCTCTCAGAAACGATCTGGATCTGACTCGTTTCGTATCAAATGGCTCTTAACCAGGGAAACGCTCTATCAAGCAAAAATTGGTTTAGAAATATCCTTTTTACAAATGGGAACTTGTTTATTAAAATAGATCGAGGTAGCCGTCGAAAGAGGCGAAGGTCATGCTCTAGTTGAGCCTGAAACTGCTGATTCGACAAAAAAGAAAATTAAAGAAAGTGTTCTTAATTCTATTGGGAAATGTTGTCTGGAAGATAACCCTTGCTCCAGCAGTCCTGGAGGACATTGCCATCCGCTCGGCGGATGTTATTAAAATTGGTATCTCATCAGAAGATAAAGCAAAGCTTGTCCCAAAATATTCGCCATCGGTTGATTGTTTGGACATCGACCCTCCAAAGCCTAACGTTGAAGTTGTATTAGCTTTACAAAAAGCTGAAAACACTCTGTCAAGAAATCACAAGATCCTTTCAAAACAAAAGAGTTTGACAGCTAGCATTTCTGCTATAGGCAAATCCATTATGACGCCCATCCAAAGGAATGCCGAACAAGAAAGTGAAACTGTGGATCCCCTAATTGACGACCTAAGTGAGGCTTCTCGCTGCTCACTGAACTTTAATACGGCAAATCGCAAATAAGAAGAAATTTGATCACCGCTACTATGGATCCACCTTAGAGGAAGTTCCTAAAAGCTACAAAGATGGACCTGTTTCTATTCGGAAAGGATCTGCAAGAGTGTTTGGAGCCTGCTAAACAGCTCGAGAATTCGGCCTTGGTGTTAAGACCTGCAAGATCTCAGACGTCAGGGACACCAAAAAATGGGATGGACCCACCTCGTCGACACACGAAGCCACATTTTTCGACACAGCGCGGGCAAAAGAAATTCTTCACGGGCCCTCCGAGATCTCAAAATAAGCGCAAAAAGATCTGCAATAAGACACCGTTCGAAGGCACGAGGTGACATTAGAGGTTTCTGTAAGTATAATTGCTGGAAGATTACGTTTGTTTTATGAAAAATGGGAGGTTGTAACCGCAGACCCGCGAATTTTTTCATAGATGAAGGGTTGCAGGATTCCCTTCTCTTCTTCTCCTTACCAATTAGGGCCTGTCCATAAATCAAAATAGGACGAAAGATATATAATATCATTTCGTTTATCTCTCAGCTGTCAGTCTTGTGAGCCCGAACTATGTTATGTTAACTCTAGACTTGCAGGATGCGTATTACTTAGTATCAATACATGAATCGTACAGAACATTTTTAAGATTTGAATTTAATGCGCATGTCTATCAATTTACTTTTCTTCCGTTTAGTCTGTATACAGCTCAAGTGTTTATGAAACTAATGAAACCTGTAGTTTCTTCTCTACGAAGATTAGGATATAATTCGGTTTTTTATTTAGATGACTTTCTTTTTGGAGATACATATCAGGACTGCAGTGTAAATTTAAAGACACCTAAAGAGTTATTAGAGAGCTTAGGGTTCATAATAAATTTGAAAAAGTATCAATTGAATCCCAAACAGAGATGTAAGTTCTTAGGGTTCATTTATAATTCTAAATCTATGACATTAAAACTCCCCCGAGAGAAGCAAACTCATATTCAGAAACATCTAGAGATCTTTAGTAAACCTTGACAGTGTAGGATGAGAGTGTTCGCACAGTTCGCAGGTTTTACAGTAGCTTGTTGTCCAGCTATTGAATACAGCTGGGTCTACAGAAAGGATTTAGAATGACAAAGATTTCTAGTTTCAAGTCAAAATCGTGAAAATTATGTGACAATTAACTATCTTATCTGTTAAAAACTCTATTAAAGGTCTTGTATTTAGCTCAGAGATTTTTTCCAAAACTTTTAAGTCAGGGTGGGAAGCTGTATGTAATAATCAAAAAGCTAGTGGATTCTGGTTAGTGTCCGAACGTAAGCTTCACATTAATGTCTTAGAGCTCAAAGCTGCCTTCTTTGGTTTTAGGTGTTTAGCAAAAGACTTCTATAATAGGGAAATTTTATTAGGAATAGATAATACGACTGCTGTGTCGTACATTAATAGAATGGGCGGTGTTTAGTACAAGGACTTAAATAAGATCTCAAATGAGATTTGGCAATGGAGCGAGGAGCGCAATATTTGGATTTTTGCTTCCTATATTACTTCCAAAGATTATTTTTAAGCAGATACCAAATCGCGAAAATTAGAACCTGAAACGGAATTTTAACTATCTATTCCCGCATTCAAAAACATTTTCAGGACTTTTAGAATACAATAAATTGATTTGTTTGAAAGTAGAACGAATTGAAAATGTATGCTTTTCATCTTCTGGAAAAGAGATTCTGGGTCTTAGGCGATAGATGCTTTTACCTTGGATTGAAGTTCGGTTTTCTTTTATGCTTTTTCACCGTTTAGTATAATCATAAGAACTCTTATAAAAATCAAAAGAGGTCAGGTCAGATCATAAATAAATTTAATTCAGATATAAGTCTTTTGATTTCCTCTGACAGGAATCCTGGTGGCAGGGTGGTTACTCAGGAGGCGTTTCTCAGACGAATAACCCCAGAGAAATCGTTGGAGGTCATTACTTGATTTTAGGTTCTTCGATAAAACAGTACGACGTGGCACTCAAAAAATGGTGGAGATCCTCTGCCGGGAGATCGATTAAATTGTTTAATCCTCCGATAGCAGACCTACTAGCTCTTCTAACCAACGAATTTGATAAGGGGTTGTCACATAGCTCCATAAACGCCACAAGGTCAGCAATATCATCAATAGTAGACTCAGAAATCGCTTGGAACCCTAGAATGAAACGTTTTTTTGAGGCCTGTCCAGTTTGCGTCCTTCTAGACCACGGTATGGCAGCACCTGGGATCCAAAGATAGTATTAGACCATTTTTTAGAAATACTCCTAAAAGAGGAGCTAAGGTCGAAAGAATTATCAAAGAAATTTCTAAAAATCAAAGAAACCTTACTGGCTCTCATAAGTGATCACAGAATGCAAAAATGTTCATTAATAAAGGTTGTTAACATAAGAGATACAGAAACGGCAATTGAGATTAGGATTACCGACCGCATTAGGACATCAAGTAAAAATAGAACACAGCCTCTAGTAAAAACTAGATCGCTACGTATTGTAGAGGAATTGTTGATTTCATTCTAAAAGCCCCATGAGGCTGTTTCTTCGCAAATTTTAAGTCGTTGGGTTAAGGAAGCCTTAACTGAGAGCGGTATCGATACAGATATTTTTTCAGCTCATAGTATACGACATGCGTCCACATTGACTAGTAAAAGGCGTGACGTTGATTGAGACTTAATTAGAAAGACGACAGGTTGGACAGATAGGTCTCAAACATTTGCCAGATCTTACAACAGAGAGATTGTAACAGATAACCAGCAATTCGCTGTGTCTATCTTAGAGGGTTAATAAACAGTTAATTTCAGTTTGTGTTTAATTAATCTATTCTTAAGAAATTCCTCGCATAAACATCACGGAATGTAAGAAAATTTGTAATAAATTTCTCTTATCAAAGTGGTTACCGTAATCTATTAACTGCTTTCAACACCTACGAGTTGATCTATTCGGAGGTGGCACGAAAAACAATTAAACAATTGAACGAACTTACCTGTAAGTGAAGTTCGATTCTAATTGTACAAGCCAGTATATAAATACACTGGCTCTTTCACTAATTTTTTAATTCTCAGTTATGCCCTCTTAGTAAAGATTACGGCCATTCTTTAAAATAATGAGTAGACAAGCGTGCGCAGGACGCAGGCGTGGTTTTTTGCGGTTCTTCTTTGAAATTGTGGCAGTACAAGCACAAAGCAGGGAAACTACAAGTTGATCTATTCTTCGGTGGCGCTTGCGAGATTAGAATCGAACTTGACTCACAGCTGAGATCGTTCAATTATTCAATCAAAAGAGAAGAATTTTCAACAAAACAGTTAAATACGTAACCAACTAGTAAAATTGTGCACAATTATAGATGAATTTTCCACCAAAAAAGATACATTTTCAATCAAATAATTAAAACTCAAAAAAGGAATTAATTATTTCTACCCAACTGTCGGATTTACAAAAAAATTGTTAAGCTTCCGATCAAAGGGGACAAATTTTCAACAAAATAGGTAATATTTAAACAAAATGATTGAATTCAGAAGAAAGAGAGCTCCTCTTCAAAAAATTTAGCAAAGTTGCCAGTCCCGTGAAAATTCTTGGTCATTTACCGGATTTCTAGGTACAGCGGCCACGTGGAAATTGCTAAAACTTTTGCTTGTGTACATCAGGGTGACTCATTTATTAAGGCAAAGAATTATTGTCAAAACACCTGATGAAAGCTTTTCAACTATAAAGATTGGTGCAACAAAATAAGTGAATCCTCTATTTCTTCTTGCAGAATTAGGCTCACAATCCGATGGGGAGCCTAATAGCATGCATAATTCTCTCTTTTCTTCTCCTGCCGAAGAAAATTCACCTGAACGGTCATCTCCTGTCGAGCCTCCTCTTTGCGACAGGTCCAGGTCACTAGGTAGGTCTCCTTCTCTTGAAGCACTTGGATATTCACTTGGACAACTTGGATATTTTCGGTTTATTCCCCGCACAAATCAGAGCCTTCAATTCGAATATCGAAGATACGTTTTTCCTGCTGGTAAATTAATGAGATTGCGAGTACAACTGAATAGATATGTGCACATGCCAACGCGAGAATATATTGTATTATCAGCATCCAATAGTGACATTTTTGCAATATTAGAGTATAGCGGGTTTCTTCGTGGGATATACAGTACAAATAGATCTCATTTGAGAGTTAAAATAAATATCATTTGCGGCGAATTTAACAATAAGACCTCAAATGAAGTTAGGGATTGTCCAGTAGGCAGAAATCATCCAATCTTTCTGCATACTTTTATTAAAGTTGTTGAAAATAAAGATTCACTACAAGTCCGACGGGATTCCTAATAGCAAAGGTAATGTTGGCTCTTCTTCTCCTGGCAAACAACATTCTCCTGACCAGACGTATCCTGAGGAACCGCCTCTTCGTGCCGCGTCTAAGTCTCCTCCTGGCAGGCCTCCATCTGATGTAGTATTTGGATATTCACTTGGTCAACTTGGATATGTTTGGCTTGTTCCTCGCTAAAATCAGAACCGGCGACTTGAATTTCGAAGATACGTTTTTCCTGTCGAAAAACGAATTCAATAGCTAGTAGGGAATGGTAGATATGTGCCTGTGTCAAACCGAGAGTATATTGTGTTATCAACATCCAATGGTGACGTTTTTGCTATATTGGAGTATACTGGGATTCTTCGTGGAATATATAAGAGCGCTAGAAGTCAACGGAAATAAAAATAAATATGATAAGCCAGGCAGTGGAGAATATGACAGCAGCTGAAATGGAGGAATGTAAAGTAGGCAAAATGTTGCCAGAGCTTTTTATGGAAGTTGTTGCAAAGTCCGATTCACTGCAGTCTGTGTATAATTAATTTAAGGAAGATTCAGAAAAAATCGTTTTGCTCTGCCTATAGATGTCCAGAGTATTTTTTAAGTAATTTGTTTATATCATTTGCTTATGAAATTACCAAAAAGCATATAAATTAACTATCATGTTGTCTATAAAAATTCTCCATTTTCAGGCAAATATAGCATAGTGCTCCTTTCTGTTAAGAAAATCAATTTTTCAACAACAACAAAAAAAACGAAATTTCAACCAAATAGTTCAATCTTCAACCAATACGATAAAGTTTTTCCATCGTAGTCAAGCATTCAACCAAGCTAGTTGAATTTTCAAATCAGAACGATGTATTTAAAAGATTCTCAGTCATTTTCGAAATCTTTGAAGTTTCAAGTTATTTTACAGATTTCAAAGAAAACTTTAAGAGTATTTCAAAAGAGTATAAGGAATATCTGATTTGCTTCAGAGGATTTGAAATATTTGAGAGTATTTGGAAAGATTCTAAAGCATTTACAAGAGATTTGAAAAAATTTTCATGGGGTATTGTATCAAAGAATTTCTTATAATTTCCAAAACATAGATCGATTTTATGGGATCTATGCCCGGTTTCAGGGCATATTAAAGGATTCTAGGGAATTTTCAATTGATTTCGGTTACCTGATAGGATCTGAAATGTTTAAAAATATTTCAGGGTACTTCAAAAGATTCCGAAGCACTTTCAAGAAATTTGAAAATTGTAAGGCATTCCAAAAGATTTAAAAGTTTTTGAATTATCTTGGGGTATTTTAAAAAGATTTCAGTAATTTGAAGTAATACAATTCTTCCTCTTTTTTCCTTTGTTATTTATTTGTCTCTTATTTTTTGAACGGCTGCGTTTTCTTGGTTTCGATCGTGAAAAATGACATTAACAATGAAAAAATTAAATTTTTGGGAAAAAACGGCACAAGGTACGAAAAAAATTGAAAAGACAAAAATTGCTCAACCAAAAATGATTTACAAATTTGTTCAACTTTTCTTATAAAAATACATTGAAAATAAAAAAATCTAATTTCGAGCAAAAAGGATATAAGGTATAACATTTTGTTTAGCAAATTTTTTCGCCTAAATTATATCTACAAATTTTTTTAGAACCACTTAACGCTAGGATGCATTTTTTTGGTTCAAATCGTGAAAAATAACATTGGCAGTGAATAAATTAAATTTATGGTAAGACGAAACAAGTTGCAATTACATTTTTATTTTAATAGTGTTGAACATATTGTAGAAAAGTTCGCATTCTGAACAAAATAGAATGTGAAGCACGAGATACGTGATAAGAATGTGTTCATTGAAGCCGAAGAAGTTTTAACATAAAGAGAACTCACAATCGCCAAATTACAGTTGCCGATGCTTTAACATTTGATTTTAAAAGGTCTTCGCATAGATGTGGGGGAAGTACAAGGAAGTGGTTTTATTGAAAAGCCTGTAGTTACGAGCAAATTTCTGTTTTGCAGTCAGTCATTTCCCTTCACGCATTCATATTACGCGTATAATTTTTTTAAATTCAAGGCAATAATACTATAACTTTACATCTTTTATTATTCTCATTATGTTCTCATTATGTGCTCCCCGAAGATGTGAATCTCTGGAATCTGAACTGTGTAATTTACCAGAAGGCGGTGTCCCTGCTTAGCGACAATAGAAATAACGATACTTCAGTACGCCTCAGTAAGACTCGCGAGCGTATTGCACAGCTTCAGTTTAAAATTGAAACGGCGAGACCATATATTATTATTTCTAGAAACAATAAATTACGTACAGTAAGAGGGGGGGGGGAAACATTTGGTAACGGTTCGTTACAAGGGTGGGGGTCTGTGAGAGGGCCTATAATCCATTCCATAATTTAAGTATGACCTCACTGTCTTTTATTCTAAAAATATCTATGTCAGCTTCATGATATCTTTTTCTACTTGAACCTAAATCCGTATAGTATAAGTGGTAACATTCCTTTCCAGTCAGCCGCGGTGATAACTTTTAGAAATGACCATTTCTTAGCCTACCGAACTCTGAAAATAAAACACAAAAATTGTCCTTCTTAATTAATAATTATGCTGACTTCATTAAAATTAATTTTCATGGTGGTGTAAGTGTTTAAACAAGTCCACGGTGGAGCGAAACGTCACAATTTGTTTCAAAACAGTCTAGAAGTCACAATTCTTGAAGGACTATTTTACTTTTTTTTCAAATACTCTTTACGAAATTCTATAGAAAATGATGACAGTAGATTTTTATTTTGCTTTTTTGCTTCTGTCTTAATTAATAAAGTAAAAATTTCAATTTTTACAACTTTATCTTTTATCTTTCCGTAAACAATCGAAATATTTTCTTACTTTTCCTAGAAAAATACTTCTCATCTTCTCCGCTAATTGGATAAAATAATATATCTGCCCTCTCAACGAATCACAACATACCGAAACATTGAAAATTAAATAATAATAATAATTTGTAATAAAATATACAAATTTTTGTACAAATAGTTGAATTTTCATCACATAAGATTAATTTTCTACCTGGAATTCTGAATTTTCAACAAAATTCATACATCTTTAACTAAAGAGTTCAAATATCAACCAAGAAGATTGATTTTTTTTACCAGAAAAGACGGATTTTCAATAAACTACATAATTTTACAATTAAATTGTTTAAAATTAATTTTCCATGAAAACAAACGAATTTTCTACTCACTTTGGCCGAAAAGTGATTTTTTTGTTTGTTGAAAGTTAATTCCTCAACTGAAAATTTTACTAATCTAGTTGAATATTGCATAATTTTAGTTGAAAATTCATCATTTTAGTTGAATATTGATCTGTTTAACTGAAAGTTTAACTATTTAATTTTTAGGTGAAAATTGATATTTTTTAGTTGAAAATTCGTCTTTTTTTCTGCAGAAAATTAATCTTTTCAGTTGGTAATTCATCTTTTTGGTTGAAATTTAATTATTCCAGTTGAAGTTTCATCATTTTAATTTAAAATTCTTCACTTTGGTTGAAAATTTAACTATTTTGTTGAAAGTTTTTTTTTCTCGGTACATAATATATTACTTTATGACACATGCATGATTTCAGCCCTTTTCGACGCCTATGAGGCGGGGCTAAAGCTTTACTTTTGACTCTCCAGGGAGTAAAAAGTACTTTTTACTCCCTAGGGACTGAAAAGTGACGTCAGAGGTCAATAATGAAAATTATACGTCTATGAGCTCGCATTTTACGATTATCAGCCCACTCACCGTAAAATCTGTGCGGAAATTTTGGTTACAGATAATAGAATTTTACGGTTATTTGTGGAAAATTGCCATATATAACTGATCAAATTACCGTAATTTACCGTAAATTAACGAAAATTTTCATAAATTTCCGTAAATTTATGGAAATTTTTAAAAATGAATTTCAGTCAATTTATGGTAAGTTACCGTACTTACCTGTGAAGTTTCCATACATGACCGCAAATTTTCAAATATTTCTGGAATTGTATGGAAAATTTTTAAAATGAATATTCGGTAATTTATGATAAGTTACCATATTTACCGACAAAATTACCATCAATGACCGAAAATTGTCATAAGTTTCCGGAAATTTATGGAAATTTTTAGAAACGAATTTTAGATAATTTATGGTAAGTTACCATATTTACTTGTTAAATTAGCATTAATGATCGAAAATTTTCATAAATTTTCGGAAATTTATGGAAATGTTTGAAAATGAATATTGGGTCATTTATGGTAAGTTACTATATTTACCGGTGAAATTACCATAAATTACTGAAAATTTTCATAAATTTCAGAAAATTTATGGACATTTAAAAAAATGAATATTGGGTAATTTATAGTAAGTTACCACATTTACCCATAAAATTACCAGAAATGTCAAAAAATGTCCATAAACTTCCGAAAATTTATAGACATTTTTTAGTTGAATCCAGCAATTTTTTTATTGAATTTTTAATAATTTGGAATAAGTTAACATAAATTTCATGCTTCTTGATTTAAAATATAATATGGACTGAAATCATGACTGCATTTCGCAAAATGTCCGGAATCATCCATTTGTTATAAAAAATATCGTATACGCCAAGGGGGAGATGCACTTTTCCTCCCCCTAGGTGCATAATATACTATTTTATTAAAAATTAAAAACGAATTTTTTTATGAATAGAATAACAAATCTAATTTATGGAAAATTCTCAATCTGTCATAGGTCCCTGTTGTGCCGGGGTCGTGGGTCTGACGATGCCTCGATATTGCCTCTTCGGTGATACGGTAAACACCGCCTCGAGGATGGAGTCGACTGGAGCCCCGTGGCGGATTCACATGAGCCAAGCAACCAAAGATCGATTAACACAAGTTGGCGGATACTACATCGAGTATCGGGGAAGGACCGACATAAAGGGAAAAGGGAAGATGCCTACCTACTGGCTTCTCGGGAAGCAAGGTTTTGACAAAGAACTTCCAACACCACCACCTCTTGGGTAAGCTGTCATTTTGATCGGATCGGTTCAGTGAACTTCTCCGTTCTAGCTTCTCTGATATGCAAACGATTAATCTCCTGGAAAGAAATATATCCGTTCGAGCACATCGGAAGAGACTCTCAAAGCAAATCGATCAAAGCAAAGCACCTCACTTTCACCGATTGCCCTTATTTTCATCTAAATTAACAGCTTATCTAACTCACTCAAGCTCCTTTCAGAATTTTCGGATAAAGGGTGATTTTCCTTGCTTTTTATTTGATTCAACGTGACACCTATACAAATTGTTCATTTTGCCGAGAAAATTACCTCTGATTTGTTAGAAGATTTTAAAAAAATATTTAGAGGTCGCTCAAGGCCATTCTAGGGTAAAAATGCTCATTCCTAATTAAATTGACGCTAATCATTGATTATTCATTTCTGACGCATATAAATTTTGTTCTTTAAAAATCAATATTGCACTCAAATTTTTTTCAGATCTTTACCATAACACTTAAAGGTCGCTCAAGGTTATTTTCTTAGTAAAATGTTGATTGTATTAAACTTTCTCTTGTTCTTTTTTGAGAAACAGTGTATTTATTCATTGCGACAAAAAAATGAGTCAAATGGTTTAATAACTGTGTGTCATATATTACTTTAAGGTCATTCAAGGTCATTTTGCTAAAAATCGTCATTCAAAAATTTTTTCTTTTTCATAGCAGATATTTTTTTCTTAATTTTGCTTCAAATTGAAAAAAGAAAACGTTAAAAACAGTAGGATATCGGAGCCTCAATAATATATGATCAAGTTTAGTTGTCAAATTGTAATTACGAGGAATTAATTATCATGAGGGCCGAAGACTGGGTAATAATTTACCTCTTGGAAAAGAAAGAAGAAGACTTAGTTGGCAAAAACTACCATCTAATATGCAAATGTTAGCACTGTTTTTTCATTATCACAATTGACAAAAAGGTCATTTTTGACGAAAAGACCTTGAATGTCCTTCAAATAATATGACAAACATTTATCAAACAACTTGACTAATTTTTTCGCCGAAATGAATAAATTGATACTGTTTTTCTATGAGAAAAACTAGAGAAAATTCATTTGAATTAACATTTTATCAAGAAAATAACCTTGAGCCATCTTTGAATGTCATTGTAAAAATGTGAACAAAATATAAATGCAATATTGACTTGTAAAGAGCAAAATTGATACGCGCAAGAAACGAATAACTATTCATTAGGGTCAATTTAACCAGAAATGAGCATTTTTGTCCTAAAATGGCCTTGAGTGACCTTTGAATGTTATTGTAAAAATTTCAAAAAAAATCTGAGTGCAATATTGAATTGCAAAGAACACAATTCATACGCGCCAGAAATAAATAATCAATAAATAGCGTCCATTTGATTGAAAATAGCTATTTTGGATTTGAAATGACCTTGAGCGACCTTTGAATGTTATTGTGAAAATCTGACAAGAATCTGAGTGCAATATTGACTTGTAAAGAACAAAATTCATATGTCTCAGAAATTAATAAGCAATGATTAGCGTCAGTTTAATTAGGAATGAACATTTTTTTTCTAAAATGGCCTTGAGTGACCTTTGAATGTTATTTTAAAATTCTGAAAAAAATCTGAGTGCAATATTGAATTGCGAAAAATGAAATTCATACGCGACAGAAAAAAATAATCAATAAATAGCGTCAAATTAATTAAGAATAGCTATTTTGCCCTAAAATGACCTTGAGCGACCTCTGAATGTTATTGTAAAAATCTGAAAAATCTGAGGACATATTGACTTGTAAAGAACACAATTCATATGCGCCAGAAATTAATAATCAATAAATAGCGTCAATTTAATTAAAAATAGCTATTTTTGCCCTAAAATGACCTTGAGCGACCTTTGAATATTATTGTAAAATTCTGAGTATAATATTGAATTGCAAAGAACAAAATTCATACGCGCCAGAAATAAATAATTAATAAATAGCGTCAATTTGATTGAAAATAACCATTTTTGCCTTAAAATGACCTTCAGCGACATTTGAATGTTATTGTAAAAATCTGAAAAAAATCGGAGTGGAATATTGACTTGTAGAGATCAAAATTCATACGCTTCAGAAATGAATAATCGATGATTAGAGTCAATTTAATCAGGAATGAGCATTTCTGCTCTAAAATGGCCTTGAGCGACCTCTAATTTTTTTTTTTTCAATCCTGAAAGAAATCAGAGGTATTTTTCTCGACAAAGAAACAATTTGTAGGACCTTATCTTTAATTTTCGCTTAGAATGGAGTTAGAAAGTCGCGGCTTCTTCCGATTTTTTCAACCTATTTTAAACTTTTCAATCAGAGTGAGGTAATCATTAATTCAAGTTAACAAACATAATTGTTCAAACAATTTAGCATAATTTTGACTGATATTGTCTTTAATTAATGCTAGAAAGTTGCGTTTTTTCAGAAATATTTAAAATTCTGTCCGTTCTTCCCTCAGAGGTAATAATTGATGCAATTTAACAAACATAATAGTTTGAACAAATTATTATTGTTCATAAATATCTTCTCCCATATTATTGCTAGAAAGTTGCGGCTTTTTCTGAAAAATTTTAACTTTGCTTTGGCTTTCTAGTTATAAACAAATAATAAATAAACATTGGAGAGTATCATTTTCAAAACAATCTCTTTCTTTTTGTGTATATATTTTTCTGAAATAAAACGGTTATTTATAAAATTGATATCTGACTTTAATTCACTTCTTACTAGAGATGAAAGTTAGAAACAATATTTACTGCAAGTGGTAACAGAGTACCGGAAGCAATTTCCTAACTGGGAAAAGTCTACCTTGCTTCTTGAGATATTATTATCAAATAATTACTTGATCTAGACCTTTTTGATCTCTATATTTATCATCTATGATAACGCTTTTAATAAGAATGAGGTAATCATTAATGCAATTTAGTAAACATAATTCTTTAAACGAATTATTATTGCGTATAACTATCTTCTCCTAGTAGTATGCTTACACTTTCCTTTTTTATACAATTTTTCTTAAACCAAGCCTTAAAACTAACATCCTTCCATACCTTATTTCTAAGATCGCACGCTCTTATCGCCTTGCCTTCCTCGCTTCCGCGTCTACTACCTAATGCTTATCTGCTATTTACAACATTTACATACTACTTATATCTACTTTCTCTCCTACTTACAATCTTTCCTTCTTCATTCCTCTTCCTCCTTCCTTCTCTTCTTCTCCATCCTACTCAACACTCCCTTCACCCATGCTACTGCCCTTTTGTCCCCCCTTTCATGCGTCAATACCTCCATGCTCATTTCACTTCTTTCCGCCTCTACGCACTCCTCCAACCAATGCTCCACTTTTGAAAACTCCTTCCCACACAGTTCACACATCCTCTTTTCCCTAGAGAGCCAGAACCTATTAAAATCCTCCATGCACTCACATCTCATCCTCGCAATATGCTCCCGACTTCCTTTCTCTCCTTTCCCACACAAATATTGCGCTCTCGCCCTTGGCATAATCCATACATAGTTCCCGTTAAACCTTGACTCTCTTATTCTCTCTTCCACTGCTGTCTTCTCTCTCTCCATGCCTTTTTTCCTAATCAAATCATATACCTTCCTTCCTTCCTCGTGCATCCTTCTCACTACATCCATTTGTAGTCCATTCATTCTAAAATACCTTTCCCTTTCAGCCTCCATCCTCCCACCCCCTCTTCTGTTCTTCTTCTCCCACCAAAACTCCCTAACCAGCTTATTCCCCCCTCTTCCGAAAATTTCTTCTCATATTTACACGCCGGCACCCTGCGAGAATTCCTACACTCGTTCTCCCCGTCTCCCTCCTGACAATATAATTAGGCGTGTCCTTTGCCAACCCCAATGTCCACTTTACATACCTCTCCTGTGTCCTATTTACCTCTCCACTTTCTTTCTACCCCCATACCTCTACTCCATCACTAGTGAGTCGAATAATTTCATTCTCCTTTCAAAATCATCTGCGAATAACTTCTTTCGCAAACCCCACACCTGCCTCATCACCACATTCGCCTTCCTCACTCTCTCTTTATGTGACAATCCACTCCCCCATTCCTCCGAAACACGAAGCCCAGGTACACAAACTCTTTCACCTCCTGCCCCGCCACTCCCATCCACTTCCACTCCCCTCCTTTATCCCTCCCACCTCCTTTTCTGAACACCATAACCTTGGACTTTTCCGCATTCAGCTCTAACCTGCTCTTATCCAGATATCTTCTTAACCTTTTCATAATCTCCTTCAAGGCCTCATCACTTCTAGCTAGCAACACTACGTCATCTGCATACGCTAGTGTCCAAATTCTAACCTCTCCTATCCTGACTCCTCCTACCACCCAGGCCTTCAGCTTACTTTTTATATCCGCGATTAAAATCGCAAAAAGTATTGGGCTAAGCGGACACCCTTGCCTTAACCCCCTATCCATTCAGAATCCCTCCGAAATCCCCTCCCCTCCTCTGACCTTATCTTTGGTCTCTTCATATATCTCCCTTACCCTCTCGATCAGGCCTCTCTCCACTTCCCTATAATCCCCCTCTTCTCCATACTCTCTTCTCTCATCTCTCTCATATCTCCGTTGTCCTGTCTCTTGATATTATATTCTCTTCCATGACACCTATTCAACCCTTCCACTCCACTTTTCTCCCTTCATTTTTTCTCTTCGTATTCCTTCCCTCATTCCTTCTCACATCCATCCTTTTTTCTTGCTCTTCTCCCCCTTCCTTTAGACATTTACACTTCCCTGATACGCATAGAAGTATTTTACTTTCCCCGCGACGCTTATTTCTTTCCCCTTCATATATCACTTCCCCCAATCTCTCTGCACAGCTTTCCTCTTTCGTTCTCTCCCTTCTCTCTCCTACTCCCTCCCTTTACTACTAACCCTTCCCTGATACTTATTTAAAACTTCGACATCCCCCTCAGCACCCGTTTTTTCCTCCCCATATATCTTACACCAACCTCTCATCACAGCTTTTATCTGCTTCCTCTCAATCCCTTCACATCTCTCACCTTTCACCCTTTGCTGACACTCATATAACCCAATAACACCCCTTCTTCCCATCCTTCATCACTCCACTTCGTACACCCCTAAAATTCCTCTTCCTTCCCCTCCTGCCCAGAATTAAAAAACCCTAAAAAGTAACGCCCAGTTCTGCTCCACATTTTTGAGTCATTTTCTCTTCTTTACTGCTTAATTGTAATCAAGAATGGAACATTGTGTGATCCTTTTGCTGAAGCAATTTTGAATAATAAAAATCCCGACCTCCTCATATTTGCGTGCATTTCAGGAATCTTGTGGCGCGTTTCCGTTTCACTCATTACTTTTAGTTCTGGCAAGCAGATTAGCGACAAAGGGGCGGATGTTAAGAAGATTAATGGCGACACATTGCTTTTTGTTTCAGATGACATAGAATGGGTTGGGTGGCGCTAGGGCGGCGTGCGGGTGGTGGCGGCCGCCTCGCACCAATCCTCTCGCTGTCTCTCGCCTCCCTTGCAAGCTCTCTTGTCTTCACCACCTTCTGCATTCTTACCCTCGCCCTCACCCTTGCAAGCCTCGTCAGTGCTGAAGATATGTACGTATACAATAACATTCGTCCGATTCTTCGCCGACTTGCAGTACCCAACTTTTAAAGAACAATTCAATTTTACTCTTTTTCCTCTTTCTCTTTGGTATTGAAAATTTGTTCTAACATCACAAAACTAACAAATATTTTTATCAACAGTCACAGTTACAATAAAATTTTTTAATTTTTCGAGAAGGGGTACTGGACTAATGAATGACCTTGCAAGTATATCTAGCTTCTTTTATATATGATGATGTTAGTTAGAGTTCTTTAAAATTTAAGAAAGTTCATGACTCGCGAAAAATAGTTCATTTGTACTTGTATCTAATTAGGTGACAGAAAAATGAGAAACGTCTTTAGAATTGCGATTTTTACATGAGTCTAGTCCGGAAATATTTTCGCAAAGTATGAACAAAATTAATTGAAATTATTAAGAAATATATCTTCAACCGAGCTTCTGTTCATCATTCCTGTTACTGCTCTATTTGACGAAAATGATTCCTTGTTGAAAAGGCGTTGTTCACAAAATTGAGCAGTTCATCCGTCATGAAATCGATAGAAAGAGACTTGACTCATGTATTCATGGTGATTGATAGCATAGCCTA
This sequence comes from Andricus grossulariae, assembly GCA_011634705.1. Taxonomy (NCBI): domain Eukaryota; kingdom Metazoa; phylum Arthropoda; class Insecta; order Hymenoptera; family Cynipidae; genus Andricus; species Andricus grossulariae. Next base: position 30,197,355 of record JAABKJ010000755.1, on the reverse strand, counting down.
TGTAGATAGGATCGTAGCGAGTAAAATTTTACGATGAAATAACCAAAATAGAAAATAAAAATAAACTGAAAGGTAGATTCAAGTTGATTCATGCCCTTTAAGAATAAACTAGAATTACAATCAGTAAAAATGATACTTGTAATTATAAACGGTACAAATATTACATTTCCTTTTAATCAGATACTAGCTTTATGGTACAAATACCTAATTAAGAGATATTCTTTTATGAATATTTTTAACCTTATATTTCTGACTTTTTCAACTCGCTACGTCCACTTATTAGTTGCCTTTTGTCGTAGAAAGAACTTGACAATGAGGCCTAGAATAGAGCTGTGCCTCAAACTAGAGAGAAAAACAATAGACTTCTTGTTTCATAGGCTTTTTAGTCATATATACATAGTCTTTGGGATGAATATCCATAGAAAATGTGGAACAATTTTTAAATCGCAGTCAAGATTTGAATATTTAACAGAAAAATCAATGAATCACTGAAACTAATTTTATGGACGAGAATAACTAGTTTTTCAACCGAATTTACTCTTTGGCGAATTTATATTTTGTTATGAGAGACAGTTAATGAGGGGTGTTATTTCTCCATATTGGCGAATGAATTAGCTTAATATTTTTCATGCACACGAAAAGTCAAACATTTTATAAGAGAATTTTTCGAAGTGGTGGAATAACAAACAAGTTGATAATTGTTTTTGTGTTAATTGAAATTTACCATTTAATATTTTATACATATATAAAAATCTGTGATTGATGACAGGTGATTTGTTATAAATCTGGATTCTAAATTTTTCGATTTCCTAAAAAATAATAACATAAATCTATTTCTTATAGTAAAATATTGTATTTTAGTACCCGAAAGAAGTTATAAAGATTTTAAAATTGGTTAATATCTTCTGTTTTGTTTTTTTATTGGAAATTATTTTAATTTAAACAACTTTTATTGTAGGATAAAGTTTGTGGTGGCTTTTTTGTAGATACAGTCGTTGGTAATGAACAATATGAACCTAGAAATTATAAAAAATTGATTGAAATTTATTATTGAACAAGAATTTCGTCAAAGGCACATTTTATTTAAAAAAAGCATAATAAATATGTTTTATGTGAAATTCTTCCAGCTTAAAGAAAATAAATGTGCCATTCTTTTTAGGTTGAGAAACAAATTATTCGTCGTTTTCATAGCGTTTGAAAAACTTAAATTTTGTCTTGTAGAAACGAAATTTTTTTGAAGAGAATCCAATTAATAATGTACCTAACGTCACAGTGATTCATTTCAGAGAAATTTTCAATTTGTTGTACATTTTCATTTTTTCTCGGCTCAAATGATTCAAAGCATTTTTACTCTGCTCTAATCTTGACACCTTTGTCAGAATTTAAAAATTCAAAGGGAGTCTATGGTGATAAAATTTATTTTTTGAAAAATACTACCAATTTGATGACTTCGAATTTTTTTAAAGGACTGCACTGAAAAAAAAACGTAAAACAGAAGTTTTCTGTAAGACTTTACACAGAGCTAAATATAAAATTTGGATTAATCAAATAAACGTAGATTTCTTCGTTTTTTTACGAAAAAATGTACATAGTGGAAAATATTATTTAAAATTTTGTCCACTACGTAAACGAAAATGTTATTAATCATTTTTAATAATTTTCCAAAATTCTGCCCTAGCTTCAAACTTGGTGCAAACGATTCGCCAAATTTTAAACATGTGCACATACTTACAAACTATAAAGCAAAATCATTACTTATCATATTTGATTAAATTTTAGTAATATTTATAAACCTAGGATAGAAACTAGGAAAAAATCTCTAACAAATATCTTAAAAATGTAGCAAAATTTAGCTAAAGTTGAAATTATTTGCCAAGTTATTCCAATTTTTCGGTAACATTGGAATTGCAAGTTTTTTTTGTAATATTTTTTTAATAAATTGACATTTCGCCTGAAACTTGGGCTAATTAAACCCAAAATTTGTTTATCTTTTTTGCTTTTATGAGGAAAACAATATAATATTAATATAATATAAAAATTAAGGCACATTGGCAGCAGTTAAAAAAATAGGCGTATCGATCATTTCCGCGTTTGAAAATAAAAATCTACGCTCAGTGTAACGTTTTTGAGAAAACCTCTCTTTTAGGTTTTTTTAAAGATATTTGCTATTTTCTCGAGAACCATTCCAACTATCGTGCAAGTGAGGTGCTCATTGGATTAAGAGTTAAAAAATACTTCAAAATCATGTATCATTTGTTGAGAGAAATTATCGATATCAATTTATAAAGCGATAAGTGATTTGAAAAAAAACGTTGACCCAGAAAATACTTGAAAATCTGACGTGCAGACAAAAAATAGTGGTCGAATTTGTTCCAAATGATCTAAATTTCTAAGAAGCTCTATTCTCTTGAACTGAACTAACAAAATTTTTTATTGTGTGGCAAAGATTTGTCACGGTTCTCTCGAAATGAATTCAACCTAAAGACTGGAACACCAATAATTGTTTTCTTGATTTTGTATCTGGGATGCCTCACAACTATTTTAAAACACACATACAAAGTCTTCTTAGGAACCGTTTTAAAAAAATTCTATTTTTCATTTAAGAAAATCAAAATACCCAGTTTTTCTCGAAAGCGAAGGCAAATGTGAAAAAAGTTAAGAGAGCAAAATTGTTCCTTAAAAAAATTGTTAAAAGAAAATCCCCTTAATGATTTTTAATGATTTTTAACTGTTATAAATTAACAATGTTCTGTATTTAGACCTCTCAGGTAACGCATTTGGAGGCTGACTTGCGTAAAAAAAAGTCTGCGCGAAAATAGGCACAATTTGGCATTTGTTTATCCAGTTTGTTTATAAAAAATCACAGCTGAAATTGTGTTATATTTACTCATCAATTTTTTGCAGTTCAGCCTCTCCGTCAATGCATTTAGAGGCAAGATCGCATGAAAAAAAAAACAAATATTCAGCACGAAAATTACAAAACTTTGCTTTTGTTTATCCAATTTGTTTATAAAAATGATTTCCATCATATTTTGACAACTGGTAATAAGAATTTGCAACTTCAATGAGTATATCAAGCAGTGAAACTACGAAACGGGTGAAATTTGCAGAAAACTGAGAATCTTTTAATTTTCTGTAGTTGTTTATAAAAATAATAATTTAATATATTTAATACAATTTTACCATTCAGTGTTGCACTAGAGATGAAATATACCAAATTTAGCACAAAAAAATTGTTTTTTTAACAAGCTACTCCGTTGCTTATTTGTTGACTTAATTTGTTTGTAAAAATTAGATTGATTATTATGTAAATCATTCGTACCTTAGTGTTAAATAAATAAATGTGAACCAAGCCAAATTCAAAAATCGTTTCTTGAATGATCTCTTGAAAATCTATTTAACTGTAATTTAAAAACAAACTGTAAATTGGATGAAAACTGAAGGCTGTAAACTTTTTTGTATAGTAAATTCCTGTTTCGGACCACTGAACTATGCGCCGCCTAAGCTCGACTCTTGAAACTGCACTGATTGGTCGGCTTTACATCGACGAGCAAAATTTCAGTTTCAGCGCGTAGAACTGTTGGGGGTAGCAATGCTTTTACCTCCGAAAGAGCGTGAAAGAAAGGTTACCAACTTATAAAATTCATTTACTCTAGGTGATCGAATCAGTTATTGTTAATAGTTTATCGTTCAGACAAGTCAGTAATCAATCTGATTTCACTTTTAAGCCTATGTTACTGACGGTTCCGATTAGCTCGAGTACATAAATTTTATATGTTGGCAATCCTTCTTTCACGCTCTTTGCGAGGCAAAAGTTTGGCTTGCCCCAACAGACCTACGCACGTGTAGCTATCCTTCCGCTCGTCTGTATAGCTTTACACCGACGAGCGGAAGGCTAGCTACATGTGTGCAGAACTATTGAGGGGAGCGAAATTTTCGTTTCGAAAAGAGCGTGAGAGAACGATTACCAACTTAAAAAATGCATGTACCCCAGCTGATCGAAACTGTCAGTATTCCTCGTTAATTTTTAGCAGGACTTCCTAGAGAGCTCATTTTTATAAAGTAACTATATTTTTACACAATAAACCCTTTTCAAATTATTAAATTATTCGAATTAAAAAAAAAATTCCGAATCTGCGGCTTGTGTACATCATTACCATTGATGACCTGCGTTCCCGACAGTATCAGTCAGCTAGATTAAACGAATTTTATAAGTTGGCAACCATTCTTTCACGCTTTTTCCAAGGCGAAAGTTTCACTCCCCCCAATAGTTCTACGCGCGTGTAGCTGAACACATGCTCGTCGGTGTGAAGCCGACCATTGGTCAGCTTTACACTGACGAGCGGAAGATTTGTTTCACGCTCGTAGAACTGTTGGTGGGAGAGAAACTTTCGCCTCGGAGGGCGCGTGTAAGAAGGGTTGCCAACTTATAAAATTCATGTACTCCAGCTGATAGAAACTATCGGTAACGTAGGTCATCAAAGGTCATGATGCACAGTTACCGGCAGTTTCGATCAGCTGTAATATCTGAATTTTACAAGTTGGCAACCCTTCTTTCACGCGTTTTCCGAGGCGAAAGTTTCTCTTCCTCCAACCGTTCTACGCGCGTGAAACTAACCTTCCGCTCGTCGGTGTTGAGCCAAACATTGTCTCATAGACTGGGCTGTCAGAAAATAGACTCATATTGAATGGAAGCATCGATTTCTTGTTTTCGAAAAAATGGGTATTTCGATATGTTGAAAATAAAAATGTGTATTTTTTTTAGCAGCTCTAGCGAAGATTGTGTTTTCTGTCGTAAAATAGTCGTAAGACGTTTCAGAAACAAAATAAAGAAAAACATTCTTGATGTTTGCACCTTTGGGTTGAAGAGATGTGAACGGAACCGTGTGATGTGTGGTTGTTTATGAGAGTGGGAACATGGCGAGATGAAGGTCGCTGGCTTCGAGGTCCTGGCCAAATAAGTAAGACCCGGAAGGCCCTCGATGACCGGCGAAGATCGTACGTTCGTTATTGTTGGATATGTTACAGCTTCGAGGAGGGAAAGTCGGACAAGGAGATTCTGGACAACCTGCTGCTGTCGACGCGGTACGACAAACGACTTCTGCCCCCGGTCCAAGGTACACTGAGGCCCCCACCCCACACCCGCCAAGACGACTACATACCCGACCACGAACCCAATCACCCCGACAGCCCCGAGCACCTCGAACATCACCAGCACCACTACCACCACACAGTACAACACAACCACAGTTCACTGTTCAACCCTCATCGAAAGGGTATTTTATTTCACAAAACGACTCATAGTCGGAGAGGAGAATACATTTATATAGACGAGCGATCTGTGACACGGCAAAATTCGAATTCAAATTCCCCACGGGATCACGTAATACCAAATGTTGCAAACACAGAAACCGATCATGCATAGCAATCCGATTTGGGAATTCGTCCTACCTATTATTCGATCAAAAGTAATTTAGCTCATCATTTTCTGATGATATGCAAATTAATATGTTTTTAGAAAATGGTTTTGATTCAGGGTGAGCATCATGTATTTTCAACCAGAAAGTTCTTGCACTCGACTTTTCTTCAGAGAATACATTTTTCCGATAAGTTTTAGGCATTTTATACTAAAAACGAAAAGAAGGTATCTAGCCCTTTTTGATATTTAGTTGAAATCCAAATTAAAAACTGAGCAAAAAAGTGTTTTTGTATAGCAGAACAGTTTTTTTTTTGGCATTAGAGAATGTAGGATTCTATCGTTTTTCCTCAATATATCGAGGATATTTAAATTATTTTCACTGTAAAAGAGATTTCCAGGATTTGGAAAAGATTGCAAGGGATTACAAATTCTTGATCTTTATCAAATTCTCACTCCATTTGATTATGTTTCGGGATAATCTGGACTTTGTCTGAAAATGATCAACATGCATCACTTATCAATAATTTTAAAGGATTTTAAGAGATTTTGAGGCATTGACAAAGAGATCAAAAGATTGAAAATAATTTCAAATGGTGCTAAAGTATTCTCACGAATTTTGACAAATTCAGGGGACTTTTATAAGATTTCAAAAGGTTTTTCAAACATTTTAATTGATTTCAACTGATTCTGAAAGGTTTAACGTAGTATCGATGCTTTCACTGGATTTCAATGGATTTTCAAATATTCTGAAAGCATTTAGGGAATTTTAAGGAATTTCACTGACTTTTAAAATATTTGAAGTGATTTGAAGAGATTTTGGAAGAATCATGCGAATCTTGAATATTTCAATGAATTTTGAAGGGATTTCAGAGATTTCAAGAGATCTCACAGGATTTGAAAAAGATACCGAAATATTTTCAGGAATTTTGAAGGATATCAAGGAATTTTAATAGAATTTTGAACATTCAAAAGGATATAAAGGAATTTTATAAGATTTGAGTCTCAAATCTTATTTTGAAGCATTTTAAAGGATTTTCACAGTTCTCAAGGGGTTTCGATGATCTTACGGGATTGAAAAAAAAAGTTAAGAGATTTCAAACCATTCCAAAGTATATCCATGGATTTTACAGATATCAAGCGATTTCAAGAATTTCAAAATATTTACAGAATATCTAAAAAATTTAAGGAATTTGCACAGTTTTCTAAGGATTTCAATGGTTTTCCAATGAGTTCAATTGTTTTAAAGGGGTTTCAAAAGATTATGTATGATATCCATGGAATTCATAATATTTCAAGTAATATTCACATAATTAAAAAATTGTTAAGGAAATTGCAAAATTTTCAAAACAATGGACGGGATTTTAAAGAATTTCGAATGACATTTTTACGGCATTTCAATTTAATTTCAAAGATGTAGAGGCATTTGAAGTGATTTTATAACATTTAGAAAAATTTTACGGGATTTCAAAAGGTTTTAAAGTATTTCACAGATTTAAAGAAGTTTTGACGATTTCACGGGATTTAAAAGGAGTTTGAAAAAATTGTAAGCCCTTTCAAAGTATATTCACGGATTTTAAATGATTTCGCAAGATTTCACTCACTTCCAGAGGGATTCAAAAGATTTCACGGGATTTCGTAATATTTCGAAATATTTCAATGAATTCTAAAAGATTTCACGGAATTCCAAAAAAAAGGGAGCTTTACAGTTTTTAAATGATTCCCAATTTTTGAAGAAGCTTAGTTGTTTTGAAGAGAATACAAGAGATTATATACGATATCCATGGAATTTATAGAATTTCAGGAAATATTTACATCGTTTAGGAAATTTTAAAGGATTTACAAAATTTTCAAAATAATTCACGATATTCTCCCATTGAAAAAAAAAACTCAAATTCAAGCATTCGTTTTTATGAGTTTACAAACGGTCTGTTTCTAGTTCTGAAAAAATTGTCATTATAATGTCTTGAATATCCTTTGTTCTCCACGTCGTTTTGAAAATTCAGGAAATTCAAATCAATTTATAATATTATAGGAAACGTAAATAGTTTAGATCATATTTTGAACTGCCTTTTCAAATCGTATAATATAAAAAATATATTATTTAAACGATTAAGTAGACTTATGTTAGAAGAAAAGAATGATTACTTTCTGCATAATTCAGGAAATGACTCGAACTCTTGTTACTATAGAATAATAATAAATTCTAGAGAATATATGCATCGTACGGATAAAGAATAATAATAAATTAAATAATAATGTAAATTGTATTCTTAACAACCACTTACAATGAAATGCAAGTCTGATTAGTTTGGCCTCGTTTCCTAGTCCTCTTTACTTAATGCGTCTGACTATATCGCGACAGCAATCACTGCACCGAAGCCTGTGACACAAGTGGGCGTCTGCATCACATACTAAGTGACGGAAAAACTTGGAAACTTCAAAATTTTTTACCAGAAGTAGTATAGTTCTACACATTTTTAAAACGAAATCTCTTCAAATTCTTTGGAATCTTTTAAGATTTAATTTATTTCCCAAAGTTTTCTAGAGATTCGTTAAAGTTCCTTGAAGTATTTGGAAATCGTCAAAATTCATTAAAATATGTAAAAAGCATTTTAAATATCATGAATCTAAATTAAATTTTAAGTATCCATTAAACAACTCTCACTCTCGTAATTTTAATATTTTCATGGATGTCAATATTTTTTACTAAAATACTCAACCGTAGACATTTTTAAATTAAACCCGGAGAAATGAAAGAATTAAAATTTTTTTTTTAACTTTGAAATAAAAAATAACATTTTTTGGTTTTATTTTGGTCTCAAAGCAAAGCTTAGGTTTCTTCATTTAAGAAAAAGTAAGAGAAATAATATTGTTTAAATTTTGAAAAATCTTTATATCAATAAAATATTAGATGAAACGTATATTTTGAGGAAAAAATGTTGAGAATCTACCAAAAACTGCTCTTAAATTTGTAGTTTCAGAAAATTGCTTAAATTCTAGAACTTATTAAATTTGCGTTTAATCGAAAAATGTCATCAAGATCAGTTGTAAATCTTGTATTTCTTGTTTGAATTTTGGGCATTTCGATTAGACTGCTTAATCTTTCAGAAAAAATTATTTTTGCTACTTTTTGAAAATCCTACAAAAATTTTAATTAGGATCATGAAATTCAATCGTTTAAAATTATTTCGCTCACGTTTGTGGAATGTATTGTGGTCATTCATATATTTATATAAGCAAGCCCAATTTAAAAGCATAAAACTTCAATGTTTCAGTTTGAAAGTCGTTTAAATTTATTTCTCAGTCAAATAGGGTTAAATTTTAAGTAGTTACGCTTTGAAAATCTTCAATACAAAATCATTCAGACCTAAAAAATTACATTTACTATTGATGACTTAAAAATGGTTCAATTCTAAAGGTTAAAATCAGAGATTTTCCCAATTAGGAACATTTAATTTTTATATTATTCGATTTGAAACTTTTTTCAAAAAATGTTTAGTTTACACATATTTTGGATTAGAAGTTGTTTAATTTATTCATTTCAAAAAATATATAGTAATATTGTGATATTTCTTTTCTACTCGCATCTCTTCATACAAAAGACAAGTACCCACAGAAATCAACTGAGAAATAAAATTCTTTCTTCGATTTAAAACTCTTTGGAAAAATGTCAACCTTTTTGTTTTGTTTTGATTGAGAGAAATTCGAAAGGAAAGAAGTAAATTTTGAAAAAATCGGAAACGCAGAGACACACGGAAAAGACTGTGAACTCTGTTATTATTACCTAACCCGCAACCCTGCTAATGAAGTAATGAAGATGTCCCACTTTTTTTAAGCTTATTGGCCTTACGTCTTGAAATAAATACAATTAAAACTATTTTTGAAATCAAATGGAGCCTAAGCTCTATATAACAAATTTTAAGTGCAATAAGAATGAATGATAACTTACCTGTTTGGTCATATTCGAAATAATCAAAATTTTGTAATGTTCTTAGGCTTATTTGGAAGCTATCCTTCCACAGCATATATCGTAATAGCTTATGAGAATAAATCTAAAAATGTTTCCTAGCATAGTACAAGAATTTCAGGCTGTAACAAAAAAGTTTGAAAAATTGCAATATTCTTTGTCGTGAGAACAATATTTTTGTAAATATCTAAAGATATAATGATGAAGCTTATATAAAAGTCCCTGAAAACATAATTTTTGTTTGTTTTTATTTTCATTTGCCTATAGATGTTTTAAACATTTTCCAAATTTTTTGATACAACCTAAAGTTCTTGTACTGTGGAAGAATAGTTTTAAAATAAGCCTACGAAGATTACAAAACGTTGATTATTTCAAACATTATCTACAATTGAGAAAACATTGAAATGTACACTATTTTTGTAATATACACTTGAAAAATAAACAAATTGGCTTCACCCTGGGCTTATTTTATAGAAAATTTCGGAAGCATTAAATCATTTCAAGAGAAAAAACTTTATATCTAACATAATTGAAATGAAGAGAACTTAATCATCGAAAGAGAGGTGAACTTGAACTTTTGATCGGTAGTGTAAATTTGAATAATTGAAATTGATTGGAAACACCAAAATTTTGAACTTTTTAATTATTATTGAAACGACAATATGACATCAACTCTCACTTCCGGATAGAACATCATTCTCAACAACAAAAATCAAAAAGTGAATGCATCGCTATGAGCCGACTTCATACTGTGAACAGAAGATATTAACTGCACAAACTTGTCAATTATTATTATTATTAGTGATAATAATAAATAATATTAAGTGGATTAGTAACAAATAAAAAATGTCCTATTTTTTTCGCCGTGTCTCAAGTCGCTCGTTTGAGCTTTCAGAAGCTTATCGAGATTTGTAAAAAGGTAACGCTGCAACATAAAGCCTGCTAACAGCTTGCAGCTATCATGCGTAGGAAATCTACACCAGTAATATTATATTCCCCACGAAGCTTTAATTTTTCTCGTTGGAGCACTCTTACCCTTCCCGTTCCTTTTACTTTTATTTAAAAACTATTAGTATCCTTACCCTCGTAAAAGCTTTGCTAGTAATTGCAGAATTAACGTAGGTATGAGTTGATTAGTAGCATATAGGAAAGTCGATTGTAAATACCTATTCATACATTATTTTCGTAATAGAAAGGCTTTTAACTCTATTTTCATTCTAAATTTCGCTGTATTCGAACTATTCGGACTGGAATTTAATCCACTCTCCAATAATGAATTCAGAGAATGAAATTTCACGCTAAAATACATTCTTTAATTATTTTCTTTATCTCGCGACTATTCCTGATAGAGATTCAAATATAATCAAGATTTGCACATTATTTTGATTGCAGTAGCTGTATTTAAGTTTCGTGAATTCTTTACACAGTAAATGAAAGTTGATCAATTCGATCCCGAAGTTGGAAGAAAACGATTCGCAATATTTTCATACAGATTCCGGATTTTTTATTTGATCATCAGAATGATTCGATTTTTAAGATCAGTTTCCTGTCATGCATTTTCATCAGTAGCAACTGTCGAGTGTCAGATGTTATGTCAATCCCAAACTTCATTGGTTGAGCATTCAACTATTCTGTTAAAAATTCGTCTTTTTTGGGTGAATTCAACTATTTTTGATTTTTAAATAAAATATTTTCAGGTTGAAATATCAACTATGGATGTAGCACATTTAATTTTCAAAAACGAAATTTCGAAGAAATTTTTTCAAAACGCAAAATCAATAAGTTTGTACGAATACTTGAACTATGTGAATCTCTAGAAATACTTTTTGAAGGTAAAAAAAATTAATTTTCAGAACCCAATATAGGCCGATTGGCATTTTTATCTCGCCCTGATATTCAAAGTTTTTTCAAACATTTCTTGTAGGTTCCATAAAGTCGTGAATCTTCCAGAAGTGGATGTTTATTATTATTATATTATTAAGTAAGAATACATCTTTCCTGGTTCAAAATTTTATTATTTTGTTAAAATAATGCAATTCTTTTATTGAAAATTTAAGAATTTCGTAATAAAGTCATTCTATTGCTTGAAAATTCAACTCTTTCGTTGAAAATTCTTCTTTTTGGGCTGAAAACTTAACGTTTTTGTAGCAAATACGCTTTTTCTAGTATAAAAATAACTTCTTTGAATAATAATTTAATTACTTCAGTTTAAGATTCATCATGTCAATTGAAAATTAATCTCATTCGGTAGAAATTGCATTTCTTTGGGTGAGTCTTCAACTATTTTCGTTTGAAAATTAATTCTTTTTAGTTAAAAAGTCTACTATTATATTTTTGGTTCAGAATTAATATTTTTTGTTTAAAAATTTGATCATTTTTTTTGAAAATTGGACAATTTCGTTAGAAAGTCATTCTTTTTGGTAGAAAATTCAACTGTTTTGTTAAAAATTTGTTTTTCTGGGCTGAAAAATCAACTATTTGGTTCAAACTGTTTGATTAAAAATTATTTGCGTTGGTTGAACATTCAATTATTTTGTTAACATTTTTTTTTCTGTTGAATTCAACTATTTTTTATTTTAAATTATAATCTTTTTTGGTTGATATATCAACTGTTATATCTCTCGTCGAAAATTCATATTTTCGGTTGAAAATTAAACTACTCGGTTAAAAGTTGAACTCTTTGATTAGAATATAATTTTTTTTGTTAGAAATGCATGATTTTAGTTGAAAATTCATTTCCTGGCTTAAAAATCGCATTTTTGGTAGAAATTTTCGGTTAAAACTCAATTATTTTTTCTCAAATTCTAATATTATATTTTTGGCTGAAAATTCATATTTTTTGTGAGAAACCATTTGGTTGAAAAATATCTTTCTTGTTGAAAATTTATATTTGGGGGTTGAAAAATCAACTGTTTTGTAGAAAATTTGCCTATTTAATTAAAAAATTATTCGCTTTTGGTAGAAACTACACATTTCTTAGTACTAAATGTAACTGTTTTGTTAATTATTAATCTGATCTGGTTGATCATTCATCTCTTTGGTTAAGAATTCAACATTTCTAGTTGAAAGTTAATTATTTTTGTTGAAAAGTCTGCTATTATATTTTTGGTTAAAATTTTAATTATTTTGCTGTAAATTTATCAATGTTGTTAGAAAGTCATTCTTTTTGGTCGTAAATCACCATTTTTTTTTAAATTTCAACCTCCTTGTTGAACATTCAACTATTTTATTGAATATTCTTGTATTTGGGTTGTAAAATAATCTTTTACACTCAAAAATCAAGTATTCTCGTTGAATGTTCAACATCATTGAAAAAAATTGATTTCCTTCATTGAAAAATGAATTATATTGTTAGGAGGAAATTTTTTTAGCATAACATTATTTTTTTTGTTACTAAAGATTCAACTTTTCCATTTTTTGTTGAAAGTTGATATTTTTTATGGTAAATTCAACTACTTGGCTAAAAATTGATATTTTTCAGTTCAAAATTCATGTATTTTATTAAAAATTCGACGTTATCTAAAACATTTTTTGTTTGTCTTAGGAAATGGTAAATCTTCCAGAAGGGACAGTCAAATCTAGGTAAATCTAAAGAAACACCCTCAGAAAAAGAAATTAATTTTTAAAGCTGTGACTAGCCTATGACTTTCAATAAGAAGTTTAACAACTGCCACTCGACATATATGAACAAAGTTGTGTGAAAATTAATTTTGGAACAACAAAATTTTGATAAAAAGTTTATAATCAAAATGATATGCAACGGTTTGATATCCCAGGGTTAACTCTGTAATTATTCCCTATTATCTTTAAAAAAGGGGTAAAATAATTCTTATTCTAAAATTAAATGGAAGCATTACCATTTTGACTACTTTTTTAAAAACTAGAGTGAAATTGCATTTTCTGGTTCCTTGTCTTCGGCCATTTGATGCTCCTCATCTGCATTAAAATCCAATCAGAACCAGGCGCATTGGGGAATCACACTCGATTTGTAAATCGTAATTAAATGCGCTGCCCCACTTTCTTATCGACACCTCTTTTAGTTTTTTTAGAATTCCTAGTGTGAAACTTCCTCAGGGTAGGAGTGCTCGTCTCGTCGAGGGACCAGGAACTAAAAGATAAAAAATATCGAGTCAGGAGGATATCGCGACTATCTTTATGACAAAGTCATAGTTTTTCTTAATAACGCCGAACAGATAAGTGAGTTCAACTCAAAGCACAACTTTTTTTAATTAAAATACCCAGAAAGGTAAGAGATAAGAAAATTAGAAGTTAGGAAATATGTAAAAGAAAACACAAAGGTAATTAAGAAACAGTTTCTAAAAATTCATGCTCAATTATCTGGAGAAGTATCATAGTGGAAATTCATCTATGATAAAAAACTTTGTATTCGTTTTTAATAGTATTTAAAAATTAATATTTTATTGTATAAATAGTTTTTGGCAACAAGAGAAGCATAATTTTGGAAAATTTATTGCAAGCGTAGATTAAGTGTATTTAGCATGAATGAGAAAAAATACGCTAGAGTCGGCTGCATAGGCAGTTCATTTTTTCAGCGAAAAGAAACACAACCTTCCATTAGGGTGCCTTATAAAATTCTTTTCTTCTTAGATTTTCTAAAACCTTAAATTGGAAATTTCTTTCTTTTGTTAAGAAAATGATCCCTATTTCTTGCCAAATTAAAAAAAAAAATATATTTAGAGGTCGCTATGATGGGGTTTTGCCGAAAATTCGACAGTTCCAAATTTTTTATTTTAATTTCTACAATATTAACTATCCGATCTAGTCCAATGTCGGGAATTATGTTTGGTGTATTATGTGAAATTTTGACTATGGCTTTTTTCAAATGGGACGTTTTTTGTTAATACAAGCAAATTCGTATGAATTTTAATCTGCTTCGTTTCTGAAAATTCATTGAAAGACATTTAGAGTCCTTAAAAAAGTGAAATCATATACTAAACTATATTAAAATAAATAATAATTTGAAACAAAATTTAATTTATAATTTTTATTCAAAGTCGAGTAATTTTCCTTTGAGAAAATAAAGGCGCGTCTAAAAGCACATTTCTGGAAGATGATTATTGATAATTTTTCAAAATTTTATTAACTCACGAACAATTAAAATTATCGTGCTTCAGTCAAAACTTACATGGAAATAAAATAACTGAATGTTCATTTTTTTGAGATTTTCTATAGCAATTCTTTTTGTTATATCCTAAAATATGAGTGTTACCAAGTGGAAACAAAACTTCGAAGACACTTTTGAACATAATGAAGCACCTTCAGAACTAAAATAATGGTCTCTAATAATAATTTGAAAAAAAAGTTAAATAATTCTTTTTCTACAATTGAAAAATAGTTTTTTCAACAAATCAAATGATTGATAAATTCTTGTTGAAGGAAAATCTTTGGTACATCATTATTTATATTCAATAGCATCATCCATCGCGCGTTACGAACGCGTGTAGTTTTTGGTTTTAAGAGGAGAAATAATGGTTGCTACGAAATAAAAATATCGAATAATATTTCTTTTTTAAGTTTATTTGTTTATAAGATTATACAAATATAATTTTTTGAACATTTTTGAGAAAAATTAAAAAGATTTTTAAAGATTTCAGATGTGTCAAATGAAAATTTCAACAAGTTCAAAGTTCATTTTCAACAAGTAGTTGAATTTTCAACTATAATAGATTAATTCTGAATAAAAATGTTATAGTTGATATGTCAACCTAAAGTATTTCAAACCTAATTCAAAAAACAGTTTAATTCAACCAAAAAAGACAAATTTTCATCAAAGAAAGATTTTTTAGTCAAGAACGAAAAAAAATTTACCAAATTATGATTTCAGGAAAAACATAATTTTGATTACAAAATAAAAATTTCATGTGATTATTATTTATTTTTCGAGTTTATTTGTTTTCAAGGTCTAATAGATATATTTTTCTTAAATATCTTTCAGACTGAATAAAATTTTCTCTCAAATTTTAAAACTCTTTCAAAATTAACAAAATTACCTTAAAACCTTCCAGATTATTTTCTGACCATTTTGAAAATCTTTGGAAATATGTTTTAATCTTTTTGAACAATTTCTTCGAAATAATTTTTCTTCATAAAAAAACATTGAAAATTTTCCCAGAAATCATAAGAGAATTTTGTTATGATTCAAAAATCTACATTTTACCTTGAGTTTTTTTATATCTTTTTGAATTTCTAAGTTTTTTGGAAATGTTTTAAAAACTCCCAAATATCTGTTGAAATCATTCAAATTTTCCTGGAATTGGTTAAAATGTTTCAAAATTTTAAAAATTATTTAAAAATCTTCCAGATACTTTTTTCAAAATTTTGAAAATCATTCGAAATATTCTCAAATCTTGTTGAATAATCACCCTTTTAAATTTTTGCAATATTTTCGAGTTCAAAATTATTTTGAAATCTTTTCTGATCTTCCAAAAATCTTTTAAACTTACCCTAATTTTTTCTAAAATTTTGTTTTCTTGCAAAATAAAAAAATTTGTCTTAAAATATCTTCTTCATCCTTTTTTAGTAATTTCAAGAAATAATTTGATAAGCTTTGGAATCTTTTTCAATTTTATCTTAAAATTAGTTTTCAAAATAATGAATGATTTTAAATTTTCTCAGGAATCTTAAAAAAAATGGTATTCTCTTAAAACCATTCAAAATTCCTAAAAATCTTTTTTAGAAATTTTGAGTAAATTATTTATTGAAAGCTAAATAATGTAAAAACTTCGTTATGTGTTGTTTATTACATCAAACCTGTTTTTCATTTTAAATTTAGTATACAAAATAAAAGAAATAAGATATTCCAATTAGAGAAAAGGTACTTCTTAAATTTTTCTTTGATATTAGAAATTTTTAGCAGTAAAATAAGTAATGTTTCCTGAAAGTTTCGTTATTGAAAAAAGAATTTAGGGATAAATTTGACTTCTCAACCTTTCGACCTAATTATTTGACTTAAATCCTGAAATTTATTTTTTTAACGAACAAAATTAAAGGGTCACATAGCACCCTGATAAAGAATCAATAAAGTATTCTACAAGATGGAATAGTTTAAATGGTAGAAAAAGAACTTAAAAACTTTAAAAAGTCCAATTTTTGCAATTAAAAACTTCCGTAGGCACTGATTATATTTTTGAAAATTTGAAAAAAATGAGGAATCAGTTCCGCGCTAAGAAATTAATTCGTCAGTTTCAGAAAATTAAAAAAAAGGATTTTATGACACATCCTAACCTGCAGGCTGAAACATTTATTTAAATAAAATTCCTACAAGAATTAAAAGATCCAACTTCACGGGTCAATTGAAATTGAGATCGTTGGAAATCAATGGTCTGAATATTTAAAGTAAAGAATCGTGAAATCCTCCTCTCTCATATGTGAATCAATGCTTCGTACGTATTTGCACAGCTCGAGCTGAGATTGAAAATACATATAGCTTCAAGGTACTGGATTTTCATTTGATCAACTGTCCTTCGGCAAAAAATGTACATCATCCAACACATTAATCAACATTTGACAAATATTCATCATAATCTTCACTCTATATTCTATAATATTCTTTATCCGAAGTAATTTCTGTAAATAATTGACGACCCTCCATTTGAATGCCTCATGAAATAATGTTTTTCAGATCATCTGACTCGGAAATTTCTTTCTTTTGGCGAGCAGTAATGATCCCCTATTTTTACCAAATTAAAAAAAAATGTCGATATCACTATGAAGTTTTTTATGCCGAAAATTTGATTTTTCAAACATTTTTTTATAATTTTAACTATCCTAGCTTGTAAAATACAACAATTCCTTATTACGATGTGATGTGACTCTCAATTTTTTTTCGTTATTAGAAACAAATTTTAACCTGTCATAAAGACCCCTAAATTTTCAATTTTATAATGAAGTTCTGATTAAAAAGTCAAATTTATTCCTTATTTTGAGTTTTTAGTTATGAAAGATTCAGTAAATATTACTTACTGTACTGACAACAATTTATACTTTTGTGGGGAAAATTTACCAATCACTTGTCCTCGAGTTAAAGAGTAATATTTTTTAAAAATTGATAAATTTTTGTGAAAAAAATACACAATTTACTTGAAATTTCGAAAAAAAGCTTTTTACACATTTTTAAAGGTTCAAAAAAATTGAAAAATAAATTTCTAAGATTCCTGGGAAAATTTTCAATCATCTTCCATCTGAAAAAATTAATTTTAGTAGATTATTCAATAAATTTTTAACATTTCAAAAGATTTTTAAAATTTCCAAAAAAGAATCTGGAAGATTTGAAGGTAATTTATTAATTTCAAAAGATTTTGAAAGAATTGTAGGAAACATTGGGATAATCTGGAAAGATATTTAAAAGTTTTGAGAAAAATGCAAAAATCATTTAAAATTTAAAAAGATTAAAAAAAATGTAGATATTGATATATATTTGAAAAAATCTTTTTACGATTTTGATGATTTTGCAGGCTTAAAAGGTATTATATTAAAGCCTTTTGAACCTGAAAAATTTTCAAATAATCTTTTATTTTGAAAATTCAATTTCAAAACATTATTTAAAAAAATTTTAAAACATTTGAAGAAATCATCTGGAAGTTTCTCAGGCAAATAGTTTTATTTTAAAAGATCTTATTTCAAATTTAAGAAATAATTCGATTTAGCTTTGAAGATATTTAGAAGATTTGAAATTTTTTTTGAATAATCAAAAATTTTAAGCGTAAAAACAAATTTTAATCAATATGTAGCTTTTTGACGATTTCAAAAGAACATTTTGAAGCTTCTCAAGGTTTGAAACATTTAAAATTTTAAGGTAATACAAAATTTTCGTTAAGATATTTAAGAAGTGTAGAAGTTTTAAAAAGATTAAACAAATATTTTGAAACATTGAAAGATTTCCAAAAGTTTATAAAATATTGGTAAAGTGAACTAAAAAAAATTCTAAAAATGTACTAGATACGTTTTCGGTATATTTAAAATCTTCAGAAAACTTTTCAAACATTTTTTGTTGACATTTTTTTAATTCTAGACTTTGGTTCAATATGCAACTATTTTGTTGAATATTCATTTCTTTATAATGAAATTCAACTGTTTTTAATTTAAAACTAAAATATTTTCGGTTGAAGTATTAACTATTACATTTGTCGTTGAGAATAAATATTTTTTTGATAAAAATTCAACTATTTGTTTGAAATTTTTATTTATCATACATAAAATCTTCAAAAATCTTACTGAATTTTCTTAAGAATCTTAGGTAAATTATATCTATATAACCTTAAAGTGAAAAAAATTATTTTTCAAAAATGAAAAGTTACTCAGAACTGTCATTATGTAGTAAAAATTATTTTTCCCTTCAAAGGGAAAAAACACACGATTGATTGATGATACTAGTGAATATAAAAAATAAGGTACCCCGGACTTTTCTTCAACAAGAATTTATCGATTTGAAAATTTTATTTGAAACTATTTTTAATTGTAAGACAAGAATTAATAAATTCCTAGGAATAAGGTTGGCCTCTTAATCTCAAGAGTTGAAGATGTTAGTAGCCACCTTCCTTTTTTTCGCATAAAGAACAAAATTTGGAATGAAAATTAAAAACTTTAAAAATTCGAATTTTAGACATAAAAACGTCCATAGCGGCATCTAAATATAAATTATTTTAATCCGGCAAAAATGGGGTATTGAAAAAAATCTAAAAAAAAGGTTTTTATGAGGTACCCTATCCTCCAAAGACACTTTTTACGCACCTACCCACAAAACACAAAGTAAAATAAATAAAATCTTTCTCCCAATGTTTTTATTTAATTCGTAAATTTGCAACCTTAAATTGCTTGCTTTTAACTTATTAATGAATAAATCCATATTTTTGATTATTGTATATGAAACAATAAATAAACAAGTGTGTATTGACACAGGTGGAAAAGGGTAGTGGTCACTGGTCAGGTGATACTTTAATTATTTGAGAAAAGTGGAATGGAACGTGGGTAAGGGCTATTGGGTGTTACAGATGCAGATTTCTGCTGCGGAATGCGATGGCCTGGTGACGCTGGTGAAGTGTCGAATCGGTCATCAACCTTTTCCGACCCCAATGAGAACAACAACCAGAACAAAAACCAGTACACGCAGCACGAACTCCATCGCACTCACCTTCGCGGTCCGTCCCGATGCTAATTAATAACCTTTATAGATTTTCCTTAGCACCAATTTAAAAAAAAAAAAAAAAAAAAACACCGTATCTCTTGGATTACGTCTAAGGGCCAGGCTGTCTGACTGAAACCCCCTTGTACTACTGATTCCACGCAGATTTCAAATTGATGCAGTTGTACAAAGTCTTTTGTTATGAAACTCTTCCAAAGTCAATTACGCAGTCTATGAAATCTTACGTTAGTTATAGTTGAATTAGACTGAAATTCATATTTATATAAGATGAAAATAAATTTTACAACAAAATCTGAAAAATCCCTGATCAGGTAAAACGGAATTTAAAAAGTGAAATTTAAGACAGCTTCGGTCCCAGATGATATTAGTATTCATAGATCGGTGGAGAGATAGTTCGATGTCCTAGAATATAATTTTATATTAATACCAGGCCTGAGATTGTTAAAAAATAGTCAAAAATGACATGAAGTGAGTTTTTAAACAAAAGAAATTTACTTGAAGTTGCCTCGCCAACGGCTGACGTAAGACCTGGAAATAATAAGACAGCAAAAGTTAGCCTATATTTTTTATATGTATTGTTATCAATTACTATTACTATTACTATTATAATAATAATAACATTGTGTGGTATTCGAGAAAAAAAATTTGAAAAATAAATTAAAGAACACGAACGAAGAGATCGAAAAAAGGATCGAAAGCGACTTTAATGATTTCCCTATGATGAATTGACTAACATTTTTTCCTGATCATCGGAAATTCGTTATATAAGATCATTATGAAGAAAATGATTATGGAGTAATCGAGATTAGAATAAATAATACGAAGAAATTAAAATTATTTATATTTATATAAAACTTGAACAAACTTCAAAGAAACTACTTATTTTATACCACTCATAATCTCATATGGAAGTAGAAAAAAATAGCGATTCTGCACAAATAAGCTTTTCACTGTTAAAATCTGTGAATTCCTTTAAAATCTTTATAATCGCTTCAGATTCAATTGAAATCCCTTGATGCGATTGAAAGTATTTCATTGCATACCTTGAAAATCCTACAAAATTATTTCATATTCCGTAAATTTTTTGATCTCTTGAAATTCTTAGGAACCTTTCATAATAACTTAAAATCTTTAAAAACCTTTAAAAGTTTTTGACGCTTAAAATTTTTGAAAATCGTGACAAAATTCTTAAGCATTTCTTGAAATGTTATCAATCTCTTGAAATTCTTAGGAGCCTTTTAAAATATATGAATATATAATCAAAAAATCTCCTGAAATAAGTGGATGAATTTTCAACAACAAATTTTTTTATTGAAGAACGATATAAATATAATTTTTTGGAATTCTTGAAAAAAATCAAGAAGATTTTTGATGATTTTAGATACGTTAAATCCAAATCTCAACAAAAAAATTATTTCCAAACAAATAGTTAAATTTTTGACAGAAAAGATGAATTCTCAAAGAAAAGTATTATAGGTGATGTGGCAGCCAAAATAATTTCAATTTTTAATCCAAAACAGTTAAATTCAACGAAAACGACGAATTTTCAACGGAAAGCGATTATTCAGTCACGAAAGGAGAAAAAATTCAACCAAATTATAATTTTAGAAGAAAAATAATTTTTAATGCAGAATAAATATTTGAATAAGTATTATTTATTTTTCAGGTTTATTTGTTTATTTTTTTCAAGGGTTACATAAGATATGATTTTTCTAAATATCTTTTGGGCTAAATCAAATTTTTCCGAAAATTTTTTCAAAATTAAAAAGATTCCATTAAAATCTTACAGATCTTTTTTGACAATTTTGGAAATCTTTTTAAATGTTAAAAAAAATGTTTGTATGATTTCTTTAAATTAATTTTTCAACAAAATTTGTATTTTAAAATCTCCAGAAATCTATATCTTAATTTAAACTTTTTCAAATATTTTCAAATTTTCAATTATTTTGGAAGTTAATTTTCCTAAAATTGTTTTGAAATCTTTAAAGATTGAAAATATTATCTTGAAATCTTCCAGATACTTTTTTCCAAATTTTGTAAATCTTTCGAAACGTTTTAAAATATACATTTCACTTGAAATGGTTGAAATCCGCAGAAATCCCTTTAATTACCATTTATTTTATTTCCTAGAGTTCTATAGAAATCGGTTGAAATTCCATTAACTTTATTCAAATCTTTCCAAATCGTTAAAATCCATTGAAGTTAGTATAAATCATATAAATTTCCTGTAATAGAATTTAAAAACTAAACTTATTCATCAAAGTTCTCTAAAAAAAAAACGTTCAAATCTCTAGAAATCTTTTAAATCTGCAGATATTCAATAAAATCCTTCAAATCTTGTGAAATTCCATAAAATACTTTAAAATTCCTTCGAAGCCTTTGGAATCGCTAAGAATCCCTTGGAAATTAGTTTCGATTCACTTGTTTTTCAAACTTCTCTAGAAGTCCCTTAAATTTGAGCTTAATATCATTCAAAATCCTACCAAATTTTTCTAGAAATTTCTTGAAATTTTGTTAATCTCTTGAAATTCTTTAGAATGTTTTAAAATATGTTAATGTATGATCGTAAAAGCCGACTAAAATAAGTAGAAATCATTTTAATTCCCTTCAATATAAATTAAATCAAACTGATTAACAAAAATCTCCTTGTTCATCAACATTGTTCCTAAAAACCCTGAAAATTGCGCTTAAAATCTTTGAAAATCCTACAAAATTCTCGGCAATTCCTTAAAATTTTCTTAGTCTAGAAATTCTTTGATATTTGTTAGAAATCCTACAAAAATCTTCGACATTTGATTAATTTTGTTAATCTTTTGAGATAATATGAAATCCTACGTCAATTAAATAAATAAATAATTAGTTTGTAGTTTTTATATTTTTTGCATTACGTCTTTCAATATTTTAAGATTATTTATCTCTATACACAGTTTTGTATAATAATTTTCTATAATTATTTTTTCAGAATCGCGAAAAAATTATGAGAAATTCTATATAGGAAAACCATTTCAGATCTATACTGAATTTCCTATAGTATTTTGTTTTCAAGGTGTAACAACCATAACAGTGAGTCAGGAATTTGTTTACCAGTTTTTAAATTCTGAAAAAAACAGTTAAGCTCAAAAAATTCATGGCCTTTATGCAATCTCAGGCCTGAATAATACAATATAAAGAGGACTTGATGTGTCCAAATATTTTTTTAATAGTTGGAGAACAATGAATACATCGTTCAATCTCGCTTCTCATATGAATCAACTCAGGAGGATATTAGATTTGATCAAGATTATGTAATCGCATTTTTGTCAATTATTTATAATTTTAGTTCAGGAAATGTACTCTCTTCTTCCGAAATCTAAAGGAAAATTAGCAAAAGAAGTTGAAAATGTGTGGTACAGCTATTTGCTATTTACACCTTCAACATCAGTTTCCAAATTTAAAAAATCAACATTCAATATATAGCTACTTGCGTTGAAATCTATTTTTCACATGACATTATTTATTGCAAATATCAAGATTATTTTGAAAGATTTAAAAGACAAAACTATCAAATTTTCAAATCTAATATCAAAATACAAAATCCATGTCCCATCCGCATTGCACGAACAATTGTCGCTTTACATTGACACACACATCACCATTTGAAAACATTGACAAGCGATTCTGTCATATACAACAGAGATGTAAATCATTTTATGTAAATCATATTTGCACTCAACCATTGATAAATTAATCTCCCGCCCACATCATCCAGTCCCTGAAATTACTTGTAATCGTAATTTTACATCTCTAAATGTCGTTTGCAACGTTCATAGACAGAATCTGTAAATGACTGAAATCAGGGGAAGTGTTTACAACATCACAATGTGCCGAGTGCCTGTACAGACAATGTTCGTAATTAAGCAACGCCTAATTAAACGTAACGCAAACGATGCAAGCGACAATTAATCACTCACGAACAATGCCAAACCACTCTGTTGTGTTCATGTGTGCGAATTTCGATGTGAATGCTATGCACTGTTACCCTGTTGTCAAATCCTTTTTCCTGTCTTATAGCTATCTGACAGCTCGAAATCATAATTTTAATAATTTCATTAACAAGAAGTTGATCTGTGCTGGGATTTTTTTTTTAATTTTATAAGTTTCCAACTGAGAATCCTTTGGATGTCGAGTAACCTGTCAAAGCATTATTTGCCAATAGCCAAGTATTGAAATATTTATCTATCTGAAAAAAGTGGTGTAACGATTATCTCGAAAATCTTACAATCATTTTCGATAGAAAACTGATTAACTCTTTCTAACTTGAAGTGTTTAGAAATAAACAATCTATCTGGAAAAAGTGGTGTGACGATATATCTCGAAAATCTTAGAATCATTGTTGTTTAAAACCTGATTGCTTAATTGAAATTGCTTCAAGTAAATGATCTATCGAAAAAAAGTGGCATAACGATATATCTCGAAAATATCAAAGTCTATGTTGCTCAAAACCTGATTGGCTGTTTCATACTCGAAGTTCAATACTTGATTGGCTTTTCCTTGAAGGTGTTTTGAATGAATAATCTATCTAACAAAAATGGTGCAACGATACATCTCGACAATCTTTCAATCATTTTCGATAACAGCCTTTTTGATTTTTCTTACTTGAAGATGTATTGAATAAATAATTCATCTAAAACAAGTGGTGTAACGATTTATATAGAAAACCTCGCAAATATTTTTGAAAACCTGATTAGCTATTCCTTACTTGGAAACTAAAAAAATAAAGTTGAAAATAAAAGTTAAAAAAGGCTTAAAATGAAAGTTATCCTCCTTGAAGAGCCTTGCTTCATTTCAATTTATTTTAAATGAGAGTGTGTCAGAGGTGTTTTGAGCGCAATATCTATTCTGGAATGTACATTTATAAGCAATAATTTTGAATTATTTCTATTTATTTTAATGGATTTGTACAATTTCTGAAGATTTTAATTCATTTTGAAATTTTATAGAGAACTTTAGGCATGAAAATATTCATTCACAGGGATTTCTGTAAATTTCAACGATTTAAAGGCATATGAAGGAATTGAAAAAATGTCGAAAGATTTTTATTCATTTTGAAAGATTTCAAAGAATTGTATTAAAACGAATGTGGAAAATGTTATATTTAAATGATTAAAAAAAATATTTAAAAAAAATCCCAACTCAAATCATCTCCTTGTAAGATGCTCTCTTTCAAAGCTTTATGATCATTTGAGACTCTGCTCTCGAAAATTAATATCATTACTGGAATTAGAGAATATATCTTCAAGATCGTAGTTCGTTGCATACTTGTCAAATTCATAATTCACAAGTTTTCAGTTAATTTCATATTTATTATTCAATAATGTCCATTGAATTAAATGATTCACTTTAAAAGGGGTTTTAAAAGCATTCATAAATTAGAAAATCGATATAAAAATTGTTTAAGTGTTCTGGTACTGAAATTTTTGATAAAATCATGTGAGAACTAAGCGAATGAAACTTAAGCTGGCAAACAAATATATATTATATAGAATATAATTAAAAAATTTTTTGAATGAATAGTTGATAATTTCAAGTTGAAAGAGCTTGATATTCAAAAAAAATTGAACGATGTGGAATTGCAAAGGTTTGTAACAGAAAGAATTGGTATCGGAAGTTTTCAAAATTGAAAATTTTTAGAGTGGAATTATGGAAAATGTACAATTTCATTATATATAAGTTAAATTTTTTTTAAATGAATTATCTCGAAATTGAATTATTTCAAATAAAAGTGTCGAAAATAGGTCAATTTCAAAATCTTCAAAATTCAATAATATCAGATTCGAATTTTGAATATAGGATTATTTGAAAATCGAAGTAATTGAAATTGTATCATTGTTAATCAAAAGCGTTCAAAATTGAATAATTGAAATATGAAAACTTTTGAATTGAAATTCTATTCATATTCTAAACCGATTCGAAGCAAGAGAGATTTGACAATTTGGAATTAAAAACTAAATTAAATCTTTTAAAATCAACGCTTCTGAAATTCTAAAATTTCAAATTTTATTACCTAAAGAATATATAATTTATTATTAAAATTAATTGTAAAACATTTTCTAAGCTAACATCAACTCACCTTGATTTGTACCGTTTTAAATTGAAAATTTGTCAATTATAAACCTTTAAAATTGTATTATTCTCAAAAAACATTTAAAAAGAAGAATTTTGAATCGATTTTTAATTACGTTTGAATATAAAAAAAATCCATTTTTTATATTCAAACGTCAAATCGTTTAATGTCTAACACTCTGTTTAGAATTATTATTCATTCTTAAAATCTTCTAATCAAATATTTTTCAATTTTAAATCATTCATTTTTTTTAAAATTTGCATCCAAGAATCGGACTATTTTAGGATAGTACATTGAAAATTAAAATATATGATATTCAAAAATGTTGATGTTCTTATTCAGAGCCTTAAAGGCTTTAATTTGAGAAGACTAAAAAATCTAGAAAAAATTCTCGAAAAGTTTATAATATTACTGAATTTGAAAATGTTCGAACAATGAAATTTGCGACAGAAAACTGCAGAATTATGAAATATCGCTAGATTTTTTTTTTTTAAACAATATTATATTTTTGATAAAAATACAATACTGAAATGTTTTAATCGAAGAAAATTTTTCTTTTTGATGTTCAATGTGTTTTGAAAATTATTGTTGAAATTTAATATAACAATAATTTTTAAAAAATCTCAATGCATTTTTTGTTGTTGAAAATGTGTATACTAGTTTTTTTAAATTTTATTCTAAAAATCGTGTTTCGTATTTAATTTCAAAATTTATATTGTATTTTTATTGAATAAATATGATGTATTGATAAAAATTTTGTAAATTGTTCAAATTCGATAACTTTCTAGTTTTGGGAGTTTTGCAGTATCGAACATTTTATAATTTGGCAATTTTCGGCCGAAAATTTTATTATTCGGAAATTTCCAAATTCGCTAATATTATTAACCGTTGCGAATTTTATTATTTGGGGATTTTTAAATTTGCTAGTATCATACATCCTATTTTGAATAAACTTTTTTCGGGAATTTTAGAGTATCGGGATATTTATTTTTCGGGATTTTTAGTCGTCCTTTTGAATTCACAAAATTGCTTTCTTGAATTTACATTCTTTGAGTGTATACTAGAGGCATTTAATTTAAGAGTATTTAATTACCACGATCAATTTATACGATTTCGAAAAATTCAAAAAACGACGCAATATCATACATTTAAAATCAAAATAATAAAACTGACTATCCAGGCTTTCAGTGCTAAGTTTTACAATTTTGAAAGATTTGCCAGAGAAATTCTTTTGCCATTTTTAATATTTGAATTCTGAAACGGCAATATTGCGAAATTTGAAATACAAGAACTGAAAAAATGCAGAAATTTCAAATAAAATAATTTTGAAGATAAGCGTCTGGAGCGAAAAACGTTAGTTTTAAGTCCTCAAAAATGAAACTGCTTAAGAATTTCTCATTTAAAACTCTAATTTTAAATTGGAATGACAGGCATTTTAAACATAATAAATATTAATTGCAGAATTTAGATTATTTTGAACATTTAAAGTATAGTTATTCTGAAAATTTGGAAAATTATAAGCTTTTCAATTGAAAACTTTCAAAATTGATCAATTCAAGCTTTAAGCGTTAAAAATGACACAAACCCAAACCTTTTTTTTTAAACTGAAGTATTCCCAAACTAGAATCATGATTTTATGAGCGAGCGCTTAGCTTCCCATTCTAAGGTGAAGTCGCTCACACTTCAAGGGATGACAAATAGTTCTTCATGAATAAAATAAATGATTTTGCTTCATAGTACAAAAAAATCAGATAGGGATGATATATTTGAAACATAAATTCCTCATTAAATTCCTTTTTGCACTTTATCATAAAAAAACGAGTCGCTTAGCCCCATTTTACGAAAAATAAACTGGATTTATCACGCCTTTTTCATTTAATACTCAAGTAATAATCGAAACACAAGTGGTTTCTTATCTTGCTGCTGTTTTTTAACGCAATAATGAGGTTTGCTAAACTTTACGACCTTTAAAGATTTCAGCCTTGAATATTTAAAATATGATAAAAAATCTGTTTTGAAGTTAAGCACACGTGCATGCGAAGGTGTTGGTAAATATGTATGTACAAAAGATTTCGTATGTGTTCGTGAAACAAAAGCATGCAACCTCAAGAGTAGGATTATGCGTTCATGTTCCCTCAGAATTAGGTGGTGGTTAGCAATACCAATCTTATCAAGTTGCATGGCTTGTTTCGTGCTCACCGGATAGGAGGGTTAATACCTGTTAAACGCGTCCTTATCCGTTTGAAATGTCAACTATTCTTCAGTTCGACATATCGATTCTCTTGCTTCACTTGTTACATCTCTTCACTTCTCTCTCAGTGATATTTGCAAACCCAATTCCGAAGTAGCAGAGGTCGCCTTTTTCATCTTTTTATACGAAACACCTCACGTCAACACTTCAAGTGTCAAGCACGCACTTGTGCCTATAGCGCATAATGCGCATAAGGCAGTTTCGTAGCCATACAAACCAAGAAGTTATTTACCAGAAAAGCACTTACTTTTATGAATATTAAATTAACTATCCACGAAAAGCACAGTTTTCACAATTCTCACGTCAATACTTGACAGTTTGACATTACAAAACACTACTGTGGGACTGGGATGCTTGAAGTTGATCTGACCTCTCTTTCTACCATGTGAGATAGACAGACACTATTCGATTGTGTTCCAATGAAACGATCATACTCTCTCTCTTTCTCTCTCTCTCTCTGTCTATCCAGTACTCCTTCTTTGTTTTCTTTGTGGAATCTTAGAACCTATTGGGTAGCTACGACAGCGCCACTATTTCAGAAGAAATTTGAATTCCAATTAAGTGTTGACAAGAAATCTTATGTTAAATAATTAATTTGAATCGCACGAAATAATGTGATCAGTCCCAGTGGCTTCAGTTAGCTTATGGCATCGGAAACCCTCTGCTCGTCGACGCGAGCTCGCTATCGCGCTTATTCGCTATGTAAACTTGTGTGCTTCCCGCTTCGAGTGAACTGACGTAACGTCATGATGCAGTTACCCAGGTAGGCCGTTAGGGTACAGCGTCTTACCGCAAAGCTCTTGGTTTGTCACGCCTGAGTGAGCACCGCAATCCCCCCGCAGCTTCTCTCACTCATACCCGCCACGCGGGGCCAATTCTCAGAAGTGATATATCCGGAGGCGCTATGTCCGAGCTTGACTGTATTTCTGGTTCGAAATTAAACTATTTTGCTTGAAACTTCTACTATTTGGTTGAAAATTTAATTATTTTGTCGAAAATGCAACTGTTTGGTTAAAAAGTCATCTTTTTTGGTGAAAACCCGAAGTACGTTGCAGAAATTTTTTTCTAAAAAAAAAATTCGATTTAGGAACAATTGATTTTAAAATGAGGCACACAGGCAGGCTTTTCAATTCAAATGTCAACTATTCTTCAGTTCGACATATCGATTCTCTGGCTTGACTTGTTACCTCAAGGATTTCAACCATCCCACTTCTCTCTCAGTGATCATTGCAATCGAAATTCCGAAATATCAAGGGTCGTGTTATTTATCATTTTAAACCAAAATATCTACTTAAGAGGTCACAAAAAACTACGTCACGCTTTTTTAAACTATTTATACACCCCTTAACTACTTCATCAAAGATCAACACTCAAAGCTTGAGCCTCCCAGGGTGGCGTTACAAATACGAACACCACACCCTCCCTTCTTTTAGGTTGACATTTCTTCTTCTACCACTATAATTAATAATACTTATATTACTACTAATAAATTTTGACCAGAAAGGAAAGACGTTTCAACACAATAGTTACATCTTCAATAAATAAAATGATCAGTTCAATAACCATTGAGTGAAAAAATATGTGGCGCTACATGTGCATGTAATCATCTGATGGACCTAGCAACCTTTAGCTTTGCTTGAAATATTAGATAAATCGTTTAGAAAATCGTTTGAAATATATATTTCAATTCATTGCATAATCAAATAACACTATTTAACAGAAAAAAAGAAACATTTGTAGTAAAAATAATTTTTTTAATTTTTATAATAATATCTCCAAAAAATAAATACTTGTCAAAATCCTATAATGACTATAGGGGGTGAAAAAAAGTGAAAGTGCGCCTACAAAAGAAGGTCACTTCACCCTTCCAATTACTCCACTTTTCTTCTATCCTATGCGGTTCTATCTAGTGGAATCCGATCTTATGACTCCCTCCCCTCACTTCCCTACACACTCCACTCTATCATTCTCCTCTCCTACTTACTCCATCCACTCTTATCTCATCTGCTGACATTTTCCCTCCCCATTATTAAACTTCTTCCTCAATATCCTACTCTCTCACCCTGTCGCTTCACCTAGTTCCCCTCCCGCCCCTTTTCACACTCCCTTGTGACTTCCCCTACTCAGCCCCTCGCTTCCCATACCCTCCCTTCTCTTATATATTAGCCTCTTCTATTTGATCCTATCATATCCCATCCGATCCTATTTTATCACCACTCCCCTTCTCTCACTTCTCCACATCTCCCATCTACTCTTCCACTATTCCTATACATGCCCTCTCCTACTTCTGCTCCCACCACTGCCCCCTCGCTCATCACTACTCTCTCTCATTCTCTTCTGTCATATAATGTCCTATCTGAGATGATCTTATCTTATCACATCCTCCCATTACTGTCTTATATATATACATATATTATATATATACAATATAATATATAATATATATTTTATGCGTAAAGTTTAACGAAATGCATAGGGGAAAGTTGCCTATTCCATATTTATATAATTCCATATTTTCCGAAAATTTTCGATTATAAGGAACTTCAGAAGCAAAAGCGATTATTAACATCATATTTTGATGTTTGCTTTACAAAGTTTATAAGCTTAAAAGTTTAAAAAGTGTTTAAAAGGCAATGAACTTCTATGTTGAAAAAAAATGTATTTGTCCCGTCTTAGGCATCTCGGTATTCTAAGACGGGCCCCTTTTTAAAATAAAGAAAGCAATAAGGAAAGAAAAAAAATAAAGTATAATTAAACACTAGATATTGATCAATTTTATTCATAGCGTACTTTTTCAACATATTCTTTGCATTTATGACATATTAGCGATGCAAAATGCATTATTAAACGTAAAATAAGCCTTAAATAAGGTCTAACAGAAAATAAGTGTAAACAAAGTTCAAGGACTAAATATATTAATAAAAAGTTGTATGCATGTTGTATGCGTAAGTGATGACTATAATGTTTTCGTAAAAAAATATCAAGGATGCCCGACTTAGGAAGGGGCTTGTCTTATGCAACTTTCCCCTACTTTTTTAACAAAAAAATTCGAGTTTGATCCATTAAATATGATGAGAATGACAAAAAAGTATTTTAAAAATTCGAAATTTTAAAGAATGTTTACCGCAGTATTGGCAGTAATACTTTAAGTTGCATTTTTTTTAAACACGGGGTGGTATTTAGTTGATATAATTCAATATATTGTTTATAATTATATCCGTATACAGATTTTCGTTTTTTTTAACTTTTGAATTTTACAATTTTTCATTAATAAGTAAATTTTTGGTTAATATTAGGAATATAGCAACATAGTAAGTACTAAATTTGTTCACTTTGAGCAGAGATGAATCGAATGATATATTTAGGAACATTCTATGACCAAATTAATTTATGATATGTGCAGATTAATGCATTTTTCTAACGTTTGCAAGATGAAAACTTTCTTAATCTTGGAAATATAGCATTATAGTAAGTACTAAATTTATTCGTGATGATGAGACAAATCGATTGATGTATTTAACAGGTCTTTGTGACTAAACGATATTATCATATCTACAGATTTTTTGATTTGCTTTACGTTTATAAGAGAAAAAATGCTCAATTTTCAAAATACGCCAATATTCTTAGTGCCAAATTAAGGCCAAATCGTCTTTTCCATTCCCTCAGGCTCTTTTTACAATCGAAAATCCTCTTTTTCATTTCCTTAGACTCATCTACAGTAAGAAATCTTCTTTTCCATCTACTCAGACTCCTTTTACAACCTAAAATCCCCTGTTCTATTCTCTTAAACTCCTTTTGCAAAAAAAATCCCCTTTCCAGACCCTCTGACTCAATTCTTTTTTAAAGAATTAATTATCCGGGAATTATCTGTAAAATAAAATCCACTGGTTCAACCATTAAAGTGGACAGACTAACAGATTAAAAAATTAAAAATAAATATCTAAAAATTAAAGTTCTTGTAACTGAAATTAAAAATAAACAATTAATAAAAAATTGTCAATGAATTTTTTTGTATTTGGTTATAACTCGATCGTTCTTACAATTTCTTAAATAAGAGAACAAGGGGTTAGGGTCGTATTTCCTTCCTTTTAGGCTCTTTTTTATATTATTATTATTATATTTTCTTTTTGGGAAAATTTTCAATTTTTATTACTTCCATTTGTTGTTAGTACTAAATACAAATAAATAATAAGAAAGTACAGGCAAAATTGCCTTTTTCACCCTCTCAGACTCCTCTACAATCTAAAATCCTCTTTTTCCATCTTCTAAGTCTCCTTTTACAATCTAAAACACGGTTTTCCATCCCCTCAGATTCCTTTTACAACCCAAAATCCCCTTTCCAACCAAAAATATTTTATTTATACATTCTCTCCCGATTCTTGTCAAAGTCTTATTTTTTATAACTATACTTCTCAACAGATAAACAATGAATAAATAAAAATCCTCTATGAGGAAGCACAGTTTTCATAAAATGATCACAATTAAAGATACACCATATAATTAACTCATCCAAACTACTTTTCGGCGGCTTTTCAATTTTGCTGTAAAGAAATTGCAACTACGATATTCCTGAAAATTAAAAAAGAAATCAAATAAGAAAATTCGGACAACATACTCTCAAATAGCTTTTTTAATTTTTTCTTCAAATCACAATAAGAAAACATGTTCAAAAATCTACCAACGTTTCGGTTTTCATTGAACACTCTTTTCAAGGCAACAAATCCAAACCGTTCAACAAGTCTGAAACATCCTGCTTTTCTCATGGGTTTTAACTGGTTGAAAAGTTCATTTTTGTTGCCTTTAAAAGGGTATTGAGTGTATACCGAAACTTTAGTAGATTTTTGCAAATGTTCATTTTTAGAATGGAGATATTTAAGAATGTGTTGTCCAAACTGGATCGTTTGATTCTTGGCTTTTTAATTTCCAAGAATTTCGTAGTTGAATTTGAATGTTTGACGTTGAAGAGGAGTTTAAATTTTGATTTATTCTGAACTTAATTTCTTACATCTTGAATAAATGTCAACTCTCCTAGTTAGGATTTATTTTTTTGTCCTAAAAAATCTTAAATAATTAAGAAAAAGTGAAAACTTATATCTGAAGTGTGCATTCTGCTCTCCTAAACTGCTTATGAATGTATTCATTATATCCCAAAAAAATTATATAAAACATGAAATATTAAATTTATTCATAAACAATAAAATGATTATAATGAACTTTAATAAAAATCGGTTTTAGATTTTTTCAAACATAGAATTTACATTTTTACGGAAAATTCTAAGAACTACTCTTTTTAACAGAATTCGGTCAATTGTTGTGGCATGATCATTCGAAACCTTAATGGTAGAAAAAGATAGCACTTTACTCTGACAATTTTGTCAAGTCTACTTGAGTTCTCGATTACTGGCTGGCTATGTGTAATTCGATATTAACTTTCAGGTGCTTGAGAATGACAGTTTCGAGCGCTCTTTGTGAATCGTTCTCTCCTGACAATGAAGCACAGATTCTCGATTTACTCAACATATCAGTTTCACTATAGTAGATCCTTTATTATGTTCCATTATTACAAAGAACGCGATTTCTGATACCTGAGGAGAATTAATTAAATCGAAGTCGAATAAAATACACGGAAAACAAGTTAACTCTCTTACAAAATTTTGTGTTTAAATTATAAAAACTAATTTGATGTGAAGGCATCATGGAAACAAAAAGATTTTCTTGGCAAGGAATGTGGAATATTCACACTCCGAAGATGTGAAAAGTTGGTGTTTTATGAAAAGCCTTTCCTTGCTTGAGCAATCTGAATTGCTGCACTTTTAAGCCGTAAATGTATAAAACCTTTGGGCTCGTTTTGAAGAAATCTTAATTTTTAATTTTTGTGTATATTTTCGTTAAATTCATTGAAAATTCAATAATTATTGGCATAAGCCCTTTAGTTTGACATTCAGAAGAAGCCTCTAACAATTAAACATTATGCAACATTCAGAAGGCTTTACAATCTTTTGAAATACTTGTAAAAGGTTTATTTTTTCTCAACTGTTCCTTTCTAGTACATTGCGCGCATAAATAGAACAAGAATTAAAGTGCACAAAATTACCTTTAAAATTAAGAAAAATAATGTTCCAACTTGTATAGTTTATTGTTTTCAGATATAACCTGTGCCTGTTGCATTCAACGTAAAATAAATGTGTTTAAATTAATAAAAGCATATACATATCCAGCAAAACCACAAAATATTCAATGTTCTATCTTTAATATTTCGCGAATTATCGCCTCGAAAAGCGTGCCTTTTGACAAGGATCGATACAGTTTTGGCTAAAACGTTTCGCCAAATATTAAATATATAATTGCTGACAAATACATCTACTTTTATTCTTATACGCACTTTTTTTCACGTGGAATAAAACAGACACAAGTTATTTCCGAAAAACCTAAAGTTTAATAAAATTCAATCAAATGGGTGTGATGTTAGGGACATACTAACTTCAGATTCATCAGTGCTAGATCATAATTACTTATTTTGATCTGCGGAAAATTTAGTCTGCTTTAACTGATATAAGTGCAACTTTCATCTAAAACGAACAGCATACAGGATATTTCACGGCAACTAAAATCAAATTCTATTTTAGGCCAACCGTATGATAAAAAATCACTTCTGGAAGTCATATCTCTTAAACCTAAACTATTCAAGATGAAACATAAAGTTCTGTTTTAACTTTACAGGGAATTTCGTGCATTTTAATTCTTGTTCTGTCTACTTAGACGTGCAATGCACGACGAAGAATTGATAAGAAAACGACTTTTCACACCTGTTCTAAAAGAGTTAAAAACCTTCTGAATATTACATGATGTTTAATCATTAGAAGCTTTTTTGAATGCCAAACTGAAGAATTTATACCAGTAAATGTTAAATTCCTAGTCGTTTGAATACAAATATACTTAATAAATAATAACCCCACCAAAAATAAAAAATTAAGATTTATTAAAAAGGAGTCCAACTATTTTTTTAGTCACGATATAAAATACTCGGAAGGGATACCCAAAACATATTCAGGAAATTACTGGGGTAGGAAAACACATTTTAGTAAAAATTGGTTCAAGCCAGCCGTGGATAGTTCCGAAAATTTATTAATCGCGATGTCTGAAGCTTGACACGATTGGTTTCTAAATTTTTAGAATCAAAATTTTCATAAATTTAAGCTGTCTCAAATACAAATACAATTCTTTATTTATTTTTTTTTCAGTAAGTGAAGTAATCTGCTGGTATCGATTGACAGCTAATAATAATTTTTTCATTAATTCATAAAATACTTTGTCATTTGTATTCACTAATATGGGTCGACGCTAAAAATTTAAGAGATTTTCAAAATATTTCTTGAATGATGTATTTAAGTCAGCCCCTAGAATTTCAATTGTAGCTTTTTAACGATTCGAAATCAAACTTAGGGAAGAGATTTTCAAACGAGAACGAAATACAGACACTAAATTTCAGTCGAATATTCGATTTGATATCAAACATTTCAAGTGAGAATGAAAAGGAAGAAGCAAATGGAATTTATTTCAATAACTTATGAAGTACTAAAAGACGAATATCGTAAAACAAACACCACCAGCATACCCAAGTGGAGTCAATTTTTAGAGCTGGACATGATCCAGATTCCACAAAAGGACGATTAGTTCTGCCACTTTTTCAAAGTTCCGGCAATTTAAAAGTTTTATTCGCTTCGGAACTCACTTCTCTTACTTCCGGATGTAAGATACTAGGGTGTCTCATGAAATCCTTTTTTCAGATTTTATAAAACTTGGACTTGAAAGTTTCTTTGTTTTGGCGAGCAAATGATCCTCTACTTTGCCAGATTAAAAAAAAAAACAATTTAGAAGTCGCATGGACGTTTTCGTACCAAAATTTCGATATTTTAAAGTTTCTGAATTTTCATTTGTACAATTTTAACTACCCAATCTGACAACAATTTCCACTATTGAAAAAAAATATAAGGCATATTTGTCCTACAATTAAAAACTAATGTAGAAGGTTTTATAGCCAAAATTTCAATTTTGCAAGATTACAAAATTTTAGACAAAATTGGAGTACGTTTAAGAGATATTTAAAAGTTTTCAAAAGTTTCAAAATAATGTTTAACTTAAAAGAACTTCAAAAAATTTAAAAGAAGATTTTTGAAAATTTCGAACAAAAAATATAGAAGTTTTTAAAGAATTTTAAAAGGTTTCAAGAGAATTAAAAACTTCGTCAAGATTCTTAGGATAATGTTGAATTATTTTTTATTTAAAAAAATTAATCTCAAGAGATTATTTTAAAATATTTTCAAACAATTGAACAGATTTGTACAATTTTCAAAAAAATTGGAAGAATTCAAGGTATTTTTGAAAGATTTAAAAAAAAAAAATTAGGAAAAATTAGAATTATTAAAAATAGAAAGAAAATTTCTGAAAATACATAAAAAATAATTTAAAATTTGAAAAGATTTCAACAAGTTTAAATAATTTTAAACGATTTAAAAAATTAAATTTAAAGGTTTGTTTGAAAATATTTAAAACCATTTGAAGCATTTTCAAAAAAGAATCTGAAAGTTTATAAGGCAATTTTTTTTTAATTTTGAAAGATTTTTCCAAATTTCAGGAATAATTCGATTCAGTCTAAAATATATTTAGGAATTTTAAAAGGATTCAAGAGATTAAAACTAATCTCAAACTTTGAAAGATTTCCGAAAATTTATAAAATACTTTTAAATTTCTTCCAAACTTCTACAAGTCCTAAATATCTTCTAAACCGACTCGAATTTTCCTAAAATTTTATAAAATCCTGTGATATAGAAAAACTTTTAAAAAAATGTTGCAGATACTTTTTCGACATATCTAAAATCAATGTTCTATAACTACATGCGCGCCTAGAGATTGATGATGCTAGTAAATATAAAAAATAAGGTACCACAAATTTTCCTTCAACATGAATTTGAAAAAGCAATTTATTAATTGTATGATAAGAACTGCTTATTTTTTTCAAATGGTAGAAATTATTTTCAGTAAGGTAAGTAATATTTCCTGAAAGTTCAATAGTTTTAAACAATTGTCTAGGGATGAATTTTACCGCTCTATAGCGACCTCTAAATATTTTTTTTTTCAATCTGGAAAAAATTGGGGATCATTTTATAACTAAAGGGAAGAAATGTCCTATTTAAGGTTTTAGAAAATCTAAAAAAAAAAGAATTCGATGAGGTAACCTAATAAGATACTTTTCAAAATCTAATTTCATGTAGCATTATTTTTTAAATTTCACAATTTAATTTAATTATTGGCAGTTGGAGAGGAATTTAAATTT
This sequence comes from Andricus grossulariae, assembly GCA_011634705.1. Taxonomy (NCBI): domain Eukaryota; kingdom Metazoa; phylum Arthropoda; class Insecta; order Hymenoptera; family Cynipidae; genus Andricus; species Andricus grossulariae. The sequence goes on along the minus strand of JAABKJ010000755.1, from coordinate 30,160,119 downwards.
CGAGTTATTCTGAATTTCATTGTTAAAATTTTAATTCAATTGATCAAGTGTCGTTCAATCAATTGATATTTTAAGTGAGTATTTTAATTAGTAAAATTACGTACCCGATAACATATGAGAGCCATTCTTCCATCGTGTGACCAAGAGAAATGTGTGACTGGTGTGCTTCTGTCGTTTATTAATTCTATGCTCCATCTCCCTTCGTATTTGATCCACACGAAAATTACTCCCGAACTGTCGCAGGAAGCCAACTTTTGATAAGGCTCGTTCCATTTTACGAGTATCACCTAAAACAAAAAAATACGGTACGAAAGTTATTAGAAAATATTCCTAATTATTTTATGGTCTAGATGGGCCCGAGTGAAGAGCTCTACATGATGACTTTGTAAAGCTATTCGGGTGGGGTGATTGCTAGAGAGATTGTTCGGTTATCTGGGTCGGAGCAGTGTTGTGGAAGAAACATCTTATTTAAATAAACAACACGGGAATTCTAGATTAATCTAAAAATCTATACCCCCCTCCCCTTATATCGCCTCGTACAATTCCCTCCTCATCGAGTGAGTCATGCTCACGCTTACCGAATTTCGGTGAAACTAGCCGCTCTTTTCCAGGATCTCTGGGTTCACCGAAAATATTTTTTCTATGCTTACCCAATTTCGGTAAACCTAGGCACGTCCACACATAAACAATTTGAAAATTCATTATTCGACAAATTTATCAATATTAATATTCCATCAAATTTTTTAAACAATATTCAATAATTTTGAATTGACAGCGCTTGAAATTTTTAACAATGTGTTTGAACGATTTTAAAATGAAAACGCTCCAAATCAATCAATTCTAGATTAGGTAAAACTTTGAATGGAATGAAAAGGAATCCAATTTGTATCATTTCTTGATAAAAGCATTCAAAATTGAATAATTTAAAATAAAAAGTCTTTGAAATTGAAAAATTTTGAATCAGAAGATCCCAAAATTGAAAAATTTCAGACTCAAATTTTGACAATTGTATACAATTTCATGAGAAAAGAGTCGAAATTGTAGCCTATAATTCAAACCTTTCAAAATAGAACAATTTTATTTTGAACAGAAGAATCTCAAAATTGAATGATTTCAGAATAAAATATTGAAAATTGGACAATTTCAAAATCTTCAAAAATCGATAATTTCAGATTAGAGTTTTAAAAACTGAATCATTTAAAATTGAAAGGAATTGAAATTTTGTTATAGCTAATTAAAAGCACTCAAGATTGAAAACTTTTGAATTCAACTAATTTTTCATTCGTAGCGATTAAAATTTGACAATTTGAAACTAAAAACTGTATTGAATGTTTCAAAGTCAAAGTTTCTGAAATTCTAAAATTCATATTTTAGTTACATAAAAAATTATTATTGAGTATTAAAATTAATCAGATAAATTGTTGAGGGTCGAAAAATAAATTAACCGTCATTTTCACCGTTCAGAAACATTACAAATAAAACATTTCTACTATGGAACGTTGAATATTAAAAGAATCCGAATTTAATTTAAAACTGAAAAAAAAATACGTAGTATATACAGATACGGCATTTTTTGCCGTGTTTTAATTTTGTAGTACGGCATTTTTTGCCATATTTTAATTTTGTAGTCCGGCATTTTTTGCCGTATTTTAATTTTGTAGTCCGGCATTTTTTGCCGGATTTAAATTTTGTAGTACGCAAATTTTGCCGGACTTGAATTTTCTAGTATGGAAAATTTTGAAATCTACGAAATTTCTTTTCGCATTTCAACTTTTTTGGCAGTAAGCATTGTTTTAAAAAATATTGAAAGGTTTATTGGTTAACGTCTCGTGATCTATCACATATCGAAGCCTTTTTCAGCTCTCCCTTCAAAAAATACTTGTTAGTATCTGGTCAGAGAAGAGTGATCTGTCACATCTCGAACCCCTTTTCCAAGTTTCCCTTCAAAATATACGCGTGTTAGTGGAACTTGTGAATTTGAAGATCAAAAATCAAGTTTTAAAAAAAAAGTTGAAATGCGAAAAGAAATTTCGTTGATGTCAAAATTGTTCGTACTAGAAAATTTGAATCCGGCAAAAAATACCGAACTACAAAATCAAAATACGGCAAGAAATGCGATGAGCAATTCTTTAGTGTTTAATGTTTTTGATTATATGACACTTTGTATGTATTTATAACTTAATATTCCTCATTTTATGATAAAATAGTAAAATATTGTATTATTTTTCCGAAGTAGTAAAAAATATTATCGCAACAGAAAGTTTCTCATTGACACCAAAAATTGCCGGACTGGAAAATTTAAATACGGTAAAATTTGCCAGACTAAAAACTTTAAATACGGTAAAATTTGCCGGAGTTCAATACTCGACCAAAAATGTATATATCAATAATCGTGATATTTAAACTTTTGTATACTCAATCGTTTGAAAATTTCAATTATTTTAAGTAAATTTAAATCGTTCTAAAAGTAAAAATCATCAACTTCTTGATTATACTTTTCAAAACGGTGTGGATAGAATGTCGGTACCGGCAAAAAAGTTTTCTGCTGGTACCGGCAATGAGGTTCTCTGCCGGCACCGGTAAAAATTATATTTCCAGTATACCGAAGGGACTTTCAAGCATTTTAGAGTAAGGTCATGTGATTTAGGAGTTATTTTGGCTTTTGACGCTGTATGTGGAACATTCTATGTATATATCGCACTCTATCGTCGATGACCGACTCAAGAATTACAAGTAACGATTTATGAGAGCAGGAGCACCCCTGTGACTGGACACAAAAATAAATTTGGTCAAACCCCTACCCCTTTTCCAACGTTACAAAAATAATGTTGGTCACAATAATAATGTCGGTCAAACACTACCCCTTTCCAGCGTCTCGTGTGAAGCGGACAGGCACCTCTTTGACTGGTCACAAAAATAATGTTGGTCAAACCCCTACCCCTACCCCTTTTCCAACGTCTCGTGGGGGCGGAAAGGCACCACTTGAACTGGTCACAGAAGTAATGTTGGTCAAACCCCTGCCCCTTTTCAAAATATTATGAGGACGGAAAAAGCACTCATGTGACTGATTACAGAAAGAATTTTGGTCAAACCCCTACCCCGTCCAACGTCTCTTGGGGGCTGAAAGGCACCTCTTTGACTGGTCACAGAAATAATGTTGGTCAAAACCTTACCCCTTTCCAATGTCTCTTTGCGGCGTCTCATTGTGGGAGGGCGGATAGGCAGTCTTGTGACTGGTCAGAGAAATAATGTTACGTGCAATAACATTAATAATGTAATAATGCAATGAAACTATAATAAAAGATGTGATAAAAGTGTGATAATGTACAATAATGTTATGTGATAATGTACCAGCAGGGAACTTTTTGCCAGTACCGACAGGGAAATTTTTTGCCGGTATCGGTAGAGCATCCACTGGCTTTTCAAAATTCAACCATTTCAATTTTGATTGCAAATTTGAAACTTATGAAAAGAAAAAGTTGAAAATTTAGCACTCGATATGAAAATTCAGAACGCTAAGATCGTAAACATTCAAAGTTAAAGGAATTATTTAAAAACTGAAGTATCAATTTCAGATAGTTCTATTTCTATGATTTAAAACAATCTGATTTAAAAAAAGACAATTTTTAACTTTTTAATTTCAAGTCGTTTAATTTGCAACACTTCATTTTGAATTATTATGTTTTCTTGAAATCTCCCAATCAAATACTTTTTAATTTTATATGATTCTTTTTTTTAAATATTCAACTAAAAATCGGAGACATACAAGACATTTCATTTAAAATTGAAAATTAAATAAAAGAATGCTAAACAAGATTTCTTTGATTCAAATTTTAAAAATTTCCCAGTTATAAAATCTTCTCATTTTTAAGGATTGAATTTGACAAGCTATTTTCTACGATTCTACGATCTCAAAGAATTAAAAAATGCACACCATTTTGTAGGCTTAAAATTGAAACTATTTTGTTGAAAATGCAATATATTTCAACTTCGAATTATAAACGTTCAATATTGAATTTAATATGGTACCCATAAATTAATTTTATTTAGAAGAATTGATTCTTCTATTAATGCCCTATTTTGGTGAGACATCTCCCTATTACCCCTCTTCTGAGAGTATTTTGGACTATGAAGTTTGTTAAAATATTATGTTTGTATGTTTTGTGTTTTTTTAGGCGTCTATCAAATGAAATCGAAAGAAAAAAATTTCGACTTGAAAAAGGGGCGGGAGTTTGTCTTTGTGACGAAACTCTTACGTATATACTAAAAACGCAGAAAAAATTCTCTCGAAATTAAAGTTTAATCGATCTCAACATCTTATGCTCGATGAATTTTCAGTCTCTTCCTGCAATTTTCAGCTCTTTAGCTCCATTTTTTCTCGCTGGAATATCGAATTGTTTTGTTCCTATTTAATTCCCGAGTTCAGCGTGTTCTCGAAATGCAGATATTAATTAAGCTCCCGTAGACAAGATGCGGAAGAGCTTTCAAGACATTCAATCCCGTTTTTTAAGGAGAGGAATGAAAATCCTCTTAGTACTTTATCCTCGACTTCCAGTGCAGACGGAGATCGCTTTCGAGACTGCAAACAAAATAAGCTCAATGCACTTATACCCATAAAATATATAACGCTATCTCTCTATTACTGAAAGTAAATTATTTCCTTGGCGATATTATCGTTATATTTCCCGGAGAAGCACCGAAATAACTTTTCATTCAGAATGTTTCCTTTTCAAAGAGATTTTTCTAAAATAAAGAAAATAAAGTTGTGAGTTTGGCTTTGGTCCTTTTTATTCCATCATTGAATTGGTCTGGACTTTATGCGGTTGGCTTTTACAAATTCAGCGATTTGACATGTGGACATATTTGCAATGAGTCGTGTGTTCTGCTACCTTTAAAAATGTATAAATAATTAATTATTTTAATTTATTGTGGATGAGTATATATGGGGTGGCCGCAGGGCAGGGAAAATCTGGAAATCAGGGAAAAGTCAGGTAATTTGGTTGATCATGGAAAGGCAGACCTTTTGAAAAAAATATGTTTTAAAATTCAGGGAATTCCTGTAAGGGGCACTTTAAATAATTGTCGATAATGATGAATTTAAAAACTTAAAATTGAAATTATTTTATTCCATTTATAAAAGATTATGTATTAAAAATATGACAAGATGAGAATTCTGGTCTTTAAATATTCTGGGTGTGGTCAGGAAAATTTTAAAATTTGTCGAGAAAAAATTAGAGAAGACAGAAAATTTTGACAATGAAGTTTTGCGTTCACCCTGGTCTAAATAGAGTAGATTCAATTTCATACATTGCGAATTAAACAATTTGAAAATTCAAAACTATTGAATTTAAGAAATTTTGAATTAAGAGCGTACCAAATTTAATAATTCAAAAGCGAACAGGTTTAAGTTGATAACGTTCAAAATTCTGTATATTAGGATAATTGTAAAATATTTTTTATATTTATTTTTTTCAATAAATTCAACCCGATTCCTGACCAAAGCCTTAATTGCAAATAGCCAAATAAAATAGATTCAATTCAAAATATTTAAAATCGGACAATTTTAAATTGATAACGTTCAACATTTAATACTAAAAAATTGTCTATTCTTTCAATATTTTTTTTTAATAAATGTAAACAGAATCTTTTTTAAGATTCTTTTATTTTTTTAATGACTAAGCAAAATCATTTCAATTTTAAATACGTATTCTTCTCTGGTATTCTAATTGAACAAATACAATATCAAAGCACTTGAATTCAAATAATTTAAATTTAAAGGGTTGACAATTAAACAACTTCACATTAAATTATTCCTAATTTATTAGAATCGAAATACAATAGTTTTAGATAAAATCCTTTAAGATTCTTTAATTATAATTTTATTTGAAAGCCTTATAGTTCAGAATTTTTTAATCGTAAACGACTAAGCAGAATAATTGCATTTTTACAATTCTCGAAATTTGACCATTTCAAAATTTAAAGACTTTGAGTTAAAATCATTCAAAATTGTACAATTTTTAAGCTGACAACCCTCAATATTAAGTAATTTAACCGTTTTAAATTTGAATTTCACATGATTGAAAATTGTTTATTTTAATTAAAGAAATATATTATATATTATTTTAATGTGCATAATTACAAGAATAAACAGTTCTAAAATAAAAATAATATAATTTGATTAAATCATTAAAAATTTTACAATTTGAATTCGAAAGACCGATGGACAAGAATAATTTCAGGTAAAAATTGAATAATGTACTGTTAAAATTTCTTGAAGTTAAATAATTATTCTAGGGTCATTAAGTCTTCGATTAGAAATTATACACAATTGAATCTTTTTTAATCACTTCAAATTTAATAGTTCAAAATTACTGAAATTTGAATTAGAAATTGTTCCGATTGATACTTAAAAATTTTGAACATTTTACCTTTGAATGCTTCGTACTGAAATGTACGAATACATCAAAATAAAACTTCTTTAGCTTTGTGATGACTTTTATTGATTAAATTTATAAGTTCAAATATTTTCTACTTGAATTTGTTCTGATTTTGACCATTCCAAATTTTAATTTATTATATTTTTTAAGTATTATGGTAATTATTTAAAACATGACAATCTTGAATCTTCGAATTTAACATTTATAATTACACTCTAATTTAAATATTTTGATTTCAGATCAGAGCCTTGAATTAAAAAATTTTAAGTAATTGTCCAGCATAATAAATTAAATATTTTAAAGTTGAAAATGATTGCATATATATATGTGACTAACAAACATTGCATGAGATTATGAAAGATTCTATGGATTATAGGAAATTCATTATAAAAAAGTGCTATATGGAAAACTATTATTTCTAGGATAATCACCATTGGAATAAATAATACCAAATTCAAAATAACTTAAAATCCTTAAAATCCTGTGAAATTGTTTTAATTCCTATATGTCTCTCGAAGTTATTGAAATTCGTAGAAATCCTTTGAAATGAAATTCAATTAATTTATTTGAATTTCCTTGAATGTAAATTAAATCAAACTTATACATTACAGTTTTCTTAGAAAAATGTTCAAATCCCTAGAAATCTTTGAAATCCTTGGGGTTCCAATAAAATCTTTAAATCTGGTGAAATACCTTGAACTCTTTGGAAATCCTACAAAAATCTTTGAAATCCTGTAACACATTTGAAATCTCTTCAAATCTTTGGGAATCCCTTAAAATCCCTTGAAATCTTTGGAAATCATCCAAATTCATTCAAATAAGTATAAATCATTTGAAATCACATAAATATAAATTAACTTAAAATTATTAATTAAAGTTCTGTAAAAATGAATCGTATAAGACACTAGCAATCTTTGAAATTGTTTATGATCCTTGGAGATTTAATATAATTCTTGAAATCTTGTGAAATTCCTTGAAATACCGTAATAGAATCACCTGACTTCGGACACTGGCCTAAACTTCGGAATCATATTTTTTTTTGGAATTTATACTTATTTTTAGAAAAGAAAATTGGTTTCTAACGTTATTTCTAACTTTAGACTTCAAAGTTCTTGTGCTTTTATACTCTTTGGTTATGTAGACGTAAAAAAAGTTGGGTGTCCGAAGTTTGTGCCAACGTCCGAAGTTAGGTGATTCTACGGTCCAAAACCCCTTAAAAAACGCTATATATCACTTGAAATTTCATTGCTATTTCAAAGTTCTCGAGAAATCTCTTTGAAAGTCTTTTGAAATTTTGTAAATCTCTTGGAATTCTTTGGAATCCCTTAAAATCCCCGGAAATGTTTAGAAATATTTCAAATCATCTAAAATATGTTTAAATCTCTTGAAACCCGATAAAATTTCATACATAAGATTGCAGAGAGAGAGAGAGAGAGAGAGAGATAGAGAGAGAGAGAGAGAGAGAGAGAGAGAGAGTACACCAGATTGCAGGAGTAATTAATCCTTCAGAAAATTTTCAAAATGAAGTTTTGCGACCACCATGATTTACGATTTTTAAATAAGTTGTATATCATAAAAAATGATTTTAATGTGATTTAATTAAAGTCCAAACTAAATTTCATCCTCTCAGAATTTTTGTCAGCGCCTTTTTTCGGATACACGCTTTTCATAATCTTCTTTATCAGAACAATTCTTCCGCGAGAGTTCATGTCAAAAGAAGTAGAACGTCAAGATACTCTTTAACACTGCTTCAGCAAATCTGTCACGTCCTATTTTCTGTTTTAAAAGTTCCTTTTGCGTTTACAAGATCAAAGTTATCCTAAATGTGGATTTCGAGTCACCAAAAAATCCCATTTTCGCAGATTCTTCACAAAAGAAAATAAGATGGAAAAAAGTTTTAAACTCTATTACAAAAATTACCGAAAATGTAAATGAATCTTCATTAACCATTCACTATCAAGAATAGCGTGCTTATGATACGATTGTCATTTTAATTGCCTAATTATCAAATTAAAATATATGCTTTTATTTAAAGTACTATAAAATATAATTAATAATTATAAATTCAAATAAATAATAAAATTGAATCCGTTATGTGGGATTTTATATACCCTAAAATTTCATATATCTTAAAAAATTCGCCAACTTATTTCTCTCTGGTTTAGTTTCGAATGCTTGTATAGTTTAAAGTCATAACATTTTAAACATATTTTTGAAATATATATATTATTATGTGAAATTTTAAAGATTTCCATTCGAAAACATCTTTAATATTGAAGATGATCCTATAAAAATCAAAAGTCAATTTTTTAATTCTAAATCTTCAAAATTGAAGAAATTTTGAAAAAAAGCATCAACATTACAGAATTTCAAATTGTAAAATCAAAATTAAAAATACATTAATTTTGAAGATTAATAATTCAGAGTTCTATAATTTTGATGAGTCACAATTGAAAACTCTTCAATTTGAAGAATTTTTAAATAAAATATGTAATAATATCATAAATACCTTTTTTTCATGATCCATTAATTTTAGTCCAGTAATTTTGCCCTTAAAATGTATAATTTAGACAACATAACCGCGAAAGAACTTTTTTCAATAGTTAAAATAAAAAAATATATGATTTTTTTGTTGAAAAAGGCGATTTTTGCTCATAAAATTTTTGTTTTGTTTTTACCACGTCCAAATATAAAGTCTGATATAAAAGTTATAAAACTATTCTCTGAATGTCTTAAAAAATTTAAATTCTTGAAAAATGAACCTGATTTTTTTCAGATCGAAATATAGGTCGTTGAAAAGTTTCGTGAGAAATAATATCGTGGGGCCAAGCTGACCCCCCCCCCTCCCCACACTGCACAAGTCTGTAATTTCATTGAAGTGCTGCAATCTATGATTGAAGATGTGTGAATAAAAATTCTTAAATTTGAATGATTTTGAATATCAAAAGTCAAGTTTTTGATTCTAAATCTTCCAAATTTGAGAAATATGTAATGTAAATGATCAGAATTATAGATTTTTTTATTTTAAAACTTAAAAATTGCATAATTTTTAATTGTAAATGGTCAAAATTAACAAATTTGAAATTTCAAAGATGTATCAGAATTATAGAAGTTTTTATTGTAAAACTTAAATCTTGCATAATTGTCAATTGTAAATGGTAAAAATGGACAAATTTGCAATTTCAAATATGCATATTAAAAAAAGCATAAATTCGGATGATTTTGAAGATTAAGTCCAGTTTTCAATTCTAAATTGTCTAAACTTAAGAAATTCCGAATGTAAAGCATCAGAATTACAACATTGTTAATTTTAAGGCTTGAAACTTGCATACTTTTGAATTTTCAAAATCAAAAACTTATTAATTTTAAAGATTTACACTTCAAAGTTTTCTAATTTTGAAGAGCTGCAATTAAAAATTCTTGAATTTTGAAAATAGAGAATTGCAAATTATTTCACTTTTATATTTTGAAGGTATGTATTTTTTAACATTTTTTTAATAGTTTAGTTTTCACGATTTACAATTGAAAATTGTGACATTTAGAATATTTACAATTGAGGACTCTTCAATATTTAATGTGCATATTAAAAAATGATGCAATTTTGATTTTGATATGGACATTATGTTATTGCTGAGTAATTATACAAAATATTTATTGATGCAATACGCTATAAAAAAATTAAAGTTTACGACGAATTTTGGACTTGTACCTCCCAAAAATTGATATTGCATGAATTATTTTAATCGCGCTCTTTATTTATATTCAAAGACTAAGATTTCCTCTTGATTTTATGATTTTTCAAAAATTTTAGGAACACTTTTCTAGATTTGGTAAATAGTTGAACTCAAGATTTCAAAATATTCATTCAGCTAAAAAAAAACGTTTGACTTTGAAATTAAATATTTTTTTACTCGTTCCTTAAAACACTTTCACTATAGATTGACTCGACGCTAAATTGTCTAATCTTCCAAATAATTTTACCTACAAAGTCGTAGATTCAGTTTCTGCAGATATATTCGTCTTTGAAGTGAAGCATGAATATCGTTTTTAAATTTTGTAACAAAATTATTTTCCTTGTTTATAAGAGAATTTTTATTTGTATTCGGAATATAATAATACTGCTTTGGATATCATTGTTCGCGTCTTCGAGACGCGTGGATTGATCTATTGACGAACTTTTGATGATATTCCTGGTTATTCAATAGATACTTTGAAATTTGAAAAAAAGTTACCTTGTTTCCATGAAAAAAACTTTCGTTTTAATTTGGAATATAACACTACCGCAAGTTAAAAAGTTGTTAGCACAGCAATTGACATTTGGTAGGTTCTATGATTTTCGGAAAATAAGATTTTCCGTAAGACAGAAACATAAGCTTGAAAAATATTGAAAATATCCATTTTTTTCTATTTTAATGGAAAAACCTTCCTCTATGAGGAAACAAAATGCTCATGAAATGAGCACAAATAAATACATCTATATAGTGAATACATCTATAGTATTTTGCATAGGTATTATAGTTTATTGAAATATTCTTACTATAAAATATACGAGACTGTCAAACCACTGATACGTGTCCGGTGACTGGTACCCTTATCCTATATCTACTAGTAAACTGTCAAACTGGAATGATAGAAAAAAGAATCAAGAGACAAAAGCACGCGATAAGTGAGCGGAAACATGGTAGCTCCAATGTGGACAAAGTGAATGATTGAATCAGAGGATTACTATCAATAATTAAAATGATTTGTGTATTAAAATGGAAATATATTTCCTTCTTTTTTCAGTATCATTTATAGAATAGATAAGTGAAAAGTTTCGATTTATGTTGATTTTGCACTCCATCTTCGAGAGAAGTCAAACAGTCGATTCATGAATGCATTATTTAACATTTCAAGATTGCGAAACGAACTTGCGATAAGAGAAAAATATTGAATTTCAAGAGTCAATGTGTTCTCTATCAAACTGAATTTACTTTTTTTTGTAACCACATTCATGAATTTACTTGTGATAATACTCTGAAATGAATTCATTTAATATTCATACTCCTATATTCATAAAGTTCTCTTGGTAGTCACATTTATTCTCACAGTAATAACCAGCGTTCCTTTTATTTTCTGTCCTTTTTTTCAGAGGTATTAACTCTAACTTTAGGTGTTATATTTTGTAGTGAGATAACTTCATGCTGTTAATTTCAATATAAAAGTTTGATTAGTTCATAGTGCCACCCGAGAATGTATTTTTCGCTCTTGCCTTTCAATGAGTCACTTTTTCCCTTTTTCAAAATTTGGTCTTTCTTCAGTTCAAAAATTTTCAACTTGAGTCTATAAGAATAATTGTTAGAATAATTAACTATAAGTGAAAAAATTTCTCAAAATATATTGTTCGAGTTAGAAGAACTTTTATTGCGCCCAATATTTGTTCAAGCATCACTGCTGTGAATAAATATTGAAGAGTAAAAAGGGTGAAAGGCAGTGCCTGAAAAATGTTTACTTCTCGTATAGTACATTTCAGTTTACATTATCGCAAAAATTATTATTTGACCTCACGCGAGCCGTTATCGACTTATCGTTTATTCCTGTACTCCAATCTTAATACAATGTTAATTGATCTCAGGTACATAACTTTCTGCGACCTAGACGTTCATCAAACATGATATAGAGGCCATTTTTGCTTGCTAATAATTTTATAAAGGACAAGTCGATTCTCTCGATTCGATATTTTATTTTTAACTAATTGATTAAAAGGCTTCTGATAACTTTTTTCTCCAATATTTAGGGTATGTTTATGGCTTGGTGTAATTGGACATTTCACAAAATGTCCAGACAGTTCATGAATTGTTAGAGGATTGTGTAATGATGAAATTGTTAGTTTTTAAAAATAATAGAACGATTTTTTATGTAAAAAATTAGGAAGCAAAAAGATTAATTTTATACAAAAAAGTTTATTTTTCAACGTGCAAATATTAATTTTATACCAAAAAGACGAATTTTTAACTTAACAAAATCAATTTTCAACTATATACATGTTCAGTTGAAAAAATTAATTTTAAACAAAGAAGAATCAAATTTTTTAACAAAATAGTTAAATTTTCAACCAGTTACTTAAATTCTCAACATAACAGTTGAATTTTCAATCTACAAAGATGAATTCTCAGCCAAAAAGACAAATTTTCAATCAAAACGATTAATTTCCTACCAAAAAAGAAGAATTTTCTACAAAATAAACAATGTAATAGAATACATAACATGAATTTTTAAACAAATAGTGGAATCCACAACCAAACATATGAATTTTTAACTAAAAAAATGAATCTGCAACCGAAAAACCGAATTTTTAAAAAAGTAGTTCAACTTTTAACCAAAAAAGGCAAATTTCGAAACAAAAAGACGAATAATATAAAAAAAGTTGAATTCTCAATCCGCAAATAAAAATTTTCTACTAAAAAGATGAATTTTCAACTAACGTAAATTAATTTTTAAAAAGCTCCTTATCTAATAAGAAAATTAATTTGAAACCAAGAAGAAAACGAATTTTCAAGATCAAATTGTAAGCAAAAATGGAATAGTTACATTGGAATAAAAAAACTAAAATATTTGTCAGCAATGTAGTCAAACTTTTAACCAACGAGATGAGCTTTCAAATAAAGTGATGAATCTTCTACAAAAAAAATATGATTTAACAAACTAATTCAACCTTCAAGTAATTGATATTTCAACAAAAAAGGATGAATTCTCAACGCATAGTCGTAGTAGATATTTCAACCAAAATATATTTTAATTTTAAATTAAAAGACAGTTGAATTTAACCAAAAAATACGAATTTTCAAACAAAATAGTTGAATCCTCAACTAATGAAGATTAATTTTCAACCAAACAGCTACATTTTTAACGAAAAAAGTTTGAATTTCTATCAAAAGGAATGCATTTCCAAACCGAAAAAATGAATTTTCGAAAAAATAGTTGAATTTTCAACAAAATATATTCAAGTTCAATTTTCAATACTTAGAACTTTTTGTATTCAAACGCTCAATAATTCATTTTTGATGCTTTATATTAAAATAAAATCCTCCCCTTCAACCTACATCAATAAAAATGTTAAACAGAAAAAATTACCTTCTTCCAATTCAGATAAAAGATTGAAACTAAAAAATTTCCCCTGTCAATTCAATAAAAATGGTTGAAAGAAAAAATCGACTTTTCTAATTCAGAAAAAAAAATAAACAAAATTCCTCTTCCAATTCAGAAAAACATTCCAAATGAATGAAAATTTAATCCGTTCCACCTCAAACAAAATTATAAAAATAAGACAATGTCTCTTCGACTTCAGAAAAAATTTGAAACTCAAATTTTCTCCTTTTCAATTTAATAAAAATCTTGAAAATAAAAAATTATTCTTCCAACTCATAAAATAATGAAAACCAAAATTTCCTTCTTTCCAACTCGACGAAAATTTTACAAAATATGAAATGTCTCTTCCAATTTAATAAAACTTAAAAACTAAATTTTCCTCCATTCAAACTAAAACAAATTAAATTTCAAAATTCCTTCCTCCTTCTCCTAAAAATAAAATGGTAAAATTCTAAATTTAAAGCATGCAACAATTAAAATTGTAACATTCAAAGTTTAAATTTAGCATTTTCAAATTTTAACGAATTAAGGCTTTCTATTTCAAAAAATTAAGTTTCAAATTGTTCAGTTTTAAATATTTGATTTAAAATTGTTCATTTTAAAGGAACCGTACAATTCTGCTAAATATTACAAATTTTTTTTTTCAATGAAAAAATCCCAAATCGAATGCGTTAAAAATGTAATATTTTAGACTGAAACAATCTTTGAATAGGATTAGAAATTGAATAAAAGAGTTTAATTATAAATCTAATAATTTGAAATTATTTTAAAAATGAACATAGTTTATAAAGTTTCAGTCGGACGTTCAACTTTGTTTGACTACTAAGGCTTTCGAATCGACGAAGCAGTTCAACTTTCAAGGTTAAAATTGGTAAATAATTGTGTAATTTTGAACAGATTGAGAATCGTCTTGTAAAATCAATTATGGTTCAATTTTTAACACTTGCACTACAGTTCAGTCTTAAAAGTCATTAATTAATTTATATTTACTGTTGATAAACATAAAACTTATTTTGCATTATATCATGTGATATGAAATTGTTCGTATTTCAAATGATTGGATAGATTTTTTATCTCAAAATTTGTAAACCTCTCGGTGGAAAAATATATTCGCTGTCATTTCCCGGTTTTCCTGGTCCAGTGACCACCTTGAATAGAGAGCACATTCATTGCTTGATAAATTTTCATGAGTCTTTCACATAATTCATCTCTCAAATTGCCATCCATTTCTGGAAGCGCAAATAATGTTGAGTCCCAATTGACTACCATTCGAATTGAGAAAAGTAGTCTGCTCTGCAGTTTGCCTTCGAACATGACAAATAAAATAAAAATGGAATAGGTGTAATTACCACCTATAGACCACGTGGAGCTTTTTCTAGATTCCAGAAATAAAATCCTTTTTCATATGTTCGATTTTCATTGAAAATTTTTGTTATTTCATGGGAAGTTGGCTTTTAAATTTGCATTATAAAATATCTGTCGCTCGTGACGAAATACCAAAAAAGGTTTAATACACTGGAACCTGGATTTGTGCACGGTTTCGGGCATGCCTCGCTGTGGTATTCGGCACAAATCCAGGGACTCCGAACGTAAACAGTCAGGTCTGCATGAATAATTTCTGTAGGATTTGGACGCATGATGCAACCTGATACAACTAACGCGCTGAGAGTGCGACCCTCATGCTGCATGTCACGCTTGACTGAGCACCGCCTCTCTTTCGGTCCCACGCTCCCCGCGTCAATAAAATGCAGAGGCCATCAATTCTAGGAAGGCACAAATCCAATTTACGGAAATCCAGGTTCCAGTGTATACGCTGAGTCACATTTTTTTCTGCAGGGTAACCCATTTCTTTTTGGCCCCGTCAATTTTCACACTACAGGTACTAAAATCTCTTAAATAAGATGTAAATGAAATACTATTATTATATATAATAATATCAATGTGACAGTTTATTATTAAACGTTAGCCTGACATCTTATAAAATATGCTTCAACGTGAAGTTGTTCCCCTCGCATGGAAATGCTTTATCTTTCATTTTCAATTTATTACTTTTACACTTTATATTAAAGTGAATAAAATGATTAATAATTTTTAACAACTTTGTTTCAAGATCCTAATTTCAGAATACTTCAACTTTTAAATGAAGTTTGAAATTGTTTAATGTTTAACGCTTTATGTTGGAATTTATTAATTTTGAAAGTTTCCAATTGGAAACCATATAATGTTTGACGTATTTAGAATAATTAAACTTTAAAGGTTCATCATATTTAAAGTTCTTCACTTGATACTACATGATATGATTTTTACTAAAACATTTATTATCTCAAAAATGTGTATAATTTAAATTTAAAATTACACTTTTAAAGGCGCAATTCTAAATAATGTTTATTTTTGGGGCCTTAAAGCTAAAGTCTTTTTCTTCAAAAGCTTAAATAAAAAAATATTTGGTTTGAAATTTCGTAAGTTTTTGAAGTTTCCAGTTTCAAATTTCACAATGATATAGTTTAAATTCAAATATTAAAAATGTCAAGTTTGGTTTCAATTTTAAACGTATCAAATTTACTAGTTTTTTAAATTTTTCTAAAACATAGGATATCAAATTAAAAGAGTCACATTTTTCAGTCTGAATAGGATTTGTAACTAAACAATTTTGAATTCAAGCCTTACAAATGAGAAGATTTTAGAAACAAGCATTGGAAATTGAATTATTTTTAATTTTAAAATGTTCCAAAACATTGAACATTTCAAACTCAACTTTAAAAAAAACATTTCGAATTGAAAGGCTTGAAATTGAGCAATTTCAAAAATTGGAATCATAGGGATCTTGCTTCATTTGATTTTTTTCATTTTTTACCTAAAATATATATTTTTTAATTGCGTAAAATAATTGAAATTTCAAAGGGTTTGAGTGTCAAAAAGTTATATTACCGCGAGTTTTGGCAATTAAACTTACTTTCACTCTTGAATGAAGTTCGGATTAGTTTAATTGCCAACGTTCCATAATCGGATCGGCCTTCGGTATACTCTTTTACTGCCCTAAAATGAAGATCGTTAGCCTGCCATTTTGGATAAAAATTCAAAACGTTAGAGCATTTTCAAAATTTTTGAGACCACTTTTTTTAGAATTTTAAAATCCCATGTACGGCTGTTCGTAGTATTAAAAAAAAAGGAAGAATTCATTTTCATGCCTTTTTTCGATAAAAACAAATTACCAGAGTTATAGCATTTACAATATTCAAAAAAACAATCGAAAATGAAAATTTTAAGCCAAACACCGCAGGATATGAAAAAAAGTTAAAAGGAGAAAAACTTTGCTCCTTGAACGCCCGACAAGATTGTTTTTCTTGAAATTTTCTTGAAAAATCGAAAATTCAAATTTTGATCGCAGAAGAAAAAATGAAAAATCAAAAATTCCATTTTGCGGTCAAACTATACAAGATACGAAAAAGGATGAAGAAACAAAAATTGTGCATTCAAAAAAGATCTACAAATTTGTTAAAAATCACTTTTCGATAGGACGCGTAGTTTTTATATCAACTTGTAAAAAACAGAATTAAAAAAATTTTGGACAAACGAAACAAGTTACGAAAAAAAAATAATAAGGCAAAAGTTGTTCACCCAAAAAAGAGCTACACATTTGTCGTGAATAATTTTTTGATAGGACGCGTATTTTTTGTATAAATTAGTAAAAAGTAACATTAAAAATAAAAAATAAATTTTTTTGGAAAATGACACAAGATACGAAAAATAGTAATAGACAAAAGTTGTTTACCCAAAAAGGATCTACAAATTTTTTATGAATAATTTTTAGATAGAACAAGTAGATTTTCTTTTAGTCGTAAAAAACAAGATGAAAAATAAAAAACTTAAACTTTAGGAAAAACGACACAAGAGGCGAAAAAAAATGATAAGACAAAAGTTGTTCAACCAAAAAAAAAACTGCAATTTTTTTTTAACTCTTGTTATAAAAATATATTGAATATAAAAAAATTACCTTTTTGGAAAAAGGGCACAAGCTACAATAACATTTTATTTAACCAAATTTTTCGCCTAAATTATATCTACAAATTTGCTCAAAATCACTTTACGCTAGGATACGTATTTTTAGTTTAAATCGTGAAAAATAATATTGAAAATACACAAATTAAATTTATGAAAAAACGACACAAAGTGCAATAAAATGTTTAATAACCATTTTTTTAAGTAGGATGCGCACTTTTTTTATTATAAAAAGAAGACAATGAAAATACGTATGTTTCAAAACCAATGCATATTATTTATTGTAATAATATAAATTTATTGAAATGATACATTTTTAAGGGTAGTTTGAGAATAAAATGTAATTGAAAATAAGAAACAAATATTAAAGTAATCATGATAAATAAAATTTGTACTTTGTATTGAAATATCTGAATGAGCAATCCCAGGCCGAGGTACATAAATAAATGTAATATACATTTGATATTAAAGTGTTGAATATAATGTAGAAAAGTTTACATCTTGGTAAAAACCGAGTGCGAAGCACGAGATTCGTGATGAGAATGTGTTCGTTAAAGCCGAAGAAGCTTTAACAAAAGAGAACTCACAATCACCAGATTACATTTGTCGATGCTTTGACCTTTAATTTTGAAAGGTCTGTTCACAAATGTGGAGAAAATACAATGACCGAGCGCGTAGCACGAGTTAAATACGTTATCGAGCGCGCAGCGCGAGAACAATATTATCGAGCGCGAAGCGCCAGAACCAACAGATTTTTTATCTTAGAAAAGTTTGTTTAATCAATTTTAATGGAAACATTCAATTTATTCTTCAATTTAAAATGTTCAAATTTTAATCGCTTCGAATTAACATTAATTTAAATTCAAAAGTTTGAAATTAGATTTTTAAGTGAAATTTAAATAAATTTTAAATTGAAATTATCCTATTTTCACACTTTTATTCTGAAATCATTTAATGTCCAGATTCTTTAATTTAAAATAAAAATGTTCAAGTGTCAACGATTTGAATTAGAAATGATATAATATAAACTTCTTTTCAATGAAATTGTCCCTTTTTAAACATTTTTGTCTGCAATTTTTCAATTTTGAGAGCTTCTGATTAAAAATTTTTCAACTTGAAGTAGAGGAGAGCATGTAAAATAATTAATTCAATCTTATTAATAATAATAAGGACATGATACGTGTTCGTGTATTAAAATTATGATTATTTTACCTATATTTGTGCCTATAATTATTGATTATCTAATTTAGTACCATTATCTACTGTAAAGTGGTCTCCCCTACTTTTAATTTCAAATAATTCATTTTTAAACGATTATATTCCGAAGTGATAGAAGCATAATTCGTTTTCATTCCATTCGAAATAGTTCCATTTTTTAAATTTTACCTTATCCACTATTGTTTGATTTGGAATGTTTTTAATTCAAAATAGGGGTATATTTCCGAAAAGGCCATTCAGGAATATTTACTTGATATTTGGATTAGGGGTTCCTTGTGCATCCAAGTTGAAAGTCCCAAAAGGATTTTTGGCGCAGATCAATATAAGTTAAGTTTAAAATTTTTTGTTACAAAAATTTCTTTTGGAAAATCTTGAAAAATATTGATCTAATATAAACATGTTGTATATAAATTTGCAGATATAATTGAAACCCATATTTATTATATTTACACCTTTTTCTAATATTATTATTTTTCGAGAAAAACGAAAAAAATTCATTTTCAGATTTTTTGTTATACAAATTTTCAAATCTTCAGATATCAGTGTCCTAAAACAATTAAAAGAATACACTCACTCCCACGACTCACATCGAACCACTTTTTTAACGCAAAAAGACCACGTATCCTAGTTTACAATTAATTAACATTTTACAAAATTTAACAAACTTTTTTTCAAGAAAAATCTTGACATTCATTTTTTTTCATTATTATTGAAAAATATTAATTTAAAAAACAGTAAAAAAATTGTGAATAAATTATTTTATAATTATCTGCGTACAATAATCCTTTTGGTGATTTCAACTGGGATACAAAAGAAACTCCTAAGCCAAGTATCAATTCCGAGATCAAGTCAATATTCTCGGGTGAACTTTCCGGAATTATGCCCCAAAATCGTTCAACATATTTTTTTTTCCAAAAGCTTTCAGTTCAAAATTATTAATTATTGTTACAAACCTTTTTTTAAACTCTCAATATTTGAAATTTTTAAAATAATTTACTTTTAAATTGTTTATGTGTTTAATGCAAGGAAATAACAATTTAGAGACACGAACGTGCGCTTCGTGCGTGAGCGTTTTCTGACAGTGTAGAAATAATAATGATGTTCTCTTGTCTGTCATTTTCATCTCTTGGATTAAAAATCATTTCATCGGGCAGGCTATTTCACTCTGTAATTTTTCAAATGCTTTTATATACTTCACAATTTAGGAGCCTTTATTAATATCCGAATGAACGCTATACATTTGCCTAGAGTGGGCTTAATAAATTCTTTCTCCGTTCCAACCGAGAGAAGCTTTCAGCCTCTCTGCTATAATTGAATTCCACAAAATTTAGAATCCTTCACTAGCGATAGCTAGAGCTTGAAAGCACTGGAAAAGCATTTTAATTTAGCTAAAAAAAAACTTTCAGTAATTCTTGTTAGTGCAGGGCTTTTATAAATACGAATGTAGTGGAATTGCAAAGCTTAATTTACTTCTGTTTTCAACATAGAAAGTTTATTAGTAGACGAATGAAATAAAAGCCTGCACCGAAAAAATTTGTCCGTAAAAAAATCACGAACATGTAGGTAGGTCTCGGATACGGGGGAAAATATTAATACACTGAAACTTGGATTGAAGCAGTCCGGATTTACGTCGTTACGAGAATTGTGACCGCTGTGGTTTCGTGACGTGCGAAGCAAGGGAGGCTTGCTCAGTGAAGCGTGACAAGACATGATTCAAGCGGCCCTGCTTGCTTACGTTCTGACGGTCTGGAAATAGGATCAAGGCCAATGCGAGCCAAGCCCGAAACTGTTCGTAATTCCAAGTTCTAGTCTATTGAATCTTATATCTATGCGAAATCTATGATCCGATTTCAAACTTTTTTACGAACAGTTCGAATTTTCTACGAACAGTTCCTGAACATTTCACATTTGAATATTCAAAGAAAAAATTGAATATAAAATTGGATTTGAACCCTCGAAGATTGCAGATAGTGCTAATTCACCAGGTTCTCAACATAAACCGAGAGTGTGTAAACACTAGGGTGGTCCAAATTTTGTTTCGAATTTTCATGCATATTGCTCCCAAATTTGTTCGATTCCACAAAAAAATAAATGCTTTTAAAAAGAACGATATGTTTTATAAGGTCCCAAAAACCCCCATGAGTGAAAAATTGGGCTTTACGATTTTTTGGTGCTAATTATGATTTATTCCGGTCTTTTAAATATAAATTGTTTCTCATACATATAATACTACTTTCTACCAGTATTTGGATGCTTAAATCAATTGTGTGAGCAATTTATTATTGTTTTTACCAATTTTCTCTTAGAATAGAGTTAAAAAGTCGCGTTTTTTTCCGAATTTTTCAACTTATCTTTAATTTTTCAGTTATATCGAGGCAAATACTCAACTAAGTTTGACAGAAACAATTTTTTAAACAATTTATTTATAATAATATTCTCTTAGAATAATGCCAAAAGGTTCGCTTTTTTCTGACATTTTTAACTTTTTTTCAACTTTTCACTTAGATTGTAGCAATAATTATTGCAATTTAACAAAAATAATTGTCTCAACAAATAATTATTGTTTATAACTATCTTCTCCTATAGTAATGCTAGATATTGTACTTTTTTCTGAAATTATCAACTTGTTGTCAACTTTTCGCTTAAAGCGAGGTAATAATTTATGCAATTCATCAGAAATAATTATTTAAATAAACTATTTTCATTTATAACTATCTTCTATATTATAGTTGCGGCTTTTCTGAAATTTAAAACTTATTTTCCACGTTTTACTTAGTGAGATAACAATTAATGGGAGTTAACAAAAATAATTGTTTAAAAATGTTGTTATTGTTTATAACTATCTACTTTCAGAGTAATGGTAGAAAGTTGCGTTTTTTAAAAATGTCAAGCTTTTCTTTTACTTTATAGTAAGGAACAAATAAAAAATATTAATATGAATTTAAACAAAAAGGCTCTCAGCAATTACTTTAAGAAAAATTTACATTTAATATGATTCATGTGAAAAATTTGAAGAATATTTCAAATATATGTCTTATTTCAGAAAAATATGTTCACAAAAAAGAAAGAGATTATTCAAAAAAATGATTCGCTCTATTGTTTATTTATTATTTTTTTATAACTAAAAAGTAAAAGCAAAGTTAAAAATTCTGAAGAAAACGCAACTTTCTAGCATTATTTAAAGATAATGTTAATAAAAATAATAATAAATGGTTGAGGCAATTATGTTTGTTAACTTGAATTAACTATTATCTCACACTAAGTGAAAAGTTGAAAAAAGTGAAAAATTTCAAAACTAACCCCAACTTCCTAGCATTATTCAAATATAATATTATCAAAAATAATACCAAATTGTTTGAACAATTATGTTTGTTAACTAGAATTAAATATTACCTCACTGTAATTGAAAAGTTGAAAGTAAGTTGAAAAATTAGGAAAAAACTGCGTCTTTCTAACTCTATTTTAAGAGAAAATTGCTAAAAACAATAATAAATTGTTTAAATAATTTATATAAACACATAATTATCAGTGAAAAGTGGTATATCATGTATTATAAACAATTTGTATTGAAAAAACCGCAAAAAAATCATAATTAGCGTCGAAAACTCGCAAAACTCAATTTTTTACTTATGGCTTTTTTTGGGACCCTATAATTCAATATTGACGATTCTAAATATAATGTACAAAAATGTTTTTTTTTTTTTTGTAATACTAAATATGTGTTGCACTTCATGGGGCTGGCAGAATCTATGTATATATATTTTTTAACGCATTTATTTTGTTGTGGATTCAACAAAATTTGAGGGCGATACGCACGAAAATTCGAGAGAAAAAATTTCCAATGCATTTTTAGACCACTGTAATAAACACGTTCGTCGAGGCCAGATAGTACTAAATAATAATATTATTATTATTAATGAAACTACTGCTTGTGAGTTATCTGAGATTTTGTTCCCGATCGTTCGTAATTTTTTTATTTTAATTGCTGATAGAAGAAAGTGATGAACCGTTTTAGAATTTTCACATCGAGTTCGACAATTTTTTCTCAAATCTCGTTGATTATTTACGAAAATCCATCAATATCCGATGCATTTTTCTCGTATCCGGGACCTAGCTACTATTTCGTGACTTTTTTTATGATAAATTTTTCCCATCAAGAATGTATAGAAAGGTATTTTTAGGATTTTTTCGTTTGGCTATTTTTTTATTAACAAAAATTTTACTTTCTAATTTGCAATTAAATGGAGAAAAACATTCTTTATAGAGGAAAAGGGATCTAACTAATTGTTCTGCTATCTATTCCTTTTTGACTAAAGACTCATGATTTAGAAAATATATAGAATAATTAATTTAAGAAACATATTAGAAAATTGATTTTAAAACTATATAGAATAATTAAAATAATATGAAACTTTTTTAACCTTATTTAACCTCTATTCTGAATGACGTTTATCTACATTTTTTGAATTTTTATGATAATCAGATCTATGTTCGACAATGAGATACAGGTGATGATTAAGCTAGTATTTTTCGTTACTGAAGGGTGTTTTGATTCATTGTATTTTTTTATTTTATGAAATTTATTGTCCTTTCACTTGGTTGAACTTATCTTCAGCTTTTTGCTTAGACTTACCAAATTTTTATCGTAATTTATATTTTAAACTCTAACATCAGGACACATATTGAGCCCTTTTTGCGTATTTTGTTTCATTTTGACCAAAACACTACTTAGGCCCCTTTTTGAGTAACGGCTTCAATTATTAATTATCGATTTTTGTTCAAATAATTTTTTTTCAAGTTGTATATTTTCTAATTTAAATGTCTCCATTTTTTCTTTTCATGTACAGAGGAGTCTCAAATATTCTCCAACTCCCTCCCTATCGTCTTTATGCCCCCCTCGGCTGTAGACGGTTATTTCCATTTGCGCAGTTCCGGCAACTCCCACCACGGTCCAATTAAAACTGACCAATTGAAAAGAGGTCCGAAGAGCGGGAAGCTTTGAATTGAGTATTTTAGTATGACGTCATAGGAATACGTCATACGACTTTTGCGACAAAATATTATAAACGTAAAAGTCATAAATGTACAAATAGTAATATTTCTCAAGTGTAGAATCTATTTTCTCAGGCTTGTTCCATTTTTTTGTCGATTCACGACCTTTCAATAACACGAAATAAATTAAAATATCGTAAATGTCAGGTGAATGGTACTCTAACCTCAAATTTCGGACAGTTGCTTGTATTTCGTGAAACGGAAAGGTCTTCAAACGATAAAAGGATGAAGAAACACAATTGCGCCAATGTATTCTACACTTGAAAAGTTTACTATGCAAACCTTTATAACTTACCTTCACGTTTCGGAGATTGTGTCCAAAAAGTCGTATGCAGTTGCAGTACCATAACCTATCGACGTCATGGCACAAACATCACTATTCCGCGAAATATTTGCGTCGTTTTTGGATTCTATAATATTGATTTTTAGTTGGCAAATTGTCGTACGCCAGCAAAAACACTTGAAAGACACCGATTGCATACATGCAGACTAACGGACCGCGCCTTTTTCAACCGCGCAATAAGCTGAGACCGACAGAACCGTTTTACGCGACTGACTACTCGCGCACTCGGCCCTTCCGAGGCAAGAGTCGCAACCGTCTCTCACCCTACGCGCTGAGAAACTGCGTGGGCCAGCAGTTCTAGGAATGTTGAGTGTATTTATTTGTATTATTACTGATTTAAAATCTCCCGCGCTTTTCGGCTGAAAAAGCAGCGACAGGTGGCGCATCGATACAAGAACGGGACAGCCAATGAACGTCGTTGGTAAAAATAAACTGCTCACTCGCGGTAAGGGTGGGGCCCCCTCCAGCTAGGGATTAAAAGAATCGTTTCCAATCGTTTCGTTTCAAGGTCAGGGTGATAGGCGAGTTTTTACTTTATATGAATCTGAATATGACCTCTCAATTTTTATACTTGCTTGGTCAAAAAAACTACTCGGAATGGGCTCAAACAAGCCCCACATTGAGTCAAGCATAATTTAAGTTTCGCATTTCTCAGAGTAGCTAGAATTCTAAGAATCTGAGCAAGATTAAATTGCCAATAAAAAAACTTAATCTTCTCTTGTTCTATTGGAAGTGAAAAAATTTAGTATCGATCGAAGCCTCCTTGCAAGACGATAAACCTGCTATATGTATTGTAGCTGAAAGTGGTGCACGTGTCACAAATATCCTATTTCGCATCCCACACTGTCTGAGGGGTGAGATTTCGTGAGTGGCGTATTTAATTAGCTTTCCCAAACTTCGTCGTATTAAAGGGGCAAAACCAGTATCAGCTCTCACAATTATTCAAAATACGTACCACAGATAACTCAGATTTAATATTACAAATATAATATGCAAAATCCTAAAATTAATAATCAGGGTGGCCGCACGTCAGGGAAAACCTGTAAATCAGGGGAAAGTCATGGAAAAATCAGGGGAAAATCAGGGAAAAGTCAAAGAAAAGTCAGGGATTTTGAAAAGAATTGCGAAAGTCCACGCAGTCACTTTTAATCACTTTTTTCACTGTAGTCACTTTTTAAAATGAAAAGATAACTTTATTCACTTTTATTTCAACAAATTGAATTTTCGAAATTGATTTATTTTGAAATATTTCAGGGTATTTTAAAAGATTCCAGGAAATTTTCAACATATTCTAATAATTTGAAGGCATTCTAGTAGATTTAAATTATATTTTTAAAACTTCAAAGTAATTTATAAGAGATTTGAAAAGTTTTAAGGGACTTCAAAAGATTGCAAAGAATTTGAAATATTTTAAGACGTTTTAAAAGTTTCCAAAGAATTTTTAATATATTTCAATAAATTAGAGGTATTCCAAAGGATTTGCAAGATTTTAGGGCATTTTTAAAACTTCCAAAGAATTTTAGAGATATATGAAAAATTTTGAAGGGATTTAAAAATACTTCAAAGGATTTGAAATATTTTAGAGCATTTCAAAGGATTCTAAGACAATCAAAATTTTTAATTTTCAAGCAGTTTCCAAGTATTTGAATGATTTCGAAGGATTTAACCTAACTTTCATGGGTTTCTAAAAAATCTCCTAGGATTTCGGAAGATAGGGAATAATTTTACAGTACCTATAGAAGTTTTTAAGACATTTAAAGACTCCAGCGGATTTTATTATGTTTCCGAAGATTTCAATGATTTTAGGGTATTTTAAAAGCTTTCAATACGATTTCGCGGGATTTCATTATATTTTAATGGATTATCAAGAACTTATTTAGAAGAATTGAGGGGTTTCATATAATTTCAACGTTGTTCAAATATTTCAAGGTATTTCCAATGATTTAAAAAGATCTTAAAGATTTTATAATATTTTTAAATATTCCAAGGAATTTTCAAGATCTTTAAAAAATGTCAAAGGGTTTCAAGAGATTTTAAAGGAATTGATGTATTTGGGTTTTTTTTTAAAAGGTTCAAAGGAATTTTTTTTAAAGATTTCAATAATTTGCAGGGTTTTCAAATGACTTTAAAGATTTTAGGGTATTTTTTAAACTTCCAAAGAAATTTTCAAGAGCTTTAAAAAGTATCAAGGGATTTTAATAGATCTTTAAGTATTTGAATTATTTTAAGGTATTTTAAAAGATTCCAAGGAATTTTAAAAATATTTCAATAATCTGGATGTATTTCAAAACCTTCTGAAGATTTAAAGGTATTTTTGAGATTTTCAAAAAAACTTCAAAAAGGTTTAAAAGTTTTCAAGGGATTTGAAATTATTTCAAAGGATTTGAAATATTGTATGGTATTTTAAAAGATTCCAAGGAATTTTCAATATATTTCAAATTTCAATAACTTGAGGGGTTTCTAAAAGACTTTAAATATTTTACGGTATTTTTAAAAATTCCTTAGAATTTTCAAGAGCTTTAAAAAGTTTCTAAAAATTTTGAAAGATTTTTAAAGAATGTGAACTATTTTAGGGTATTATAAAATATTCCAAAGAATTTTTAATATACTTCAATAGTTTGAAGGCATTCCAAAGAATTTTAAAGACTTTAGGGTATTTTTAAAACTTCTGTGGAAATTTAAAGAGTTTCAATAGTTTCAAGAGATTTAAAAAGATTTACAACGGTTCTAAATATTGTAGGGTATTTTCAAAGATTCCAAGGCTTCTTAAGATTAAAGAGATTAAGAAATTTGCAAGCAATTTCTATGAATTTAAATGAATAAATGGATTTTTTTTTAAATCGCCTGGTGTTTTAAAAGATTTCGGAAGATATATGGAATGATTTTATGGGACTATATTTTCTACAATTTCATGGAATTTTATAATATTTCAATGGATTTCAAAGAATTTAGTCATAAGAAGGGACCGATTTCGTAGGGATTCAAAGATTTCAAGAGATTTTGAAAAAGTTTTTTTAATTCATTTGGAATTCACTCTCAAATGTTATTAATTTATCCTCAATTAGTTTTAATACCTTGGATTTCCCTTTAAATGCTTTGAATTAACTAAAAATTTGTTTAATTCACTGAATTCTTCTCACGTCAATGGATTTTTAAAATTGAATTTTAAATCTCGTGGAATTTTTATGAATTTTCATCGAATTCTTTTTATTTTACACAAATTGCTCTAAATCAACTCCAGTTTTACTGAATTCAATGGAGTTTTTGGGATTTTTTTAATTTCATTTGAGTTCTTTTGAATTTATCTTGAATGGTTTTGAAATGTTATTAATCGAATTCTTTAAAATTCAAAAGAACATTACTTATGTTATTAATTCACACTATTCACACTTTTTGGATTAGAATTTATTCACTGCTGGTAATTTTTATTTATTTAAATAGGTTCATTTTTTCAAGTTTGACTGTAGTAGTCCTGAGAATAATAAATTGAAAAATTATAAATTAAAATTTTATAATCCAATTATAAAAGATTCTATATCGAAAAAGTTACAAGGTTAGAATTTAGAAACAATCCGGCTATTTTACCGAAATTTCAGTACAAATAGTTCCTTCACCAGGTTCCACTATTCCCACTAAAAAAATCTAGCTATTCGTACCGAAATTTCGGTACATGTAGCAACGGCTTAAATAGTAATGGCCAGGGAAAATTAAACATTAGAGGGAGAAAAATCAGGGAAAAGTCATGGAATTTTTAAAATGAAGTTTGTGGCCATCCTGATATACAAAAATATGTAGTTTATTTTCATTGCGAATATAAAATACTTGATATCAATAAAAAATTTCATTATTTAAAGAGGATGCCAAGTATATCATATATATTTTATTTCACAATAACGTTTTTATGTTGCTTTTTTCACAGTATTATATACTCCCCACATTTTTTTTGTTATTCAGACTGGCAGGCTTTGATGGAAAATTTACCCACCGATTTCGATATTGTTTGTCAAAGACTAGAAGCGTTTAATTGAAATGCGAGACAATTTGAAAAATGTATATGGGGTTATTTCCTGAACTCGAGACACGATTATTATTTCGGGCTATATTGGATTCGACCTGCATGCGCTTCCAAATGGTTATTAAATTTTGTTTTGAAAAAACACGCCTCTTTAACAGGATGTAAACCTAGCCTCATATTTTCAATAGGATTCTTTTAGAGAATTTCAAGCTAAAATTACCTTCCTTCATTTTACGGCCCTTTAAAAAACTTAGAACATAGGCTAAACTTTTTTTTAGTAATAATGTATTATTAGTATTTGCAGTGTGAAAATTACTTTAAAAAACGTTTATTTTAAGCATGTTTTTTGCAAATGAATTTTTTCTTACTATCGCTTCTTACCTGTTTTTGGAAAATGGTCGAATCATAATAAATAATGGCTTTTCCGGGAAAACATTCGTTGCAAATTTACTGTTTCCAATTTTAATATTGGAATTTTCATAGTTGGAAACGGTAGAGTTTTATGCAATGTTTCTTCCGAAAAATTAATGTATAATTAATTAAAATTCAATCATTTTTGAAAAGTGGGTAAGAAGCGTAAGTTTTAAACTTTTTCCATAAAAAAATATTGTTTCTTTTATAAAATATGACTGGTAATATCATTTAAATTGTTTAAATAATGGAAAACTTTTTCAAATTTCAACCAAGCAGTTGCATTTTTAATAAAAAAATATGAACTTTCGAAATTACATACATTTTTAAGCAAATAATTTGAACAATGGATGTGATGATAGCCCAGATTGTATTTGATTAAGTTTTAGTTTATATTATTTTTGTTTTCCAAAATTTGTAACTGAAATAGTTGCATTTTTAAAATACAAAATTTCAATTTTGATAAAAAAATGTTCATTAAAAAAAACGAATTTTCTAGAAAACAGTTTAATTTTGTACTAAATGGTTGAATTTTTTACCAAATTTTGGAATTTTAAACAAAGAAGATAAATTTCAACCATCAGTTGAATTTGCAACAACATAGTTAAATTTTCAGTTAGAAAAATTAATTTTCAACAACAACAAAAAAACGAATTTTGGACGAAAATTATGAATTTTCAAACGAAAAAATGAACTTTTAAGAAAGTAGTCCAACTTTTAAGTTGTTGATTTTTCTAGCCGAAAATATGAATGTCCTGCAAAACAGTTGCATTTTTAACAAAAAAAGTTAATTTTCAACCGAAAAAGGTCAATTTTCAATCAGACAGTTGCATTTTTAACTAAAATTTCTACAGAAAGGGAATAGTACATTTTTTAACCGGAAAGAATGAACTTTCATCAAAAATAAAGTTAGATTTTCTAATCGAGTTCCATTAATTCAGTTTGCATTTAACTGAAAAAAGTGGATAAATAAGAGTTTTTATAATTTATGGACTGAAGAATAATATTAGAAAACTGGGAATGTCGCTTAAAAAATAAAGTTACTTTTCTATTGCACAGTTTTTGATTTGAGACTATACACTTTTAAATTCGGACTACACAAAAGTTTAATACATGCAAAATTTTATGACCCTATTTTAACATTTTTTTTAATTTGTGATAATATTTACACTATTTTTGGTATCGGAATTAAGTCCGAGGTCTCGATCATAATCATAGAAAATTTTAATTCTAATGGACTTTCATTGATTTTAAATAATGTAGGCAACGATGCGGTAGAAGATGCAGCAACTGCACGTTTCTTCTGGCAAGGTTGGCAAATCAATGAAATTCCGACAAGCCACATGACCTTCGCCATTTGACAATGTCAAGGTGGGACCATTTTTGGCACAAGAATAATTTACACCTCATTAGCATCTTATCATTTTTAAAATCCTCTCGATTCTTGATTTCGCATTCAGATATACTGGAGAAATGAATACCCACCTGAAAAAATGGTATTCAACCCGAAAAATCCATTTGGGGCCGTTTAAAAACTACGTTACGCTTTTTTTTAACACTTTTTCTACACCTCATCTTCTTCGTCACAGATCATCACGTACAAAGATTTAGCTCCCCAGGGTGACGTTAGAAATACGAACACCGACTTTTAAGCTAAATTTTTTTCTTTGATTTAATTTGATTAATGCCTGACATAAAACACAAAGCATACAAACATAATATTTTAAGAGACTTCACAGCCCAATATGCCCTCAAAATAGGGTGATTTTTCAAGAAAATAGAAGAATGAATTCTTTTGAATAAAATTAATGTGTAGGTACCATATTGAATTCAGTATGAAATGCTTAATATTTCAAGTCGAAATATATTGCATTTTCCACAAAATAGTTGAATTTTCAACCAAAAAAGATTAATTTTCTACCAAACTAGATGCATTTTTAATGAAGGAGTTGAGTTTTCAAGCTAAAAAGTCGCGAGTTTTCGAAAACTGTTGACTTTTAAACCCGAAAAGATCAATTTTCAACCGAGGAAGATGATTGTTCAACCAAATAAATAAACTTTCAAGCAACAGAGAGGATTTTTTAACCAAAAAGTTGAATTTTCAACAACAAAAAATTAATTATCAACCCAAAAGTTCCAACTACAACCAAATAGTTGAATTTTCGAGCAAAGGGGGCGAATTTTCCACCAAATCGATGAACTTTTAACCAAATAGTTGAATTTTCAACCTGCAAAGATGAATTTTCAACCAAGTGGTGCAATTTTTAAACAAAAAATATCGAACTTCAAACAAAAACAGAATTTTCAAACTAAAAGGGAAATTCTGTGGAAATTTTTTAATTTCTAACCCCAAATGATGAATATTCAACCAAAAAGTTAATTTTCTACCAAAAAGTTCACTTTCAACCAAATAATTGAATTTTATACGAAAATAAGAGAATTTTCAACCTGAAAAGATAAATTTTTTTCAAAATAGTTGAATCTACAACACAAAAATAAAAATTTACTACAGCAAAGTTGATTTTAAACCAAAAAAGAATAATTCTTTATCAAAAGAGATATATTTTCAACAAAAGAGTTGAGTTTCAAAGCCAAAAAGTTGAGAGTTTTAGAAAACTGTTAATGTTTAAACTAAAAAAAAAGAATTTTTAACCAAGAAAGATGATTTTTTAACCAAATAGTTGAGTTTCAAACAAACAATGATTTTAAACCAAACAGTTTCATTTACAAAAAATAATTTAACTTTCAAGCAAAACAATTTTTCAAACAAAAAATAATTAACTTGAACCGCATTTTCAATCAAAAAAAGATGCATTTTCCATCAACAAATTTTCCACAAAGCAATTGAATTTTTGAACAGAAAAGATGATATTTAAGAAAAATTAAATTCTGAACAAAACAGTTCAACTTTAAAACATAGTTGATTTTTTAACCTAAAAAGATTAATTTTGATCCAAATAGTTGAATTTTCTACCTACAAAGATGAATTTTTAACCAAACGGTGGAATTTTTAATCAATAAAGATTAAACTGCAACCAAAAGCAGAATTTTTAAAGTAAAAAGGCAAATTCTGTAAAAAAAATTAATTTTTAACACCAAATGATGAATAATCAACCAAAAAAGTTAATTTTTAAGAAAATACTTGAATTTTAAATTAAAAACGATCAATTTTCAACCACAAATAGAACAATTAAATTTGCAGTGGAACACACTAATTTCCAACAAAAAAAAAACGAATTTACAACACAGTACATGCATTTTAAACCAAATAATAGAGTTTCGAACTAAAAACGATCAATTTCCAACCATCAGTGAAATAGTTAAATTTTCAGTTAAAAGAATTAATTAATGAAAGCCTAGTTTTCAACAAAATAGTCAAATTTGTAACCGAAGAGACGGATCTTCAACTAAAATGAATTTTTAGCAAAGTAGTTTAATTTTTGATCAAGCAGTTAAGTTTTCAATCAAGATGAATAATTTTTTACCAAAAAAGAAGAATTTTTAACGAAAGAGAGGAATTTTTTACTAAAATGATGAATCCTCAACCACAAGTTTGAGCGCGCCTAGGGCGCGCACCTGTTGGATCTCGCGCTTCGCGCTCGATTTGGTATTCCCCTTGCGCTACG
This sequence comes from Andricus grossulariae, assembly GCA_011634705.1. Lineage (NCBI taxonomy): Eukaryota > Metazoa > Arthropoda > Insecta > Hymenoptera > Cynipidae > Andricus > Andricus grossulariae. The sequence continues at coordinate 30,127,890 of JAABKJ010000755.1, read as the reverse complement.
CGCTCGGACACATTTACCTGACGCTTGAAGCTCGGTTCCTCTAGGTTTTCGCACTTCGTGTACTCGCTAAAAATCGTTTTTGGTTCATAATTAGTCTTTGGCTCAAAAATGAATCTTTTTTGGCATAAATTTTATCCTTTTTGGTTAAAAATGCAACTGTTGAATTCGACTGTTTTTATTTTAATATTGCATAAAATATTTTTTGGTTGAAAAGTCAGCTACTGAATTTTTTGTTGAGAATTCATTTTTTTTTATGAAAAATTTTATTATTTGGTTGAAAAGTTAATTGTTTTGTTGAAAATTCAACCATTTCGTTAAAAAGTCATCCGTTTTCGCTGAAAATGAATCCTTTTGTCTTGTAAATTCATCTATTTTGGTAGAAAATTCAACTATTTGGTTGAAAATTCCAATATTTGGTTACAAATTCATATTTTAGGGTTGAAAATTTAACAGTTTTATAGAAAATTCGTCCTTTTGTCTTCAAAATTCAACAATTTTGTAGAAAATTCAACTATGTGATTTAAAATTCAAATATTTTATTACAAATTCATATTTTTGGTTTGAAAATTTAATCTTTTTGTAGAAAAATCGTCGTTATGGCTTGATAATTCACCAATTTGGTCAAAATTATTTTTATTCCTTGACTGAAGAGTCTTGTTTACTTGAAAATTTGACTATTTGTTTGAAAATTTAACTATTTTCTGGATAATTGATCTTTTTGGCTTGAAAATGGATTAAAATTCAACAACTTTATTTAAATTTTCTTTTTTTATCACTGAAAAATCGTAAATGCATCTTTTTTGGCATAAATTTCAGCTTTTTTGTTAAAAATGCAACTGTTGAATTTTATTGTTTTTATTTTAAAATTAAATAAAATCTTTTCTGCTCGAAATATCAGCTATTGCATTTTATATAGAGAATTCATATTTTGGTTAAAAATGTTATTATTTGCTTTAAAAGTGAATTGTTTTGTTGAAAATTGAACAATTTCGGTAAAAAGTCATCCTTTTTTGCTGAAAATTCGTCGTTATGGCTTAAAAATTCAACAATTTGGTCGAAATTATTGTTATTCCTTGTTTTTTTACTTAAAAATTTAACTATTTGCTTTAAAGTTTCTTTCATTCTTAACGGAAAAATTATTTTTGGTTCATAATTAGTCTTTTTGGCTCAAAAATGCATCTTTTTTGTCATAAATTTCATCCTTTTTGATTAAAAATGCAACTGTTAAATTCGACTGTTTTTATTTTAAAAGTACTTAAAATCTTTTTTGGTTGAAATGTCAGCTATTGCATTTTTTGTTGAGAAATCATCTTTTATGATTAAAAATTTTATTTGGTTGAAAATTTAATTGTTTTGTTGAGAATTCAACCATTTCGTTAAAAATTCATCCGTTTTTACTGAAAATGCATCCTTTTGTCTTGAAAATTCATCTATTTTGGTAGAAAATTCAAGTATTTGGTTAAAAATTCCAATATTTGCTTACAAATTCATATTTTAGGGTTGAAAATTGAACAGTTTTATAGAAAAATCGTCCTTTTGTCTTCAAAATTCAACATTTTTGTAGAAAATTCAACTATGTGGTTTAAAATTCAATTATTTGGTTACAAATTCATATTTTTGGGTTGAAAATTTAATTGTTTTGTAGAAGGTTCGTCGTTATGCTTGAAAATTCAACAATTTGTTCGAAATTATTTTTATTTCTTGACTGAAGAGTCTTGTTTACTTGAAAATTCGACTATTTGGTTGAAAATTGAACTATTTTCTAGATAAGTGATCTTTTTCGCTTGAAAGTTGTTGAAAATTCAAGAACTTGATTTAAATTTTCTTTCTTTCATGACAAAAAATCGTTTTAGTTTTTGAGCTCAAAAATGCATATTTTGTGACATAAATTTCATCCTTTTTGATTAAAAATGCAACCGTTGAATTCGACCGTTTTTATTTTTAAATTACATAAAATCTTTTTTGGTTGAAATGTCAGCTATTGCATTTTTTGTTGAGAATTCATCTTTTTTTAATAAAAATTTTATTATTTGGTTGAGAAGTTAATTGTTTTGTTGAAAATTCAACAATTTCATTAAAAAGTCATCCTTTTTCGCTGAAAATTCGTCCTTTTTTCTTCAAAATTGATCTATTTTAGCAGAAAATTCTACTATTTGGTTAAAAATTCCAATATATGATTACAAATTCATATTTTCGGGTTGAAAATTTAACTGTTTTGTAGGAAATTCATCGCTATGGCTGAAAAATTTAACAATTTGGACGAAATTATTTTTATTTCTTGACTGAATAAAAATTATATTTTCGGGTTGAAAATGTAACTGTTTTCTAGGTAATTGATCTTTTTGGCTTGAAAATTCAAGAACTTGGTTCAAATTTTCTTTGTTAATTGGCTGAAACATCGTTTTTGGTGCAAAATTAGCCTTTTTTAGCATAAAATGGCATCTTTCTTGGTATAAATTTAATCTTTTTTGGTTAAAAATGCAACTGATGAATTCGGCTGTTTTTAATTTAAAATTACATCAAATCTTTTTTGGCCGAAATATCAGCAATATTGCATTTTTCGTTGAGAATTCTTCTTTCTTGATTAAAACTTCATCTTTCTTGGTAGAAAATTCAACTATTAGTTTGAAAATTCATCTTTTTGGGTTGAAAATTTAACTGTTTTATAGAAAATTCGTCTTTTGGCTTGAAAATTCAACAACTTGATTTAAATTTTCTTTCTTTCTTGATAAAAAAATAGTTTTTGATTGATAATTCGTCTTTTTGGCTCAAAAATTAATCTCTTTTGGTATAAATATCATCTTTCATGGTTAAAAATGCAACTGCTGAACTCAACTGTTTTTAATTTAATATTAAAATTGTTTGGGTTGAAATATCACTATTGGGCTAAAAATTCATATTATCGTGTTGAAAATTTAACTGTTTTCTATATAGCTGATCTTTTTGTCTTGAAAATTCAACAATTTGACTTAAATTTTCTTTCTTTCTTGACTGAAAAATCGTTTTTAGATAATAATTCTCCTTTTTCACTCAAAATTGCATCTTTTTGTTGCTATGAATTTAATATTTTTTTGTTAAAAATGAAACTGTTGAATTAAAAATAAAATCTTCTTTTTTCGAAATATCAAACTATTACATTTATCCTTGAGAATTAATCTTTTTTTGGTAAAAATTCATCTTTCTTGGTAGAAAATTCAACTATTTGGTTAAAAATTCATATTTTAGGGTGGAAAATTTAACTGCTTTGTAGAAAATTCGTCTTTTTTTGTTGGAGTCAACTGTTCGTGATTTGCAATAAAAATCAATTTTTTTGTTGTTAAAAATTCAACCATAAACTTGGTTAAAAGTTGATCTTCTGTGTTAAAAATTTTATTTGTTGTGGTTAAAGATTTATCATTTTAGTTGAAAAAGTTCAATCACTGCCGGAAACCGATTTTCAAAAACTGTAAAATTGTCAGCTCAAAATTCTTTGACGATTTACTCGGAATTGGTTCACTTTTTCATATTAAAATATTTTTGCTCTCATTGAGAAACTCAATATCTGAGGAGTAAGTTTTTCTTTTTTACTCAAACTAAATATTATATTTTTTATCGCAATCCGCAGCCATGCCTGTTCCTTTTTGTGGTCAGCGTCACTTTGAGATTGTCTGCTGACACATATATTTCCATTGAGAAATTCCGATCTTGTTGGTTATCTAGTTTTGCACTGCAGCCATAAAACCTAAAAGTTGAACTACTTTGTTAAAAATTTATTTCTGTGGTTAAAAATTGAACTCCTTTGTAGAAAATGCGTTCTTTTTTTAGCTTAAAATGAATTTTTTTAAACTAAATTTGTAACTTTACCATTTTTGGTTAAAAATTGGTCTTTTATTAGTTGAAAATTCGTCTTTTGGTAGAAAAATAATTTTCTTGGTTTGAAATTTCATCTTTTTTTGGTTAAAATTGCAACTGTTTGACTGAAAATTAACTTTTTTGTTGAAAAATTCATATTTTCGGGTTGTAAGTTCAACCATATGAATGCAATTTTTTTCTTGACTTAAGGATCTTTATTTGTTGAAAATTCTTCTTTTCTTTAAATCCATCATTTTAAATTTGACTTTTTTGTTGAAAATTCGTTTTTTTTTGTTGAAATTTAATTTTTTTTCTGAAAATTTAACATTTTTATTTTTGGCTGAAATTTGATGTTTTATTAGTTGAAAATTCGTGTTTTAGTAGAAAACTAATTTTTTTGGTTTGAAATTTTATCTTTTTTTTTTGTTAAAATTGCAACTGTATGATTGAAAATTAACATTTTTGTTGATCTTTTTTTTTTTGACTGAAGAATCTTGATTTCTTTGAAAATTCGTCTTTTTTGTCGGAAAATTCATCATTTTAGTGGAAAATTCATCTAGTTGGTTGAAAATTTGACTTTTTTGTTGAAAATTCGTTTTTTTTCTTTGTTGAAAATTAATGTTTTTACTGAAAGTTTAACATTTTTATTTTGTGTTGAAAATTTGATCTTTTTCAGTTAAAAATGCAACTATTTCTTTGAAAATGTATATATTTTGTTTAAAATTTCGTCTATTTTGGTAGAAAATTAATGTTTTTTGTGTAAAATTCTTATTTTTCGGTTTCAAATTAATTTCTTTTGGTCAAAACGACATCTTTTTCGGTTGAAATATTGACTATTACATTTTTTTGAGAATTCATCTTTTTAGGTTGAAAATTTAACTATTATTCGTTAAAAAAATTCAACTATTTGGTTAGAAATTTAAGTATTTGGTTCAGAATTCATCTATTTTTTTGAAAATTCAAAATTTCTGGGCGTAACTTCAAGTGTCTTTTATAATATTCGTCTTTTTGTCTTGAAAATTTAACAACTTGGTTGAATATACAACTGCTTTTGGTTGAAGTTTAATCTTTTTTTATTACAAATTCGACCCTTTGTTTGAAAATTCATCTTTGTAGGTTGAAAATTCAATTATTTGGTTAAAAATTCAACTATTTCGTTAAAAAATCGTCTCTCTTTTTTTTAAGTTCGACTATTTGTTTATGAAACTGTTTGCTTAAAAGCGATTTTTTTAATAAAAGTTCAACTATTTGGTTAAAAATTTAACTATTTTTTTGAAAATTTAATTATTTTGTTGAAAATTCAAGTATTTTGTTAAATTCACAGTTTTTGGTCGAAAATTCATCTATTTGGACAGAAAATTTAGTCATTTTGGATTGAAAATTCATCTTTTTTGTAAAAATTCAATTGCCTGCTAAAAAATTCATTTATTTGGGTAAAAATGGAACATTTTGTTGGTTGAACTTTTATTTTTTGTTAAAAATTCGACCATTTGGTTGAAAATTCACGAGTGTAGGTTAAGAGTTCAACAAATTGGTTAAAAATTCAACTATTTTGATGAAAATTGAACTCTTTTGTTCAAAATGCGTTTTTTGGCTTAAAATTATTTTTTTAAACTGAAATTGTAACTTTTTCATTTTTTGTTGAAAACTGATCTTTTTTAGTTGAAAATTCGTTTTTGGTAGAAGACTATAATCTTCTTGGTTTGAAATTTCATCCTTTTTTGACTAAAATTGCAACTGTTTGGTTGAAAATCAACTCTGTTGCTAAAAATTCATATTTTCTAGTTGAAAGTTCAACAATTTGGATGAACTTTTCTTCCTTGACTGAAGAATCTTTATTTGTTGAATATTCATCTTTTGTTTAGAAAATTCATCTAGTTGTTTGAAAATTTTACTTTTTGTTGAAAATTCGTATATTTTGTTTAAATTGTTTCTTTTTTTTCCAGAAAATTAATCTTCTTGGTTGAAAATTCGTCTTTTATTTTAACATTAATCTTTTTGGTAGAAATTTAATTTTTCTTGGTTGAAATATCAACTATTACATTTTCCTTGTTGAGAATGCATTCTTTTTAGGTTGAAAATTCAATAATTTGGTTAAAAGTTGATCTATTTTGTGGAAAATTTAATTATTTTTTTGAAATTCAACTGTAGTTGAGAATTGAATTTTTCGGGTTGAAAATTCAACTGGCTCCAACAAAATTCATCTTTTTGGCTAAAATATTTAATTATTTAGTTGAAAATGCAACTGCTTTTGGTTGAAGTTTAATTTTTTTTAATTAAAAATTCGATCGTTTGTTTGAAAATTGATCTTTGTAAGTTGAAAATTCAATAATTTTGTTAAAAGTTCAATTATTTCGTTGAAAATTCGACCTTTTGCTTTAATTTCCAACTATTTGCTTGTAAATGCAACTGTTGTTAAAAATTAATTTTTGTTGTTGAAAATTCAACTACTTGGGTAAAAATTCATCTATCTGGTTGAAAATTTAATTATTTTGTTGAAAATTCAAGTATTTTGTTAAAAGTCATATTTTTAGTTGAAAATTAAACTGTTTTGTTGAAAATTCGTCCATTTTGACAGATAATTTGTCCTTTTGTGTTGAAAATTCATCTTTTTTTGTTGAAAATTCATCTGTGTAGTTTGAGAATTCAACAGTTTGGTCAAAAATTCAACTATTTTGTTGAAAATTTAATAATTTTTTTGAAAATTTAACTATTTAATTGATAAGTCATTTTTTTCGAAAATTCAATTGGTTTGTTCACTTACCATCTCCTGTTGGATCAAAAATTCCTCTTTTATCGTAGAAAACTCATATGCTTGAAATTTTCAAATTTTAATTTTAAATTCTTTTATTTCTTTTCAAAAAGATTCTACATTAAAAAAGTGACAAGATTAAAATGCTCGTCTTTGAATGTTAATGGTCAGGGAAAAATCAGGGAATTTTGAAAATGAAGTTTTGCGGCCACCACTCTCTTTACTGAACTTCAGAAAAAAATCATAAACCCTTTCTTACCCGTTTAGATTTAACGAACAAAAAATGCAGATAAAACTGGTGAATTTAGGACAGCAGAACTCTATTGAAATTCCAATATAGTTATTTTAAAAACTAATTCCAAACGTTTTCTTTATATTGTGCAATTTTTTTCTATGTAGATTGATTCACCCTGGCAAAATGCTACTGGGTATGATTGCAATGGCCGTATTGCTATCCGTGTTTGCATACACTTCGACAGAAGGAAGAGCAGTACATAATTTCAAGAAACAATACCCGTTGGCTGGAATTATCTTAATTGTGTTGGGCGGCTGTTTTGTTACTTATACCTTGGGCTCTTTACTCGTCTTCTTGATAGGCATACTTTTACCTTTTTCTGGTACGTCTCATCTATTATATTCGTTAATTAAAAAAATATTGACTCGCATTTTAACTAATAGAATCAATTTATGTTTCAGTGATCTTTATTCATGCGTCTCTGAGGCTAAGAAATATTAAGAACAAGCTTGTTAATAAAATAGAGGGCATCGGCTTAAAGCGCACTCCAATGGGAATTTTTTTGGAACAGCTCGGTATGGAACAAGAACTATTTGCTTAAAGTTGCATAATTAATTTACAACATGACTTACAATTGGTTAAGTTGAATGGAGAAGAATGCTCGAGAAATTATATATTTTTTTAAGTAATTGGCTTCTAGCCCTCGACACTATTTCTGCATAATTATAATCTTGCAGAAATGGAAATGACTTAAGTATGTACTTCTACTACATATGTCGAGTAAAGTTTTCTGTTAAAGTTTATATATATTATATAGCCGTTTTCGATTTTGGCTAAGCTTGCAAGTATTGTTGTATAAACATATAAAGTTTACATTTGAGAACTTAGAGAGTTTAAGATAATATATTTTACAGTTACTTTTAGTTTTAAGTAACTAGAATATCTTTGCGCTTCAACTTAATACTCAAAGTCAAGCAAACCTCGTGTATAAAATTATTAGTCACAATATTGTTCTCTTAACAATTACACTATAGGGTACGTCACCATAATTGTGTATGATGCAATTATTAATTATTGTAATACAATAAATTAATATACTAAGAATATAACTTTTTTTGGTATTTCTAATGGTTTCTTTTGATTTTGACACCACGAAAGGTCTAAAACTTTTTTTTTATTTTTTCAATCCTCTTAAGAGCCATAAACTACGTTACCAATTTGAGGAGCGGAATGGTTGAAAATTTAATTATTTGCGTGAAAATGATACTATTTTTGTAAAAAGTCATCTTTTTTGGCCAAAAATTTATGGTCGAAAGTTGAGTTTTGTTGTTAAAAGTTCATTTTTTTATTGGAGATTCAGGTCTGGTTGAAAATTGAAGTATTTTGTTGAAAATTCGTTTCATTTTTGGTTGAAAATCAATTTTTTAACATGATGGTTCAACTATTATATAAATTATAATATATCATATAAATTTTCAACCAAAAATGGAATACCATTTTTGGTTGAAAATTTATCCTCTTTAGTTAAAAATCCAACTATTTGGTTAAAAACGTATCTTTTTTTTTAGTTTAAACTTGAACTATTTGATTGAAAATGCATGTATTTTTTTGGTAATTTTTCTTCAAAACTAATCATCTTGGTTAAAAATAATCGTTTCGGTTGAAGATTTAACTATTTGGTTAGATATTGAACCTTTTTGTTGATTTTCTTTTAAGATTCAAAATTTTATTTGAAAATTCATCTCTTTGAATGAAAATGTAAATATATTTTCGAAAAATAATTTTTTTCTTGATTGAGAATTAATTTTTTTAATTGTAAATGTAACTATTACAGTTTTGGTTGAAAAATGATGATTTGTAAATTCATGTATTTTGTAGAAAATTCTTCTTTTTTGGTAGAAAATTAATTTTCTTGGTTAAAAATTTCTACCTTTTGGATAAAAATGAATCTGCTAAGTTTAAATGTAATCTGTTTTGTTTGAGAATTCAGTTATTTTGTTGAAAATTCGTTTTTTTGTTGTTGGAAAATCCACTACTTGGTTTAAAGTTGAAATACATTGTAAAAAATTAATTTCCTCTGTTGAAGATTGCTCACTTTAGTTAAATATTCAATTATTTGGGTGTAAATTAACTTTTTGGTTAAAAGTTGAATGTTTAATTTTTAAATTCTTCTTTTCTGTTAAGGATTCAACTATGTTGTTAAAAATTCGTCTTTTTTCGTTGAATTCAACTGCTTGTAAATTCGCATTTTTTTTAATTAATTTTTTAAACTGACAATTTAACAATTTCCTTTTTCGTTGGAAACTTATTTTTTTTAGTTGAAAATGCAGCTATTTAGTTGAAAATTCATGTTTCTTGATTGAAAATTAACTTTCTTGTTGAAAATTCATCTTTTCCGATTTAAAAATCAACTTTTTTCTAAAACACTCGACTTTTTTGCTTGAAAACTTAACTATTTTGTATAAAATTCGTCTTTTTGCTAGAAAATTAATCTTCTTTGTTGAAAATTCATCTATTTGGTTTGAGGATTTAAATTTTTGGTTGAAAATTTCTCTTTTGGTAGAAAATTCATCTTTGTAGATTAAAAATTAAGCTATTTAGTTAAAAATTGAACTATTTTATAGAAAGCTTAATTATTTTGTTGAAAATTCAACTATTTTGTTAACGAAATCTTTTTGTTCGAAAATTCAACTGTTTTGTTAAAAAATCATCCTTTTGGATTAAAACTTCATCTTTTATTTTAAAAAAGTTATTTTTCTTCGTTTAAAATGAATTTTTTTGATGAAAATTCAACTGTCTTCTAAAAAATTCGTCTTTGGCTTAAAAAATCAAATATTTGGTTAAATTTTATTCTTTTTTGTTTGAAAATGCATCTTTGAAGGAAAGCATAGCCCAAAATTGGTAACGCAGTTTGTGGACTGCCCCTCATTTGCAAAGGTAAAAGCTTATAATTATTATAAGATGATATAAAATTCCTACCTAATTTTCTTTAATTGCTTTTTGGTTAATCTTGTAGAGGATGTCACGGGTATGGCTCTACGTGCGCAAACATCTGTCCTGAAAAAACCTCATGAATAACCTGCTTCAAACAAGGCTTTTTTGGCACTAATACACAGGAAGATTTTTTTAACACTAAGCTTATGGAGAAGAAAGAACTGATATGAGTACCAAATAAATATTTTAAACAAGTTTTACAAATTCTGGTAATTTTTATTGATTCTATATAACGAATTATGCTCTTTTTTTGTAGAGAACTAAAACTATTATTTAGGGAGATATTTTTGTAATACTTTCTTGATAATTAATGAAAAATCCTTTACCTGAGGCTTTATTAAACGCAGAATAATGATTATCAGGGTCTACCCGGCGGATGATTTTAAATTCCCGATTAATTGTTCATTTTTCCCAGTTAATTTGAAAGAGTTAAAAGATTTGAATGATTTGAATCGATTTTTTTAAATTTATAAAAGATTTCTAAACATTTTAAAACATTTCAAAGCTTTCTAATTTGGAAAAGGAAATTTTTGGTCATAAGAATTACAATTCTGATTTGGAACAGAGAACTTTGTAAAGAAGTCTCAATCATAATTCTTTATGAAATTCCCTGTTCCAAAGTAAAAATTATAATTCCTTACGGAATTTTTTTTTAAATTCCGAATCATTATATTTTTATCATTTACACAATTATTTGTTCCAAGTCAAAATTATATTTATTTACAACATTTTCTATTATAATTCAGAAATATAGTAACTTCCTTTTCCTGAAATTTGGAAGAGGGCAGATTCAAATTTTGGCAAATTTTTTATTCGCAAAACAAAATTTTTAAACTCAAACAAATTCTGATTTGGAACAAGTAATTTTCCAAATCTGACAATGTCTGACCTGGAACAAGGATTGATTTTGTAAATTTCTTTTTTATAAACCAGAATTAAAATTCTTTTCAAAAATTTCCCATTCCATGTCAAAAATGACCTGTTCTAAGACAAAATTATAATTCTTTATAAAAATATCTGTTCCAAACTCAAAATTGTATTTATTTACAAAATTTTGTATTATAATTTAGAAATATAGTAATTCAATTTTTCCAAAATTTGGAAGAAAGAAGTTTCAAACTCCCTGCCCTAAAGTCATTTTTACCGAAATTTTCTGCTTAATGTGAACCTAGAATGAAAATTATAATTGTTTACAGAAATTTCCAGTTCTATCTCCGAATTATATTTCTTTTAGAAAATTCGGTTTCAAAGTCAAACTTATAATTTTTTACGGGAATTCCCCGTACTAAACTAAAAATTATAATTCTCTACTAAAATTCTCTGTCCCAAAGTAAAAAATATAATTCTTTAATAAACTTACCTGTCCCAAAATAAAAATGATCATGTTTTACTAAAATTCGATGTCCCAAATTAAAAATTATTTTTTTTTCAGTGAAATGCTGTGCTCCAAAGAATTATAATTCTTTACTGTAATTTCCTGACCTTAACTAAAAATTATAATTCTCTACTCAAATTTCCTGTCCCAAAGTAAAAATTATCACTCGACTAAATTTCCTGGTCCCGAAGTAAAAATTATAATTGTTTTCGAATGTTACCTGTTTCAGGTCGATAATTGTAATTCTTCACGCTCCATCTCCAAATTATAATTGTTTTAGAAAATTTCCTCTGTCCCAAAGTAAAAATTCTAATTCTTTGCGGAAATTGCTTGTACAAAAATCAAAATTATAATTCTTTACAAAATTCTCTGTTTCAAAATTGGCTATCCCAAAGTAAAAATTATAATTCTTTACTAAACTTCCCTGTCCAAAATAAAAATGATCATTTTTTTACTAAAATTCCATGTCCCAAATTAAATTTTTTTTTTACTGAAATGCCCTGCCCCAAAGTCAAAATTATAATTCTTTACTGGAATTTCCTGACCCTAACTAAAAATTATAATTCTCTACTAAAATTTCCTGTCCCAATGTAAAAATTATGACTACTAAAATTCCTGGTCCCGAAGTAAAAAATTATAATTCTTTTAGAACATGCCCTGTCCCAAGTCAGAATTATTTTAATGCTTCACGCGTTTTTTATATTTCTTTTACGTCCCAACTCAGAATTATAAAGCTTTTAGAAATTATTAGTCGGAATTATAATTAGTTCTTTCTGGAAATTCCCAGTTCTATTTCCCAATTATAATTTTTTACTTAAATACCCTGTCCCAAAGTAAAAATTCTAATTCCTCGCGAAAATATCCTGTCCCAAAATCAAAATTCTTTGCGGTAATTCTCTATCCCGAACTAAAAATTACAATTCTTTATTAAAATTCCCTGTCCCAAAGTAAAAATTATAATTCTTTACGAAATTCTTTGTTCAAAGTCAAAATTATAAATCTTGACCGGAATTCCCTATTTTAAACTCAAAATTATAATTCTTTACTAAAATTGACTGTCCCAAAGTAAAAATTCTAGTTCTTTGCGAAAATTGCCTGTCCCAAAATCAAAATTATAATTCTTTACGAAATTCTCTGTTCCAAAGTAAAAATTATAAATCTTTACGGGAATTCCCTATTTCAAACTAAAAATTATAATTCTTTACTAAAATTGACTGTCCCAAAGTAAAAATCTTAATTCTTTGCGAAAATTGCCTGTCTCAAAATCAAAATTATAATTCTTTACGAAATTCTCTGTTTCAAAGTCAAAATTATAATTGTTTGCGGTAATTCTCTGTCCCAAACTTAACATTATAATTCTCTACTAAAATTATCTATCCTAATGTAAAAATGATAATTCTTTACTAAAATTACCTATCCCAAAGTAAAAATGACAATTCTGTACTAAAATTTCCTGTACCAAAGTAAAAATTATAATTCTTTACTAAACTTCCCTGTCTTAAAGTAAAAATGATCATTAATTGCTGAAATAACAAGTCAAAACTTATAATTATAATTCTTTTGGAAAATTCCCTTTACCAAGTCAGGATAATGGTAATTCTTCACGTGAATTTTTTTTTATATTTCTTTTATTTCCCAACCGATAATTATAAAGCCTTTAGAAATTATTAGTCGAAGTTATAATTCTTCACCGAAATTCTCAGTTCTATTTCCAAATTATAATTCATTGCGGAAATTACCTGTCCCAACATCAAAATTATAATTCTTTACGGGAATTCCCTATTTCAATCTAAAATGCATAATTTTTTACTAAAATTCACTGCCCCAAAGTAAAAATGATAATACTTTACCAAAATACCCTGTTCCAAAGTAAAAATTATAATTCTTTACGGGGGTTCCTGTGCCAAACTAAAAATTATAATTCAGTACTAGAATTCCCTTTACCAAAGTAAAAATTATCATTCTTGACTCTCTGTCCCAAACTAAAAATTATAATTCCCTACTAAAATTCCCTGTCCCAAAGTAAAAATGATATTTCTTTATTGAAATTCCATTACGAAACTTAGAATTATAATTCTTTTCGAAAGTTTCCTGTTCCAAGTCAGGATGATTGTTATTCTTATCAATAATAAAATAAAATATATGAAACTACTATTAATTTACATATTAGTATATTCGAGAAAAGTACCAGTCACTGAATCAAATTCTCGGTTTTTTTCCCGTAGAACAGAATTCCCGTTTTTCCCGATTTCCCGCTCAGGTAGACACCCTGATTATGTTTAAACTTTAAGTACAATTTCATATTACAATATCTGATTACAGGTAGATAGAGAAAAATAAATAAATGCAGAAATTTTAGAATTTGAATTTATTATTATATCCAATTTTAGTTTGTTCATATGGGACAAACTGAACACAAACACGTTATATGTATACAGACAATACAAAGTCTATGCACATATATTTTTTTTTAAACGCTTACACTACAAGTCCTTTTTTTAGCTTAAATTTGCTTACAGAATTCTAACATCTTATCGCTAGGACATGCGTGTACGTGTTAAGTTTGACATATTTTTTTTTTTATAATTTAGGTATGAACTGAATTAATTTTACATTCGAGAAATAATGTTATATTACGTCAAGTCTTCTTTACAGAAAATATATATGTAACGTATAACAACGTGCACAAGATTTTCCTAAAATGATTTTTTCAAAAACATTTTGAGAATGAAACATAAAATAAGTCTTAGTTTTTGTCATTATTGCATTTCATGAACGAAAAAATACGCAATATTCAGTTTTAATGTAAAATCAGGTAAAATATAATGTTTACAAAAATCGTCAATATTGAAAACTTATAATTTCTACTGTTAAAATGGTAGAGAACCCTGTAGAGTGGAGATATTATTAGTACAATTCATAGGAGAATAATTTAGAATTTCCAAAACGTAGCTACAGTTCCTGTTTTCAGAATATATGTTTAGGCGAATGATTAAAATGAAAGATGGTACAATTTGTTAATCTGAAAAACAGAGGATGATTCACAGTCAAAAAATGGATTGTAGCAGAGTAAACTAAAAGTTTATTCTTATTCTTTAAAAATCTCACTATATTTTACTTATAAATACTGTATTTGAGGGAAATAAAACAGAGTCGGATAAGCGCAAATCGGGAGATAAGTCTCCAATGACAGTCCTTGGAAACGGTATTATGAATGTGTGCTCGGATAGTGAGTAGCCCATATCTTCCATTTTATCCAAGAAATGCTACATAAATTAACAAAATATTTAGTTGATTATTCATATACAATAAAACCATCAGGAGTCGCCCATATATTACACAACGCTTTTTTAAATCTAATCATTAAAAAATAGTAAAATAATATAAGAAGGTAGGGCGAAGTAAAAAAAATTATTCTTTGAAATCTGTTTATGGGGTTTGTGGAAGAATTGTGGTATCCTATAAGAATAACCCATGATGTAAAAAAATTTAGATATCACTCTTGGCAATCACGGAAGCTATGGAAGTTTTTAAAGTTTCAAAAATTAAAAACTTTCTAATTTTAAAATAATATTTTTTCTATGGTTCGAATGGAAAAAACATACCACTATTTATTTGAATGTGAAGAAATTTTTTAACGAAGTCACTACAACATAGTACAAAAATGCAAAATTGGCACTATTAAAGTTGTGAAGTTTTTTTATTAATTTAGAAAAGTAAAAATAAGTTTATCTAAACGAAACGAGGAAAGCGTATGTAAAAGACATTTTTTTAAATTTGAAATAGGTATTTTATTTTAAAAAACCGAAAAATGTTATTATTTTGATTGATATTTCAAAATTACAGGAGGGTTGCGATTTTATAATAAAGTTTAGATTAAGAAGTCAAATTCATCTCTAAATTTTTTAATATGATTAATCTTTCAAAAAATATTACTTACTTTACGGTAAACAATTTCTACTATTAGAAAAAAATATTTAAGGAACACTCGTCCTACAATTTAAACATTTTTTTTCAAGTCGTTCTTTAATTGAAAAAAATTGTTGTTTTTACGACAATTTTGTTAATTTTAAAGTATTTTCCAAAGTTTTAAGAAAAATTCGAATCATTTTAAAAGATATTTAGAGGTTTTTAAGATATTTAAAAAGTGATTTAAAATTTGAAAAGTTTTCAAAAAATCTAATTCCATACGTAGACGTTTGAAGATTTAGAAATACAATTTTTAAGCTTTTCACAGATTTTGAAAGGTTTCAAGATAATAACAAAAATTTCTTAAGATCCCTGTGAAAATTTTTAATGATTTTTTAGGTTGAAAAATTAATTTTGAGAGATTATTTAGAAAGATTTTAAAACATTTCAAAATATTTTCCAAAATTATCAAAAAAGAATCTGGATGTTATCACGGCAATTTTTTTAATTTTGAACGATTTTTCAAACATTTTAGGAAAAATTCGAATAGCTTTAAAATATATTTGGAAATTTTAGATAAATTTCAAAAATAATTTCAAATTGGAAAAGTTTTCAAAGAATGTTAATCAATACATAGATGTTACAAGATTTCGAAATTAAATTTCGAAGTGTTTCACATATTTGGAAAGGTTTCAAGATAATAAACAAATTTTCTTGAGATTCCTGGGTAAATTTTTAATGATTTTTTATGTTGAAAAATTAATTTTAATACATTATTTAAAAATATTTCATACATTTCCCAATACTTTCAAAATTTTCAAAAAGAATCAGGATGTTTTTATGGCAATTTTTTTTAAAGTATTTTCAAAAGTTTTAAGAAAAATTCTAATCATTTTAAAAGATATTTAGAAGTTTAAAAAAAAATTTTAATAAGTTAAAATTTGTAAGGATTGCAAAAAATTTAAATCAATATATAGATTTTTGAAGATTTCGAAATAAAATCTAGAAGCTTTTCAAGGATTTTGAAAGGTTTCAAGATAATAACAAAATTTTTTTAAAATTCCTAGTAAAATTTTAAATGATTTTTTATGTTGAGAAATTAACTTAAAGATATTATTTAAAAAAAGATTTTAAAACATTTTTTCAAAAGCTTTTAAAACATTTTTAAAGATTTCCAAAATTATCAAAAAAGAATAATTTGATTCAATTTAAAAGATATTTAGGAGTTTTAGAAGTTTTAAACTTTAAAGTGATTAAAACGATTTTAAACCTTTGAAAGATATCAAAAAATTTATAAAATATTTTTAAATTTCTTCCAAACTTCCACAATCAAAATATCTATCAAGCTGACTTTCGAAGTTTCTTCTACAATTTTTTAAAATCCTGTAAAATTAAAAACGTCCTTCAAAATTTTCTAGACACTTTTTCGACTGTCTGAAATCTTCAAAAATTTTTTTGAATTTTCTCAAGAATCCTTGAAAAATTATATTCACATAACCTTAAAAACAAATAAACTTGAAAAATAAATAGTTATTAGAATTTTTTATTTTGTAATAAAAATGATGTTTCCTTTCAAATCATTATTTGGTTGAAATTTATTTTCTTTCTTGACTAAAAAATCCTTTTTGGTTGAAAATTCGTCTTTTATGGTTAAATTCAACTGTTTTTTATTTAAAATGTATATATTTACGGTTGAAATATAGGAACATAATAATAATATTTATTAATTTAATATCTTTTTGGGTTGAAAATTAACTTCTTTATTTAATAATAATAAAAATAATATTTGTAGATATTAAATAACATTAATTCAATACGTATATATGAATATATTTATAATAATAATTTTTATTTAATATCTTTTTTGTTAAAAAAATCAACTATTTGGTTAAAAATTAACTTTTTGGTTGAAATTTTTATTTGACATATCTGAAATATTCAAAAATCTTTTTAAATATTCTCAAGATTTTTTGGAAAATTATATTTATATAAACATAAAAAATAAATAGTTATTCGAAATTTTTATTTTGTATTAACCATTATTTTCCCTCTCAAATCGAAAAACTACACGCGCACGATTGATGATGCTAGTAAGTATAAAAAATAAGATACACAGCCTTTTGTTAACAAGAATTTATTGATTTTTTAATTTTTTGAAAAAACTATTTTTTAATTATAAGACAAGAATTGCTCATATATATTTTCAAATAGTAGAAATTTTTGTTACTAAGGTAAGTAATATTTCTTGAAAGTTTCAGAATTAAAAAAAAATGTAGGGAGTAATTTGACCTCTTAATCTCAACTTAATCATAAAACTACAACTTTAAGAGTGTTAATACCCACCTTACATTTATTTAATAAATCAGTTTAATAAGCATTGTATAAAAAAATGGATGGCGCTGTATGTAATCTGGCAAAAATAGGGGATAATTTTTTCACAAAAAATATATTCCGATTAAATACGCTTATTAAGATAGTTACAATTTTCAAAAACTTACTTGAATTCTTTCGCTCGCTACCATTGAAAGTGTCTCTTTGGAACCATTTGGTAGCCGTAAGCAAAGTCGCAGTGATGGTGCATTGATATCTGGAAACATTTAGGAATACAATAAAATAAATAATGGTAATAATAGGCCATTTTTGTTCTATAAAAACATTCTTTTTACCTGATTCAGATTTATTAGCGAGCTGCTCTTGACCTGATTTTTCAACCTAATGTAAAATAAAAAACGTGTCAGAAAATATAGTATCCTTTCTGAAACGTTACACTAACAAAAGTAATGAACATTTTTTTAGTTTTCCAGTTAATTAAAATTATTACTGTAAATCATTATCTACTGTAGGGTGGTTTCCCCTACCTATTTCTGAATTGTCTTGAATTCTTTTGAAATATTTCAGGGTATTTTTAAAAATTCCGAGAAATTTTTAATAGGTTTCAATAATTTGAAGGGATTCTTAAGATTTTAGGGTATTTTTAAAACTTCTTAGACATTTTCAAGACCTTTTAATTTGAAATATTTCAGAGAATTGCAAAAGATTCCAAGGGATTTTTTATTCATTTAATTATGTTGAAGGGATTTCAATGGGTTTGAAGTATTTTATGAGAACAACTTTTTTTAATTTCGCAAGATGTGGAACGATTTGACAGGACCTATAAGGTTTTAATATATTTTTAAATATTTCACAGGAGTTTATAATATTTCCGAGAATTTCAATAATTTTAAAGAATTTTAAAGCTCTCAAGGTATTTTAATAAATTTTCCCGAATTTCAGGAAATATTGCCAGTTTTTATAGAAAATCACGCGATTTAATAATAAATGGGTCACTCTGAAAATTTCTGGAATGATATTCTAGAAACGGTGAAGCGGAAAATTTCTAATAATGTTCTTTAGAGCAAGTTTTTAAATGACAATCAAAAGATGCACGACTGTACAAGTGTTAATGGAGACTATTTTGAAAATATATATTGCAGATTGCGTTAAAATATTATTTTTTCTTATTCATTCCAGAAACTTTTAGAGTGACGTTACGTATTTTAGTGAATTTTACAGAATTTGTTCAAGAGAAGTGAGATATTTCGTAAGGTTTCTAAGATTTGAAGAGATTTGACTTTTTTTTGTTAATTCATCCTGAATTCTTATTAATTTATCCTGAATTCTTTTAATTCTTTGGAATTCTTCTAAATTTTTTAATTCACTTGAATTCTTCTAAATTTACTGAATTCTACTTAATTGAATGGATTTTTTTAAAGTTCTTATTTAATTGAACCTGATGACCAATTAACAAAATGATCAAAGGATTTGAAATATTTTAAAGAATTTTTTCAAATTCCTTAGCATTCTCAAGATCTTTAAAAAATTTCAAGATTTTGAAGGATTTTTAATCTTTTATTTTAAAACATAACAAATAAATTTTTAATGGATTTCAGTAATTTAATGGGATTTCAAATCATTTGAAATATTTGAGAGTATTGTAAAAGATTCAGGCATTTTCAAAAGCTTTAAAAAGTTTTAAGGGATTTAAAAATATATCAAAGGATTTGCAATATTTTAAGAAATTTTAAAAGATTCCCAGAACTTTTTTTATTTATTTCAACAGTTTGAAGACATTTCAGACTTTTAAATATTTTTAGGTATTTTAAAAGATTCCAAGGTATTTTCACGAGATTTAAACAATTTCAAGGGATCTCCAAGGGTTTTTAATAATTTTAACGTATTTTAATATTTTAATGGATTTCAAAGAGTTTATTCACAAAAAGTGAGGGATTTCTTAGGGTTTCAAAGATATGAAGAGATTTTAAAATATTTTTTGCAATTCATTTGGAATTCGTCCTGAATTCTTATTAATTTATCCTGAATTCTTTGAATTTTTCTAAATTCACTCAATTCTATTCAATTCAATGAAATTTTAAAAAGTTTTTGTTTAATTCATCTTGAAATCTTTAAAACTCACATTAAATTTTTACGCATTTCATCAAATTATTTTGAATTCTCTTTAATTTTTCTAAATTTATTTCAAACCTACACAATTCAATGCATTTTTTCATATTTTTTAATTGTTTTCAATTCACTTGATTGCTTTTTAAATTCAACTTGATTTTGTCTCAATTTCATCGAATTCTTTTCATTTCCCTTGAATTTCTCTAAATTCACTCAAATTTTACTGTATGGACTTTTTTCAATTTTTAAAATTATTTCCAAATCATTTGAATTCTTTTTTGACTACAAATTAGTAGGATTTCAAACATTTGAAGAGATTTTAACTTATATTTTTGGAATTCTCTTGATTTTTTTTAATTCACTTGAATTCTTCTAAATTCACTCAATTCTAATTCTACTTCATACAATGGACTTTTTTAATTTTTAAAAGTTTTTAATTAATTGATCGTAAATTGTTTTAACCTCGCCTTGAATTCTTAGGCAGTTCATCAAATTCTTTTGAATTCCCTTGAATTTTTCTAAGCTTGTTTCAAACTTAATGAATTCAATTAAGTCTTTTCATATTTTTAAATTGTTTTCAATACATTTGATTTTTTATTTCAACTTGAATTTTCATGAATTTCATTGAATTCTTCTCGTTTGTCTTAAATTCCTCTAAATTCATTCCAATTTTACGGAAATCAATGGTTTTTTGTTATTTAAAATTTGTTTTCCAATTCATTTGAATTCTTTTGAATTTACGTTGAATGGTTTTGAGGTCTTACGAATTTATCCTGAATTTGTTAACCTTTGAGGGCAAAAAAAGTGCCCTATGAACGTCACAAAAAGTACTCTTTGGTCCCTATATTTTATTCCATAGGAACTGTGAGGTCTAAAAATATAAACAAAATATACATACAAATTGAATATAATTGTACGAACCTTTTCTTGCGCAGCATTACTACTTGATTGACTTTTTGCATCCAACTCATCTATCCTAGATCTTTTACTAACAATGGTAGAATTACTGTTTGCTACACTTGTACTGCTTACGCTAGTATTAGCATCGCCATCTGTAAATTTATAAGGTGTTTCAAATTTATGTAACAGAACTCTTTATGTATTATAGGGCCTAAAATGTTGCGAAGCCCAACACAATTTGTGCAGTCCGGATTTAAAAGTGTGTAGTTCATTTATCGTTTTTTCGCTTAAATGCGAACTGAATTAATACAACCCATTATTATATTTAACTATTATTTAACTATTATATTATATTAACTATTATATTTTTGATTGAGGATTCATATTTTTTGGTTACAATTTTTATTATTTGTTTGAAAATTCAACAAATTTGTTAAAAAGTCATCCTTTTTGGTTGACAATTTAACTATTTGGTCGGAAATTAACTTTTTTTTGAAAATTCAACTAATTTGTAGAAAATTTGTCTTTGACTATGAAACTCAACAATTTTGAGGATAATTTTGTTGAAAAGATTCAACTAAAAAATCTTTCTTGTTTGAAAATTCAACTCTTTTGTTGAAAATTCGCCTTTTTGGTTTGAAAAGTTATCTCTTTTGGTAGAAACTTCATTTTTTACGATTAAAAATGCAACTTTTTGACTTTAAATCCATCTGTTTTGATTGATGATTCAACTATTTCGTTGAAAACTCGTATTTTTCGGTAAAAGAAAAATACGAATTTTCAACAAAATAGTTGAATCGTCAACCAAAACATTGATTTTATGCCAACAAGTTGCATTTCTAAAAAAAAAAGATGAAATTTCTACCAAAAGAAGTCAATTTTCAGTTAGAAATCTCTACAATTTTATCCAATATACTTTCTTTCTTTAAAATTCCAATCTTTTTGGTTTAAAATTCAACTGTTTTCTTGAAAATTCGTTTTTTTTTGTTGTTGTTGAAAATTCAACTATTTGGTTGAAAATTAAGTTATTGTTCAAAATTTAACTAATTTGTAGAACATTTTTCTGGATTAAAAACTCAACAATTTTGTTGAAATTTTTTTTTCTTGGACAAAAATTCAACTCTCTTGTTGAAATGCCGTCTTTTTGGTTTGAAAAATTATCTCTTTTGGTAGAAATTTCATCTTTTACGATTAAAAATGCAACTTTTTGATTTTAAATTCATCTGTTTTGATTGAGGATTCAACTATTTCGTTGAAAGCTCGTATTTTTCGGTAAAAGAAAAATACGAATTTTCAACAAAATAGTTGAATCATCAACCAAAAAATTGATTTTATGCCAACAAGTTGCATTTCTAAACAAAAAAGATGAAATTTCTATCAAAAGAGGTCAATTTTTAGTTATAAATCTCTATAATGTTATCCAATATACTTTCAGTTCTGTTTTTTATTTAAACAATTTAAGAATTTTGTTAACATTTTTTTTTCTTGGTTGTAAATTCAACTCTCTTGTTGAAATGTCGTCTTTTTTTGTTGAAAATTCAACTATTTGCTTAAAAATTAACTTTTTGTTGAAAATTCAACTACTTTGTAGAAAATTGGTCTTTGGCTTGAAAACTTAACAATTTAGTTGACATTTTTTTTCTTTCTTGACTAAAAATCTTTCTTTTTTAGAATTCAACTCTCTTGTTGAAAATTCATCTTTTTTGTTTGAAAATTGACCTCTTTTGGTAGATATTTCTTCTTTTTTGTTTGAAACTGCAACTTTTTGACATACAATTATTCTGCTTTGGTTGATGATTCAACTATTTTATTAAAAATTCAACTATTTTGTTAATAATTATTTTTTTGTGTTTGAAAATAAAAAATTTTTACTTAAAATATAAATATCTGCCTTGGTTGAAAATTTAACCCTCTTGTTGAAAATTCGTCTTTTTGGTTTGAAAATTCATCTCTTTTGGTCAAAATTACATATTTTTTTGGTTAAAAATCAAACTATTTGTTTGAAAATTAGAGTTGCAATTTTTTATGTTTCTTGTCTAAAAATCTTTTTTAATTTAAAATTCAACTGGTATGTTGAAAATTAAAAAAAAAAAAATTATGTTGAAAGTTCAACTATTTTGGTAAAAAATTCTACTATTTGGTTGAAAATTGAATTATTTCCATCCTTTATATCCTTTATGGTTGAAAATTCAACTGTTTTGTTAAAAAATTATCTTTTTGGGTTGGAAATGCAAACAATTTGCAGAAAAATTGTCTTTGGCTTGAAAACTCAACAATTTGGTTCCAATTTTTTTTTCTTTCTTGACTATAAAACCCGTCTTGGTTGAAAATTCAACACCTTTGTTGAAAATTCGTCTTTTGGGTTAAACATATTTTTACTTGGAATATTAGAAATTAAAATCGTTATGTTGAAAATTAACTTTCTGCTGACAATTCAACTAATTTGTAGAAAATTTGTCTTTGGCTTAAAAACTCAACATTTTGGTAGAAATCTCATCTTTTTTGTTTAAAAATGCAACGGTTTGGTTGAAAATTAATCTGTTCTAGTTGAGGATTCAACTCTTTTCTTGGAAATTATTTTTTTTTCAGATTCATCTTTTTGGTTGAAAATTCGTCTTTTTGTTGTTGTTGAAAACTAACTTTTTCAACTCAAAATTGTAGTATTCCATTTTTGGTCGACAATCGATCGTTTTTAGTTGAAAATTCGTCTTTTTAATATAAAATTAATCTTCTTGGTTAAAAATTAATCTTTTTACTTTAAATGTTAGAAATTTAAAGCGTTTCAAATTGAATTTACTCCCCTATTTTCGTTAAAAATCTTATTACTTCTCCTATTTTTTGAGTATTTTCACATGTGAAGCCTGTTATCGGCACAGTTGAAAAACTGCTGCCGAATTTTGAAACATTTTAGGCCCATTTATACGTGCAATTTGTGACTAACCAAACTCTAAATTTCTTCCTTCCATGAGCCTGTGTTTTTTTGTACCAGATGTATTGCTCTAAAAGAGAAATTAAATTTTATTGGTCATATGTTTATGTTGAAAGCATTAGTGCAGGGTGTCTAGCGATTATCAACAACAATGTTCGAAGTCTTTTCCAGGTTTTCCAGTTAAAAAAATCAAGTATTTCCAGGTCGAATTTTCTGTACGTCAAATAATGAAATAACTGTTAACTATATGTAAAAAAATTAGCTATTGCAGATTTTTATTGACAACAAATTTGTAATGAAATGCTTCATTTTGATGTAACCATAAGTGTTATTTAAGAAGTGTATTTCTACTACATTAAGCGGAGAAAAAATTAACAACTTATTAAATTGACTATGGAACGGTGTTCTCGCATTTTCAGAATTCACTTGTTTTTTATTTTTTCTTCATGAAATTATAGGTACAGAAAAATAAATGTGACATCTAAAAATGCGAAGATATTTTTGTTGCATCCAAATTCTTAATTATATGCAATACTAAAGTTTGTTTCTTGCAGTCTACGAAATAATTAACATATTCGTACAAAAAGTGCCTTGAGATATCTGTCTTTAACACTTTAAAACTATATTTGCAATCTTTTTTCTTAAATACTTTTCCAGTTACAGAAAATAGATTATCTTATAACTACAAGAATTTTGTGAATTATTCACAAAAGATAAATTATACAGGCCTCGGACTCACTTCAGAGATCAAAGATAGTGTAAATAGTGTCGCAAATTTGAAAAAATAGTATCATAAAATTTTGTAAGTATTAAACTTATGTGTAGTCCGAATTTAAAAGTACATAGACCGAAAGCAAAAAGTGTGCAATGTAAAATTACCTTTATTTTGTAGGCAAAATTTGCAGTTTTCTAACCTAATACTTTAAAAGTATTAAAAATAAACTTAAATATTTATTTAAAATGTTATTCTTTAGTCTACAAATTATCAAAATTTCTATTTATTTATCGCAGCCTTGACGGCCTTTTCAACATTTCCCTTCTTTTTCTCGTTTTTCCACTTAAATGCGAACTGAATTAATAGAACCCTATAAGACAATCCATTCATTTTTGGATGAAAGTTCATTATTTTCAGTTGCAAAGTCTACTGTTAAATTTTTGGCTAAGAATTCATCTTTTTTGGATCAACATTTTACTATTTGGTTTACAATTGAATTATTTTGTTGAAAATTCAACAATTTTGTTAAAAAGTCGTACTTCTTGGTTGAAAATTCGTCTTTTTGGATTGAAAACTCAATAATTTGATTGACATTTTTTTTCTTTCAGGACTAACAAATTTTGTTGTTAAAAATGTACCTATTTTGTTGCAATATCAACTATTATATTTTTTGTTGAAAATTTAACTTTTTGAGTTAAAAATACAACTCCTTGGTTACAATTTTTTTTAAAGTTAATTTTTTTCATTGAAGATTCATAATTTTTGTTGAAAATTGTACTTTATCTTGTTTAAAAATTCTTTTTTTTTAACTGAAAATTTAACTATTTTGTTGCAAATTCAACAGATTGGTTAAAAATTAACTTTTGTGAAACAACTTTATATTCTCCGGTTAAAAATTCAACCGCTTTGTCGAAAATTCGCCTTTTCGAATTGAAAATTCAACAATTTGATTGTATTTTTTTTCTTTCTTGACTAGCAAATGTTTTTTGGTTAAAAATTCAGCTATTTTGTTGAACATTCACCTTTTTAGTTTAAAAATGCATCTCTCCCTGTAGAAATTTCACCTATTTTGGTTAAAAATTCCACTTTCTGGTTAAAAATTAATCTGTTTCGGTTTAAAATTCAAATGTTTTGTAGAAAACTGGTATTTTCGGCCCGAAAACTCAACAATTTGGTATAAAATTTAACTATTTGGTGGAAAATTGATGTATTTTGTTAAAAAATTTCTTCTTCTATAGAAAATCAATTTTTTGGTTAAAAATGCAACTGTTTCGTTGAAAATTAATCTGTTTTAGTTGAGACTTCAAGTATTTTGTTGAAAATTCGTTTTTGTTGGATAAATTGAACTATTTTTAATTTTTAATTTAAATCTTTTTTTGTTGAAATATGAACTATTACATTTTACGTTAAAAATTCATCTTATAAGTTGAAACTATTTTTTTCAATTAATTTTTTTGGTTGAAGATTCATAATTTTAGTTGAAAATTAGATTTTTTATTCTTCAAAATTAATTTTTTACCTAAAAATTTGACTGTTTTGTAGAAAATTCGTCTTTTTAGCTTGAAAATTCATCTCTTTGGTACAAAATTCCTTTTTTTTCATTTGAAAATTGATTATCTTGAATGTAAATTTAACTATTCCATTTTTGGTTAAAAATGCATTGAATTGCTTCACAATTAAACTTCTTGCTTGAAAATTCATCTATTTAGTTGAAAATTGATGTATTTTGTTGTGAATTCATCTTTTTGGTAGAAAATTGATCTTCTGTGTTGCAAATTCATCTTGTCGGTTGAAAATTCTACTATTTAGTTAAAAGTGCAGTTGTTTAGTTGACAATTAATCTATTTTGGTTAATGATTCAACTATTTTGTTGGAAATTCGTCATTTTTGGTTCAATTCAACTGTTTTTCATTTAAAATAACTATCTTTTCTTGGTTAAAATATCAACTATTATACTTTTTGTTAAGAATTCTTCATTTTTCGTCGAAAATTCAAATACTTGGTGAAGAGATAGTGACATTATCGCGCAATTTTGAGAAAATAGTGTTTAATGACATTTATTTTCGAAATTGTAGAAAACTCGTGTCATCGCTAAACAAAGTGTCAAATAGTGTGGTGAGTACGAGGCCTGATTATATCTTAATTTAAAAAAAAAAAAAACTTATCAATAGGAAGGAGTGCTCTTCTAAACGAGATTTTTTTTATAGTGGACTAAAAGATTTAAATTACTCTTCGCATTTCAATCAAATAACTGTTTATGAGCAATGAATATAAAATAATTAAAATGCAAGGCTTTTAACATCGCTAGACACCCTGATTATGGTTACATTAGGGTCGTCCAAAGTCCTTTTTTTCGAATTTTCATGCATAACGCCCCCAAATTTGTTAGAATACAAATGAATAATAACTTTTTAAATATCGTCGCCATAAGTCTATTTTATTGGGTCCCAAAAAACCCCATAAGTGTAAAATTGGGTTTTGCGAGTTTTTGGCGCTAATTATGATTTTTTGCGGCTTTTTAAATACCAGTTGTTTCTAGTACAAAAAATACTAATTTATAATGATAATTAGATATACATACACACATTGTTCAAACAATTTATTATTGTTTTTAGCAATTTCGTCTTAGAACAGAGTTAGAAAGTCGCGGGTTTTTCGAATTTTTTAGCTTATTTTCAACGTTTTCTTTAAGCGAGACAGAAATAATTGCTCAAATCATTTATTATTATTTATCATAATATTCTTTTAGAATTATGCTAAAAAGTTACTGCTTTTTCTAAAATTTTCCACTTTTCTTCTACTTTTCTACAATTTTAAACTTTTCGTCCACTTTTTATATAGCGGGATAATAATTAATGCAAGTTAATAAACATAATTGCTTAAACAATTTCTTATTGTTCATAATTATCTTATCTAAGATTAATGCTTGAAAGCTGCATGTTTTCCTGAAATTTTCAGCGTTTTTTTATTTTTTAGTTAGAAACAAATAATAAATATTAATATAATAATAATTTAAACAAAAAGGCTCTCAGTAACTATTTCAAGAAAAATTCACATTTAATATGATTCACATAAAAATCTTGAAATATATTTCAAATATCTGTTTTATTTCAGAAAAATATATTCACAAAAAAAAGAAAGATTGTTTAAAAACTGATTCTCTCACATTTTTATTTATTATTTGTTCATAATTAAAAATTATGAGCAAAGTTGTAAATGTGACAAAAAATCGCAGTTTTCTGGCAATTATCTAAGAGAAGATAGTTAAAAAAGCGTTAACCCTAGATTGCAGCTTGGGGTCGAAAAGACCCCAGTATTTATTATCATTATTTAAACCTAGAAACATATTGTAAAATTTATAGGTTTTTTGAAGCAATTCAATCTTCAATATAAATACCTTTTTTTAAGATCCATCAATACAGTAATTTCCCCCTTAAAATGTATTATTTAGGTAATATGACCAAGACAGCATTTTTTTTAAATATTAAAAATTACAAAAGATATTTTTTTGTTAAAAGCCGATTCTTGCTAAAAAAAAAGTTTGATAATTCTTTTCACCATGTCAAAATGAAAAAACTGATGTGAAAATTATAAAACTATTCTCTGAATGTCTTAAAAAGCACCCTGAATTTATTTAGATCGAAATATATGGTCGTTGAAAAGTTACGTAAGAAATAATATCGTGAGGTCTGTATTTCAATGAGATGCTGCAATCTAGAGGTAATATGGGAGAAGATTGATATAAACAATGGTCATTTGTTAAAAAAATTATGTTTCCTAAATTACATTAATTATTATTACCTCACTTTAAGCGAAAAGTTGACAAAAAGTTGAATATTTCAGAAAAAACCGCAAAATATAGCATTATTGAAAGAGAATATTGTTATAAATAATAATAAATAGTATGCAAAATTATGTTTATTAACTTCAATTAATTATTATAACCTTGTCTAATTGAAAAGTGGACAAAAAGTGGAAAATATTAGAAAAAAGTGCAACTTTCTAGCATTATTCTAAGAGAATATTATTATAACTAATAAGAAATGATTAAAGCAATTATTTCTGTTAAATTTAATTGACTATTGCATTCCATTAAATGAAAAGTTGAAAATAAGTTGCAAAATTAGGTAAAACCCGCGACTTCCTAATTCTATACGAAGAGAAAATTGCTAAAAATAAAAAAAAGTATTTTATGTAATAGAAACAATTCGTATTAAAAAACCGCAAAAAATCAAAATTAGCGCCAAAAACTTGCAAACACAATTTTTCACTTATGGTGTTTTTTTGGAACCCTGTAAAGCAGACTTATGGGTGTTATATTTAAAAAGAAATTATTTGTATTTTATAGCTAATTATTAAGATAAATTTTGAGTTTCAACTCGATTCATCTAATATTGACGATTCTGAATTAAATTTACAAAAACGTCTGTTTTCTTATGGAAAATACGTTTTAAACTTCATGGGACTTGCGTAGCCTCCAAATATAATTTTTTTAACGCATTTTTTGATAGATTCAAACAAATTTATGGGCGATATGCATAGAAATTTGAGGAAAAAAAATGTTCTAATGCATTTTTGGACCACCATATTAATTAATTTGACTGTTTACTCACGCTGATCAATGAATCAGATAAGACGCGTTTCGTTGATGAATCTGAAGAATTTTTCCAATCATCGGCAACAGGCTCGTGAGGTGCACATTCAGGAGAAGCATGAGTACTCAACATATCGTTTAGTCCAGATACTAAACTATCTACTGTGATGTGATTGTACATTCTCATGCATTCTCCAGTTCTGGGGTCTACAACTGCCAAGTATGGATATCCCGCAACGTTGTAAAAGTCAATGTATCGTTTTCCTTCAGACGCGTTGGATAACACCTAAAAAATTATTAATTTATTATTTCATCTGAGATTTTTAATTTAACTCAATAGTTCAATTTTAGGCAAAAAACGGAATTTTTCCCGAGAAAAGGAGATTGAAAGGACATTTTATTTATTATTGCAATATTTTTACACCGTATGGATATCTCGTAAATTACACTAACAAAATGGTAAAAATACCAAAATTTCCATCGAATTGGGTAAAATGTAAGTGAACAGAATTCAACCGAATTTAAACAATTCAACAGAATTTAAATGAATTCAACCGAATTTAAATCAATTCAACAGAATTTAAGTGAATTGAAACAAATAATAATTTTTAAACTAACGAATGAAATAAAACTTGAGTGAATTAAAAAAAAAACAGTTAAGAGAAATGAGAAGAACTTGATGGAATTCATAAAAATTCAAGTGATTTAAAAACAATCCAAAAATTATTTTAAAAATTCAAAAGAATTTTGTGAAATGCCTAAGAATTCAGATTGAGTTTCAAAGACTTCAAGGTAAATTAAAAAAATATATTAAAAAATGCAATGAATTGTGTAGAATTGGGTGAATTTAGAAGAAGTCAAGTGAAATCAAGAGATTTAAGCGAGAATTAAGAAAATCAGGAATATTCCAAAGGATTCAAAACAATTAAAAATAATTCAGGATAAATTAATAAGAATTCTGGATTAATTCCAAATAAATTCACATGAGTTGACAAAAAATTTGTTTAATCCAAAATATTCCACTAATTTGAGTAAAATTTGAGTTGATTTTAAATAATTCAAACCAATTCAAGAGACTTTGATAAAATTCAGAAGAATCTGAAAGAATATAATTGAACAAAATTTGTTTAAAAAAAAATTTCCATCGAATTGAGTAAAATGGAAGTGAACATAATTCAGAGTGAATTGAACAGAATTTAAGTGAATTGAAAAACAAAATTAATCCATTTAATTGAGTGAATTTAGAAAAACTCAAATGAATTCAAAATATTTCAGTGAGAGTTAAGAAAATCAAGAGAATTTGAAAGAATTCAAAATAATTAAAAAGAATTCAGGATAAATTAATAAGAATTAAGGGTTAATTCCAAATGAAGACAAAAAATTGTTTAAATCCAAAATATTCCAATAATTTTAGTAAAACTGGAGTATATTTAGAAGAATTGGAAAGAATTCAAGAGACTTTGATCAAATTCACAAGAATTTGAAAGAATATAAATTAAACCATTTTTTCGATTTCCATCGAATTGAGTAAAATGCAAGTGAACATAATTCAGGTTGAATTCAACAGAATTTAAGTGAATTGAAAAAAATTAAATCCATTTAATTGAGCGAATTTAGAAGAAGTGAAGTGAATTCAAAAGATTTCAGCGAGTGTTAAGAAAATCAAGGGAATTTCAAAAGAATTCAAAACAATTTGAAAAAATTTAGGATAAATTAATAAGAATTCAGGGTTAATTCCAAATAAATTCAAATGAGTTGACAAAAAAACCAAAATATTCCACTAATTTTAGTAAAATTCGAGTAGATTTAGAACAATTAGAAGAATTAGATGGAATTCATAAAAATGGAATTGAAAAAATAAAATATTTAAGAAATGCATTGAATTAATTAAATTTGACATTAATTCAGAAAAATTCAAGGGAAAAAATGCAATGAATTGAGTAAAATTTAGTGGATTTAGAAGAATTCAAGTGAATTCCTAAAAAATCGAAAGAATTTCAAACACTATAGAATTTGAAGGAATTCAGGATAAATTATTAAGAATTCCAAATGAATTCAAATGAATTAAAAACTTTTTTTTAATCCAAAATTTTCCATTAATTTCAGTAAAATTGTAGTAAATTTATAAGAATTCAAGAGAATTCGATGATATTGATACGAAATCAAGTATAGTCTTTATGGTTGATTCCGAACCAATCTATTTAGATTGTTATATTTTCCAAATAGAAAAAGAAACAATAAAAAAAATTGTATGTATTTTTAAAATTGCTAATATTTATTGCATTATTCCTTCAAAAATTCAATTTAAAAAGTTTCGTTGGGATTAAAATTGAAACTAAGTATAGTAAACTTCTGAGAAAAACGGGAAAAAGTCGATTAATGGCATTTTTTCAAAAAAAGTCGAAAAAGTCACACGATCCGAGCCCTAAGATTAGGTCCGAAAAAAAGGGCAGACTGTGATCCGTGAAATCGATTTTTAATTTTGCTATTAAAAAAACTGAGTAACACACCTGCCAAAGAACAAAATGATCCTTGATAATTTCTCGCACTTGCTCATTGGGCCAAACATCACGATTTAGAATTTGACACGCAAATTCTTGTGAATTTTGAATATTTACGAGCAGCCAACGATTCATGGATTTTGCATACTCTCTTGCTTCAAGGAAGCTACCAAGAAATAGTATGTCACATGGTGGTCTGAATAAATCCTCTAAACGTCGGGATTTTCTCTGCAAATTTTTCCTTGCGCCACTTGCTCTCCGAGTCATCTCTTCTTCTTGTCTTTCTAAAAGAAAATATATTTTTCATTGTAGAAGCTATCGATAAAACTCAAATGAAAAACTAAATTATTCCTGATCACTAAGAAGATACATTATTATGGCGATCACAGCCGTTCAGTAGTTCAATTTTAGGTAAAAAAAAGTTTTTTTTTTCAGAAAAAAAGGGCTTAAAAGGAGATTTTCGTTTATGATTACAACAATTTTTGTATAATGGGTATCTCGTGAATATGAAAGGAAAATGCTCTCTAACAGTAGCGACTTTTCTTTAGAAATTTTTCTATTAATTTTTGTGTTTACATTTTTTTTATATATTATAAAAATACATGTAAAAACAATCAAGAAGATGAAAGATTGAAAAATACATAAATAATAGAATTCAAAAATATTCATGTTTGAATTTTTTTTTAACGTATTTTTATCAGTAGACAAATTTTTATTCCTTATTCGCATCAATTTGTCACTAGTGTATTCTTTTCAGAACAAAACCCTGAGTCGTTCAAAGTATTTTTCTGAGTAAGCTAGAAAGAAATAATTTTAATAACACAAAAATGACTTTTTGAAAAACCAACTTTTTCTGTTTTTATTTCCTTAGACGTTTAGATTTGATTCCAATATATTTTTATCACTTGAACGCTTTTATATGTTAAAAACATTTTTCAATGTAAGCTAAAAAAATATTATAGTATTAGAAAACAGAAATTAACAAAATTATAATCAACTCCAAATTCATTATACTTTATTAAAGGATCTTAATATACGCTACTTTTTTTAATATTATTTTCGATTTTCCAATTTTTGTTTCAACAAGCACAACTAACATACTTTTCTCTGATACGCCGTTTTACGTATTTTATTACATATTTTAAAAGTATTAAAAATTAATTAAAATTCCTATTTATTTATTGCAGACTTCAGTCATTCCCCTACTCCCCTCTTTTCCCGTTTTTCGTTGAAAATTCGTCTTTTTGGATGAATTTCACAGTTTTAGATTTAAAACTAAACATATTTTTTGGACAAAAATGAAAATATTTGGTTGAAAGTTTAAAACTGAACTGGTTTTTTACAAATTTATTTTTTTGGTTGAAGAATAATTTTTAGTTGGAAATATATCTTCTCGGTTGAAAATTCGTATTTTTTGGTGAAAATGTCATCATTTATAGTTGAAAATTCAACTATTTGGTTAAAGATCCATCTATTTTGTTAAAAATTGGTCTTTTGTGTTGAGAATTCAACATTGTTTGGTAAAAAAATCGTCCTTCTGACTTGAAAATTCAACAATTTCGTTGAAATTGTTTGTCTTATTTGACTGAAAAATCTTCATGGTTTGAAAATTCAACTTATTGTTGAAAATTATTTTTTTTTCGAAAATTAAATTTTTTGTTGAACATTTACATGTTCGGATTGAAAATTAAACTACTTTGTGGAAAGACCCTCTCTTTGGGTTGAAAATTTATTAATTTGGTAGAAAATTCATCTATTTGGTTGAAAAGTAACTTTTTTGTTGATAATTCATATTTTTAAATTGTCAATGTAATTAATTGTTTTGTAAAAAATGTATCTTTTTTTGCTGAATTCAAGTGTTTGTGATATAAAATGAAAATATTTTTGGTTGAAATATCAACTGTTGCATTTTTTTAGAGAATTTATTTTGTTGTTAAAAATTCATTTGTTTTGGTTGAAAGTTTAACTATTTTGTTGAAAATTACCCTTTTGTTGTTGAGAATTCATCTTTTTTGGTAAAAAGTTGTATTATTTGGTTAAAAAGTTATTTATTTTGTTGGAAATTCAACAATTTTGTTAAAAAGTCAAATGTTTTTCTGACAATCTGTCTGTTTGGGTTGAAAATCAACCTTTTTTGGTAAAAAAATAACTTTTTGCTTGAAAATTCATATTGTCGAATTGAAAACTTAACTGTTTTGTAAAAAATTCGTCTTTTTGACTTGGAAAATGCAACAATTTGGTTGAAATTTTTGTTTCTTTCTCGATTGAAAAATATTTTTTGATTGAAGATTCACCTCTTGGGTAAAAATTTGAGTATATTGTTGAAAATCAGTTTTTTTCGGTTGAAAATTAACTTTTTTATAGAAAATTGACATTTTTGGTTTAAAAATTAAACTGTTGTGTACAAAAATTGTCTCTCTGGCTTGACGATTTAACAATATGGTAGAAAATTCAACTACTTGATTGAAAATGAACTTTTTCGTTGACAATTCATATTTTCAGATTGAATATGTAACTGCTTGGTAGAAAATGTATATTTTTAAATTGAATTCATCTGTTTGTGATTTAAAATAAAATTTGTTTTTTGTTGAAATGTCAACTATGCCATTTTTCGTTGAGGATTTATCTTTTTTGGGAGAAAATTTAACTATTTAGTTGAAACTTAGTTTTTTTTTTGGGTAAAATTCAACTATTTTTATTTAAAATTAAAACCTCTTTTGGTTGAAATATCAACAACATTTTTCGTTGAGAATTCAATTATTTTGGTAACAAGATTTATTATTTGGTTGAAAATTCAACAATTTTATTAAAAAGTGAAATTGATTTGTTGAAAAACTTTTTTCTTGAAAATTTCTATTTTTGGGTAGAAATTAAACTGTTTTGTAGAACATTCGTTTTTTGACTTGAAAATTCAAGAATTTGTTAGAAAAGTCAACTATTTGGTTTAAAATTCAGAAATATTTGGTTGAAAATTAACTTTATGGTTGAAAATTCATATTTTCGGGTTGAAAATTGAACTGTTTTGTAGCAAATTCGTTTTTTTGACTTGAAAACTTAACAATTTGGTTGAAAAGTAACTTTTTTGTTGATAATTCATATTTTCAGACTGTAAATTTAACTGTTTTGTAGAAAATGTATCTTTGTAAATTGAATTCAACTGTTTGTGATTAAAAATAAATATATTTTTGGTTGAAATATCAACTATTGCATTTTTCGTTGAGAATTGATCTTTTTTGGTAGAAAATGTAACGAATTTGTTGAAACTTAGTTTTTTTGGTAAAATTCAACTATATATTTATTTAAAATTAAAACCTTTTTTGGTTGAAATATCAACTATAAAATTTTTCGTTGAGAATTCAACTAATTTTAAAATTAATTAGTTGACTTCACCAACTCTTTTTTAAAATTAAAATTAAAAAAAATTTTTTTTCAAATATACATAAATATTATTATAATAATATTAAATATTATAAATATTGCTCAAAAATGTTATTATTCGATCGAAAATTCAACAATTTTATTAAAAAGTCAAATTGATTTGTTGAAAAACTTTTTGCTTGAAAATTTATATTTTCGGGTAGAAATTAAACTGTTTTGTAGAACATTCGTTTTTTGACTTGAAAATTCAAGAATTTGTTAGAAAATTCATTTATTTGGTTGAAAAGTAACTTTTTTTATAATAATTCATATCTTAAATGAATTCAACTGTTTATGATTTAAAATAAAAATATTTTTTTGTTGAAATATCAACTATTGCATTTTTCGTTGAGAATTCATCTTTTTCGTATGAAAATTTAATCACTTGGTTAAAAGTTCATCGACTTGAAAACTGAACTGGTTTTTTTACAAATTCATTCTTTTGGTTGAAGATTAATTTTTATTTACTACTTTTTTATTAAAAATTTCATTTTATTCATTCATTTTTATTAATTAATTAATTAATTAGTAATTCATTTTTTGGTTGAAGATTCATTTTAGTTAAAAATTCATATCTAGCTAGCGATTTCTTCGCCGTAAAGGAATAAATAAATCATTTAGGAACATTTGAAATTGGTATCATAAAAAAAAAAATCTCTTTCAAAGCATCTTTGGCTAATGCCATTTCAAGTCATGCAATGAGGTCTGCATGAGGTTGTTAAAATATTTTGGCATGAAATTGTGTTATTCTACACTCGAAATGAAGGAACACGTGTTTCACCGATTGGCTGAAATTTTTTTTTAGGAATGGTGAGCTGTTGAAGACAGCCTTCCAATTTCATAAAAACTGCCAAAATATTTTATAAAATGATGCAATTTTTTTACCGGTTGGTTTTTCTTTCATGTGATGAGGAATTTTAAGCTCTATCGAATGATCCGAAAAAATATCAAAATTGAGAAAATGGCGGCGGTTTTTCTGAAAGTTTTGAAAATGGATTTTCTCGAAAAGGTCACCTTTAAAATTATTAATTTTTGTGTGAATTTTCGATAATATGGACTACATATTCTTCAAGTTCGACTTCTGGTAAACAATTTCTTCCTATTGAAAAAAACATTTTTCGAAAAAAATCAAAATTGTAAATTTTTCAAAAACTACCGAAGAAAGGAAAAAAGTTGTGTAGAAATGAATTTCCTTTAAAAATGCCTCTTTCACTTTTTTAGTATATGGCACCACATCAATTTATATACTTATTTACTCAATCATGATTATCTCGATCCGGACCCAATACGGCCTCTCGTACTGTCAGAAAGATCATAGTTGATTTTTTTTTAAATAAATAGTGCGCGCATTTGTTCAGAGTATTATTTTGTATATAATAATAATTTATATATTGAATAAATCATATGTTCACAAATAAACTGTTTCAATTCAAAGAAGTAACTTTTTGAGATAGCGTATCTTCAAAAAATAATAAGTATGCGCTCAACGGATTTTTTTGAAAGAATGTTTTGCTGTTTTCGCAATGTAGTAACGTTTTTCGCGTTCAGTGTCAGTTACCGCTTTCCAAACGTGACATTTTTGAATTCCTTACATTGCTGGCACATTCAACCATTTAAAAATTAATTGTACGAGAGGCCGTAATGGATCCGGATCGAGATAATCATGAGTGAGTAAATAAGTATATATATTGATGTGGTGCCATATATTGAAAAAGTGAAAGAGGCTTTTTTAAAGGAAATTAATTTCTAAACAACCTTTTTCCTTGATATTTACTCATTTCTTCGGTGATTTTTGAAAAAATTAACAATTTTTTTTTTCGGAAAATGTTTTTTTTTCAATAGGAAGAAATTGTTTACTAGAAGGCAAACTTTGTTTATTTCAACGTTATTTTTTTACGATTTAAACTGAAAATACGCATCCTAGTGTAAAGTGGTTCTAAGCAAATTTGTAGATATAATTTAGGCGAACAATTTTGTTAAATAAAAAGTTATTGTAGCTTGTGTCGTTTTTCAAAAAAGTAAATTTTTAATTTTGGATGTATTTTTATAACAAGAGTTTATAACAAATTTGCAGATCTTTTTTGGTTGAACAACTTTTGTCTTCTCATTTTTTTCGTCTCTTGTGTTGTTTTTCCAGAAATTTAATTTTTTAATTTTTATTCTAATTTTTCACGATTGAAAAAGTATACTCGCCCTTTTTAAAAACTATAAATAACGAATTTGTAGATCCTCTTTGAGTGAACAACTTTTGCCTATTGATCTTTTTGAATTCCTTGTGTCGTTTTCCACAAAATTAAATTTGTTTTATTTTTAATGTTATTTTTTACGATTAAAACAAAAACTAGGCGTCCTATCAACAAATTACTGATGACAAATTTGTAGCTGTTTTTTGGATGAGCAGCTTCTGTCTATTAATTTTTTTTCATAGCTTGTGTCGCTTGTCTAAAAATTTAATTTTTTTATTTTTAATGTTTTTTTTTCACGAATTAAACAAAAACTAAGCGTCCTATCAAAAAGTGATTATTAACAAATTTGTAGATCTTTTTTGGGTGCATAATTTTTGTCTTTTCACTTTTTTTATCTTTCGTAATTTGACCGCAAAATGGAATTCTTCATTATTTGTCGTGAGATCAAAATTTGAATTTTTCAAAAAATTCAAAAAGTTATGATAATCTTTTTGGGATTTTGAAAATGCTATAACTCTGATAATTTTATTTTTATCAAAAAATAACATTAGGATAAATTGTTTTAGTTTCCGAGTACTATGAATAGCCGTACATAGAATTTTTAAATCTTGAAAAAAATTTTCTAAAAAATTTTCAAAATGCTCTAACTTTTTGAATTTTTATCCAAAATAGCTGGTTAACGAACTCGTTCTTTCTTCTTAGGTCTTAAAAAAGTGTGCCAAAGTACAATTCAATCTGATGATTCTTTCGAAAGTTATCGTGCCTACAGGATACTACAGACTGCAGACAGACAGACGGACAGACAGACACCTTCGTAAAAATCATTTTTTCTGACTCAAAACGTGGAGATTTGATGAAAACCGACTATGTGAAATTTTACATGAAATCAATACCTTCTCATTAGGATGAGAATGTCAAATTTTAAAGGTGGCCTTTTCGAAGAAATCCATTTTCAAATTTTTCAGAAAAACCGCCGCCATTTTCTCAATTTTTCTTGGATTATTCGATAGAGTGTAAAAAATGGTATCATTTTGAAAAATATTTTGGCAGTTTTTATGAAATTTTAAAGTTATCTTCTACAGCTCACCATTCCTGAAAAAAAAAATTGCAGACAAACCGTGAAACACGTGTTTTTTCATTTAAGTGTAGAATAACATACTTTCATGCCAAAATATTCTGAAAACCTCATGCAGACCTCATTGCATGATTTGAAATAGAATCAGTCTTTTTTCTAATTTTTTAAACCGAAACCTTGTAAAAAAAGGAGAAATAGGGAAAAAAATTTGGGTCAAAATTGTCGATTTGAAGTGTTTTAGTGGATTTGTCAAATGTAGGGGGAAAAGGGGGGATAAGGTGAAAAAAGAGGACTTACGTGTTTCAACATTAAAGTCTCGAAATCTGTCGAAGACATTATTGGACGATCTTGGAACTGAACAGCCAATTTCCGTGGGTACAAGAACTTGTTGAGTTGGTAAAATAGGTGCCCGTACAGAAGGTTCAGGATCAACTTCTGGCGGAATTGGAATAGCTCCAGATCCTCCTCCCTCGAACAATAGAGTAACAGCAGTTTCAACATTTCCCCCTGCTAGCGTCAAGAATTGCTCTGCCGTAGATTCACTCTCACCTGATCATAAATCAGATCAACTATGACAGTTTATGAAGAAACTTATGTCAAATATTTCATAACTTCCACTTTAAGTTTAACTACAATATTTATCTCTGTATACTGCTATTATGTTTAAATCATATAGATATGAACATAACCAACAAATTTGTTAACTCACGGATTTATATAGGAAAGTGATGGGCTCACCTGTAACTTCTACAAATTTTTCTATGAGAGTGCGATCCATTGTTAATATATTTTGGGTTGTACTGTTTCTTGAAAGTTGAGGAAGACTTATAACGAAACTATAATAGTATATACTGCAAGCTACTTGTCACTAGAATGTAATGATGTAAACGAATGCAACGCCATTTGCCTTTTCATGTCAACTGCACACTGCATACTGCACACTGCAGACTGCACTATGTCTTTTTTAAATCACCTAGCCCGAGGAGAAAAAACTCTGGTAATTCACTGAACCGCTCGGTTATTCAATGCAATCCGACCAAACATAAATACACTTAAAATTCACTTTAAATCAGACAATCATTCGTAAATCCATGTACTCCACTGCGAATCAGGAGTAATCCGATTGGAATTCGGAGTAATCCGATTGGAGTTCGAATTAATCCGCTTGGAATGCGAAGTAATCCGATTGTAAATCAGAGTAATCCACATGTAATCGGAGTGATCCACTTGTGATTCGCATTAATCCACTTGGAATTCGGAGTAATCCGCTTGGTATTCAGAGTAATCCGATTGGAATTCGGAGTACTCCACTTCGAATTCGGAGTAATCCGATTGGAATTCGGAGTACTCCACTTCGAATTCGGAGTAATCCGTTCCCTATTAACACCGAATGTTGCCTCAATATTGCATCGATATTTCCTGCAACATCGAAACATTGCACGAAACATCGATTAAACCAAAAAAGATCAATTTATAACAAAAATTAAATTTCAACAAAGAAAACGAATTTTGTACAAAACAGTTGAATTATATAACAAATAGTTGAATTTTCAATTCGAATATAGATTAAAAAAATTTTAACCAAAAAGTTAATTTTCAACCAATTGTCGAATTTTCAACCAAAAAGATGAATTTTCAACGAAGAAGATTAATTTTCTACCAAAAAGAGGATTTTTCAACAAAATAATTGAACTTTTAGCCAAACATTTTTGTTTTCTACCAAAAATACGTATTTTCTACGTAATAGTTCAAATTTTAAACCAAAAAAGATCAATTTATAACAAAAATTAAATTTCAACAAAGAAAACGAATTTTGTACAAAACAGTTGAATTTTCTAACAAATAGTTGAATTTTCAATTTCAACATAGATTAAAAAAATTTTAACCAAAAAGTTAATTTTCAATCAATTGTCAAATTTTCAACCAAAAAGATGAATTTTCAACAAAAAAGATTAATTTTCTACCAAGAAGACGAATTTTCAATAAAATAATTGAACTTTTAACCAAACATTTTTATTTTCTACCAAAAGGACATATTTTCAACGTAATAGTTCAAGTTTTAAACCAAAAAAGATCAATTTATAACAAAAATTGAATTTCAACAAAGAAAACGAATTTTGTACGAAACAGTTGAATTTTCTAACAAATAGTTGAATTTTCTATTAAATTGTTGAATTGGCCTGCCAACAAGAAGAGTTTTCTACAAAACAGTTCAATTTTCAACCCAAAAATATCAATTTTCAACAAAAATGTCAATTTTCAACCGAATCGTTAAATTTTCAGTTAAAAAAATTAATTTTTAACCACAAAAAAAAAGGAATTTTCAACAAAGTAGTTGAATTTTCTACCTAAAGAGACGAATATTTATCGAAAAATGTAATAATAAATCATTTTATTTTAAATCAAAAACAAAAAATAAAAGAATTTTTCAACGAAATATATAAATTATGAACCATACAGTTAAATTTTCAACCAAGAAGATTAATTTTCTACTAAAAAGACGAGTTTTCAACAAAGTATTTAAATTTCTCACCCAAATGGTTGAATTTGAAAAAAAAAATTAATTTTTTTCTTCCAAATAGTTCAACTTTCAACTAAAAAATAATTTTTCTATCAAAAATGGAATAGTTAGATTTTCAATAAATAACAACAACCAATTTTTTATAACATGATTAAGCTTTCGACTAAAGAAATTAAGTTTCAACTAAAATAATGAATCTTCAACTCAAAAAATAATTTTTTTCCAAATAGTTCAATTTTCAACTAATAAAGAATTTTTTAACCCAAAATAGAATAGTTACATTTTCAATGAATAAAAAGTACAAACTTTCAATAAAATAATTAAATTTTCGACTATAGAAATGAATTTTCAACTAAATTAATGAATCTTCAACTGAATTTTTTTTTTCAAATAGTTTAATTTTCAACTAAAAAAGAAATTTGACAAAAAATCGAATAGTTACATTTTTAATAAATAACAAGAACAAATTTTCAATCAAATAATTAAATTTTCGACTAAAGAAATTACTTTTCAACTAAAATAATCAATTTGCAACTCAAAACATAATTTTTTTCCAAATAGTTCAATTTTCAACTAATAAAGAATTTTTTTACCCAAAATGGAATAGTTAGATTTTCAAGAAAAAGCGACAACAAATTTTCAATAAAATAATTAAATTTTTGACTAAAGAAATGAATTTTCAACTAAAATAATGAATCTTCAACTAAAAAAATTAATTTTTAACTAAGTAACATAGAAAAAATCGTTGAATTCCCCCCTATCTCAAAAGATTTTACATAATTTATCAATGGCCCCTTGCATAAATTCCTCATCGCTAGACCATCGAGAATATTTAAATTGTTTTATTTTATCTTTTTTTTTTATAATTTTTTTATCCAGCGGTGTGTACTATTTTTAATTCCTAAAGAACCTCAAAAAATATTTAAAGAAAAAAATACCGATGAAACGGTATTTGTAATCATATCTAATCATATAATTGACGGATAATTTTTTTTTTCGAATACGAGTACAGTTTTACGTATCAGACACGTTTGACACTCTTGTGAGGAATCATCAGTGATGATGAGTGTCAATGGCTTTTTAATAAACATATCTGATCTTTGAGTGAATTTAATTTTCCGATTTCGTGAGGTAAAATGTGATACGTGATATATACAGAATTTTCATATTTATATAATTTTTTATTGTGTGAAATCTTATATATACAGTAAGTATAAGAACATGGATCTTTAGTAAAAGGTAAATAGAATTGTAGGACCATTTTTTTCATGATTAAGTTCTCCTAATTTTAATATCATATGTTAAATGCTTTTTTCCTTCAAAAATTAAATTCCAATATTTTCTTCAATTTTAAATAACATAATAATAATTGTGTTACGATCTTGGGTCCATTATGAAGCTATATTTGTAAAAAAAGTTGGAAAAATTTTAAAATCTTTCATTTGTAGACAAAATTATAATAAACATTAAATAAATATATATTTTGAGGGACTTTTATATAAACTTCATGATCCTATGTTTCATATATTTCACAAAAGTATTTTATTACCAAAAAGAAATCATTCACTCTGTTGAATTTTTAATAAAATACAAGAATATTAACCAAAAAGTTGAATTTTCAACTAAAAAAGATTAATTTTCGGCAAAAAAAAACACGATTTTTTAACAAAATAGGTAATTTTGAACGTAACAGATAATTTTTTCGCCTAAAAGATTAATTTTACACCAAAAAACGACTAATTTTCAATCAAAGAGATAAATTTTTGACTAAAACGAATTGATAATTAACTACGAAATCGAATTTTCAACAAAATAGTTAAATTTTCGACTGAACTGATGAATTTTAAATTAAAATGAGGCATCTTTAACCAAAAGAATTAATTTTTAATCAAGCAGTTCAACT
This sequence comes from Andricus grossulariae, assembly GCA_011634705.1. Lineage (NCBI taxonomy): Eukaryota > Metazoa > Arthropoda > Insecta > Hymenoptera > Cynipidae > Andricus > Andricus grossulariae. The sequence goes on along the minus strand of JAABKJ010000755.1, from coordinate 30,085,613 downwards.
TTAAACCAACTACATATATAAAAACAAAACAAAAAAGGATTTTCCGCCTAGAATATCAATTTTATACTAAAAAACACGATGTATCATGAAACTAAATCAATTTTCAACCAAAATGTTCAATTTTCAACTGAAAAAAAAATTCATTTTCAACCAAAAAAGAAAACGAATTTTCAACCAAATAGTTAAATTTTTAGTGGAAAAGATTAATCTTTGACGCAAATGATGAATTATTAACCAAAAAATGAATATTTAATCAGACAGTTCAGCTTTAAACTGAGTAGTTAGATTAAACAAATAAATATTTCTGTCAAAAAGATTAATTTTCTACAAAAAGATGAATTTTCAACAAATCACATGAATTTTCAACCAAGTAGTTGAATTTTCAACAAAAAATATCAATTTTAAATCAAAAATAGAATAATTAAATTTTTACTTAAAAAAAAATTGTTTTACCACAAATACAACACATTTTCAACAAAATAGTTAAATTTTTAACCAAACAGATGAATTTTCAACTGAAATCATGAATCTTTAACCAAAAAATAATTTTTTAACTACGCATTTTAACTTTCAACCAAGTAGTAAAATTCTTAATAAAAAAATAATATTTCAACAAAAAATAGTTTAATTTATTCAAAAAGAAAAATTTTAAACTAAATAAGATTAATTTTCGACAATAAAACGCGTTTTCAAGAAAATAGTTTAATTTTCAACCAAACAGTACAATTTTCAATAAAAAAAAAACTATTACTTTTACCAACAATTTGTTTGTTAATATTTCCATTTTAAATACAAAATGAATGAATTATACCAAAAAGAAGCATTTTTAGCCAAAATGATTTATTTTCTACTAAGAAAGACGAATTTTCAACAAAATATATGAAATTTCATACAAATAGTTGAATTTTCAAATAAAAAATATAAATTTTTAACAAAAAATGGGAAAATTAAATTTGCAGTTGAAAAAATAAAAAATTTTAACTTTTTGCTCAACCCAAGAAAAAATTTGTACATTTATGCTGATAATTTGCTGCGATTTTGTAGAAATTAACCCTAAAAATAAGTCCAAGAACATTAAAAAATGTTTATTATTTCGATTGGTATTGAAAATTTGAAAAAAATTTAACTTTGCACTATTTTTGCAATATCTTCTGAAAAAATAGTCAAATTGGTTTCACTTTGGTTTCAATTTGTACAGAACTTCAAGAGATTTCAACCTGTTTAAGAGATTTTTTTTTATCCAATATAATTATGAAATTATAAAATCTTGAGCATATACAAAAAATGTCTTCATTCCTAGTTTTGCAGGAATAAAAACTTTTTTTTGGGTCAAAAACGCTCCCGTGAAGTTTCATTAAAAAAAATTTCGTCTGTCTCAAATTTGAAAAAATCTTTAAAAATCGACTTTTTCGTTATTTTATTAGAGTTATATTAAGTTTTTCGACTATTTGACCATAAAATGTGAGATATGTGTTATCTTATCTTTAATATACATATATTTGAATAATACTATATGAAGAAGGCTGACATTAAAATAATTTTTCTTGTCTTTGAATCACAAAAAATATTTAAAACTGAAATATTTCTTATTTCACGATAAAAAAAGTTTTTCGGTGTCTGAATTCAGTTGAAATGTTTATTATACAAAAAATGTGTGTCTGTCTAGTGAAAAACAATTTTAAAAAAAATTTCTTATTGAAATTCAAGGACGCTCAGGCAAAAGAACATTTGTTAAACATAAATTGTTAACTCAAAATTCATTTTATCCTCAAATAAGAAAAACTACACTTTTAGATATTTTCTTCTCATCAACTCTCCTATTGTTGTTGCAATATATTAAAAATACATTCCCGATTTTTTATATTTCAAGGTCGATCAAGTAAGCTAAAAATATTTAGAGTGTTTTTGACTCCCAAAAGAAAGTTTAGAACAAGGAATGAAGAACTTAATGTTTTTCGCTGCGCCCTATTAATCAATCAGCAAAAAGAGTTGGATGCACAATTCTTACCGGAAGTGTCCCTAATTTTTTAATAGAAAAAAACTTATGTTTCTTGAAAATGGGATAAAAATATTTTCCATCATTGAACTATGTCTCTTTCTATTTGATTAAAACATATAGGAGCTAAAGTCGGTTTCCAGTTCTTGGAAAGTCGTCCTTGCTGTTATTTATGTGCGAGGGAAAATGGCAGTAGAAAATGTGCAGATGTTGGAAAGTACTGCAAATTGCTCCCTTCAATACAATTCATATGGATATGGATCGAGAGATCGAACGTAGGTCGGTAACCTACTCTTCATAGTGGGAACAAGTGCACCTGCAGAGGTCTTTGGTAAGCAAAAATAATCGATGAATGAATGCTGCGATGAGAAACGGTCTCATATAACGTCTCATTTGCTGAAAATAAATCTTCATTCATCGGAATTTACACTCTAGTGATAGCCTTTACTTGAGAATGAAATAATGATGACAGTTGACAAACCGACCTGCTCAATGTGTGCAAACATTTTTGGAAATTGATTGATATGGCGAATATTCAAATTGAAAGAGAATATTCACGAGAGAGAATATTGAATATGGATGACACCATGATCGATGTCAGTATAAGACCTGATTTTTGCAAAAAAGGAAAAATGAACTAAAATGTTGCTATAACAATCAAAATTTGAAAAGACTAGGTGGTGTGGTGGTTACAATCTGAATGAATCAGTAATAAGACACTTGGTTACTACATCCTCTTACGTAAAGAAACGCTGTATGACACTGTTGAACAATTTGCATGAAAACTGTTAACCACTCTCTACAAATAAACTAATTTTGCTTACCTTGCTCAACAGTGTCATGACAAACAATACGAATATATTTCCCCAAACTCTCTCCCATGAATTTTTGATTCATCAAATTCATTCTTGGGAAGTTCATAGTACCTTCTTCAAATTTAGTACCCAAAGTCGAAATGCCACCCACCACACAAAACAAATCAAGTCACCTGACGGACCCGGAAAAATCTGCACACATGAAAACACAAAAAGTTGCACAAGATAGCCACGTGGTGAGAGGTAAATGAAGAGGCAACTGCGCGAGGAATGAGTGACGAGGACATACCGCCACCGTAGACCGTCAGAGGCCCAATGGGGCCCCTGCGACAGTGGCTAGCTGATGATCAGCGGCAGCCCCACTCGCCAGGAAGAGTCCCCCACTTGATCTGACTTGATCAGAACCGGGACCAAATCACATGGACCTCGGCCAACGAGACGGTGGCGGCTGGGCCCGCCCTCGCACCCCACGCGCTAACCTCTCCTACCCCCGCGATACTGATCGTGAACGAGCGCCACCACCAAACCCCACCCCACGGACTCGCCGTGGGTCAGAGGCTGATGAGTCACTATATAAGACAGGCAAGGACAAGAAGGTGTATGTTAGTGTACACTCCATTCTCTCGTGGCTCGCACACGCGGCAGTGGAGGAGAATTTTGGCGAGTTGTGACAGAACGCGAACCTCATTTCAATCGCGTCGCGCCACTTGGATATTACCGGCGCGCTACGCAGTGAACCAAGCGAAATAATTAGCAATAAACATTATCGACAAATTGCGAGAAGTTGACGATATTTCTGGCGAGTTGACACAAGTTCAAGAAGAGACTATTAAGTTGGGTCGGTTGGGACTTTTTTGAAAAAAAAAACAACCGGGTTCAAAATGTTTGCAAGGTGCGCGCTCCAGTGGTTGTCGCAGGTTGGTGGCATCAAGACTGATGCGCTTTCCACCCTCCTGGTCTTTCTCAGTGTGTTGGCGGTTGTGCGGATTTTTCAGTGGGTGAAGCAGGTACGATCCCTGCCCCCAGGACCTTGGGGGGTGCCAATTCTTGGATACCTCCCCTTTCTCAAGGGAAAGGCGGTCCATCTTCACTACGCCGAATTGGCCAAAAAGTACGGCTCGATGTTTAGCGCTAAACTTGGAACTCATCTCGTTGTCGTCCTCAGCGATTATCGTGCGATAAGAGAGACTTTCAAACGAGAGGAGTTTACCGGCAGACCGCACACAGAGTTCAACAACATCCTCGGTGGATACGGTAAGTCAGACTAGAGCATATTTATTAGTATCGGGCGCGCAAACTGATGGTCGGGTCGAGAGGTTAAACTGTCGCGTGTCTTGCTTCTTCTTCTTCTTCTTCTTTAATTTATCGCGAAGTGAATAGATGAAAAATCAGTGTCTCTTTCGGAATTTTAGTCAAACCTGAACCATCAGTTCCCAAGTGATACTTATATAATTCCCGAAAAAATCCTTTCCCTAATTTGAGTGTCCTGATTGTTACAGGAATTATAAATACTGAAGGTGCCTTGTGGAAGGACCAAAGAAAATTCCTCCATGAAAAACTTCGAAGCATGGGAATGACATATTTGGGGGCAGGGAAGAAAATCATGGAGTCTAAAATCATGGTAGGTAATCTGTTTCTCGATTTTAATGTTCCAATCATTGACCCCACATTATCCTAATTAAAGACACCAATTATCGATCATAAAGATTATCGCACGTCAGTTTACATGATATCAAATTATCATATTAATCCGATTAGCGATATGTTTCTTATCAATGCGTATTTGATTATTGTAGCAAGAAGTGGATTCTTTCATCAGAGGGTTGACACTGAAAAGTGGCGCGCCCACAAACATGTCCTACTCCCTGAGCATGGCCATCAGCAATGTTATCTGTTCGATTACAATGGGGGTTCGTTTCCACCATGGAGACACGAGATACAAGAAATTCATGTCTCTGACTGAGGAAGGCTTCAGGCTTTTTGGAAGTATCGTTTACGTTAATTTTTTTCCCATGCTGAAATATATACCCGGCTTGAAGTACATCATGAGCAAACTCGACCAAAATCGAGGTGAAATGGCAGACTATTTCCAAGACAATGTCGAGCAACACCGAAAAACCTTTGACGCTGGGAATATCAGAGATCTTGTCGACGCCTATCTTTTGGAGATTGAGAAAGCAAAGGCTGAAGGACGCGAACTCTTCCAAGGCAAAAATCAAGGTATGTTTTTTTACGCTTTGTTCCATTTTCATCCTGAGAGGGAAACTTGAAAATAAGGTGGTAAGGTGATGTCAGAAAACGATGTTGTCACCTCTTCAGTGGGTGTGTTTAATGTCTCGGGTGATTTATGGCATTGGAAAAGTGTCCAGAATACAATCCCAGGAAGCAAATTATTCTTGTTGATTATCGCTAATTGATTAATTCTATATTTATCCTCAACTAATTAATTCAAGTAGGAAATGTTTAACTACACTATTTGACCTTTTCTTCCATAAGCGTGTTTTTAAACTGATTTTTTTCTGATAAATTGAATACAATTGTTTATGTGAATGCAAATATATTAAAAACTCTCGTTACCACTTTTGGACTTTCAAGTTTTCAACTTTGTGCCTGGTGTTTCGAATTGGGTAATGAATGACTTTTTTCCCACGCAGATCGCCAGTTGCAACAGATCTTGGGAGATCTCTTCACAGCTGGGATGGAGACGGTCAAGACGACTTTGGAGTGGGCTGTGGTTCTGATGTTGCACCACCCAGAGGCAGCACTCGCAGTGCAGGAGGAGCTGGACCAGGTCGTTGGAAGGTCGAGGATGCCAACCCTTGAAGACCTGCCCTACCTTCCACTAACAGAAGCCACAATCCTCGAAATTTTGAGGAGGTCCAGCATCGTCCCCATGGGAACAACACACGCTGCCACTCGGTGAGTTGTCTCTTTTTGTTGTAGCTAAATCGGATCAAATTGAAATTCTCTTGCATTTTCGTCTGGGTAGGATCGTAATGATCGGGTCTCGTGTGAACGGTCAACGGTATTCGGCCAGCAAAAGTGAAAGCAATGTTGGCACCGCCGCTTTTCGGGCCGAGCTCACCTTCGATTTCGAGGTCGATGACACCTCCTTCCCCTCGTAACAAAGAAACGTTTTACCTCAAACTGGTACACACGCGCTATTCGTCGATCAGCGTTGGCAGAATATGTGTGTATGTATGTATATATTATATATATATATACATATATATTTATTTATAGAAAGAGAGAGAGAGAGAGAGAATCGGGACCATTAGAAACTGCGTGCCTTGCAAAGCGGTTTTCACCTCTTCTTTTCGCCGTGGAATCGTGCGAGAAAGAGCGTGACGGTAGCACGTGCGCGGGAAAAAAGTCGCTCTGTCAACTCGACCTAATCGTGGGCGCCAAAGTCTACCTCTCGAATATTTATTAGACGTAATTTTTTCCCCTTCCCCCTTCAAAATCCTCTTATCGCAATCCGAGCACGTAACTTGAACGCGTAAATTTTCAAATTGTCACGATTTGCAGATAAGATGCGTACTAAAAAATCGTTGATCCAGTTATTATCTTCACAATATTTGATCTCGAGATGTTTTGCTCTCGCGATTAGGCGAACGTCCAATTTTGGTTCGTGATCGGTGTGTAAATACGAGAACAGGTTTATCTGCGATCTTCCAAGTAGCTACTTGGAAGTCTTCTTAGAGTAGCTTTCCCAAGAAGCTGATGCTCATTTCTCAGAAGTCTAACCTTGTTTTTCTCTTTGATGTTTACAGAGACGTGACCTTGAACGGCTTCACGATACCATCGGGTGCGCACGTGGTTCCGCTTCTCCATGCGGTGCACATGGACCCGGAGCTGTGGCAAGAACCAGCCAATTTCCGGCCAGAACGTTTCCTGTCTGCGGAAGGAAAGGTGTGCAAACCAGAGTACTTCATGCCCTTCGGAGTTGGAAGGCGTATGTGCTTGGGAGATGTCTTGGCAAGGATGGAGCTCTTCCTGTTCTTCAGCTCTCTCCTTCACACCTTTGACATTCGGCTACCAGAAGGAGCCTCGTTACCAAGTCTCAGGGGAAATGTGGGCATTACTGTGACGCCGGATCCCTTTGAAGTTTGCCTGCTGAAGAGGACTCTCAACGAAGACTGCGCGGTGGGTTTGGCTGCGGATGGCACAACGATTGGGCCACTCAGAAACGTGGGTAGTCATTGACAAGAGACCATTGCTTTAGTCAAGAGCACGGTTGTCGTTCCTATCGTTTTTTCAAGAGGAGGGCAGGAGAGATGAGCACAAGATTTTCAGAAAGTGAGCAGACAGTTGTTGGAGAAAGAGAGTGCCATTTTCGGAAGTGAGAAGAGTCAGCTTTAACAAACTCGGATTCTCGTGTTGGCAGCTAAAAACTGGTGATACTTGTTTATAAGAATTTCTGGGATGTAGGTCCTGATGACGAATAGGAGAGTAGCAAAGATGTTGGCGACTGATGAAGATGACCCAAGAAAAGACCTCCTCGGATGCGGAATAAAAGTACAAATTGGAGCCTCGGATCGTAGCCCCGCTCATATTTTCAACCCGCCGCCATTTCATGTATTTATTTATAACGCGATTGTTGTTTACTATTTATTCGCCTTTAGTTACCGATACCTAGGTCCTGGTCGCTGATCCACAAAATCTCAAATCTCCTGCAGCCAAACCTTTATCATTCTAATTAGCGCTTAGAAACAACTAAAGATTTTATTTTGTAAGACTGGATACTTTTTGTCGAGGTGGGAATTTGTGGATTAGTGCACGAAATATAGTTACGAAGACGAAGAGGCATGACTGTGAGATCACATTTTCATAATGTTGTGTTGATTTTCATTCGACGAGTAGAGGAGAGCGCCGAAAGACGCTTGCATTGTAGAGTTCCTTTTTCATTCATTCACTGTACATATTTTACGTGAGCGCCGAGTCCATATTGTTATTTAGCATGTGTGAATGTGTAATTGAGTGCTGTAGATAATTAATTTATATTGATCGACGAACGATGATTTTGCGAGTCAAGGATGTTGCCGGACACTTTCGTCTACAATGTTCCGGCTGGAACCTTTGTTTGGATTTTCTAGTCCGCGATGTTTAGGTATTTGTGTGACGAATGTGAGTGCTGATATGCATGCGTGTGTGTGTGCACAATTCACGGTGCGCTTGTGCGATTAATGTTATTATTATTATTCTGATTGATGGTTATATGTATAATGTATATACATATAGAGCGTCCGATAATGTTCGCTGTGTTCAACTATTCATCCGTCGCCCGTGATTCATTTGTGTTTTAGCGTAATTTAATACCTTTTTTTATACAAAAAATAAAAAGTCTGTTTTCAAAGCAATGGTCTTTTCTTTCAAAAGTCTTTTCCATCCAAAACATCTTTCACCTTGTTGTACAAAAAGAATTTCTTCTAAAACCATGAGCGATTGCTTTCTTTTCAGGATTAGTTTTTTTCGTTTTTGCACTAGTATTCATCTTCTTAATTCGAGTAGGAGGTGAAAAATGAGGGAGAAGCAACTTATCACTGACAGTGGTGGATGAAATGGACTTGGGGGAAGAAAAGGAAAAATAAAAAGGGGCAGTCTGGGCGCATTCCGAGTGACTCGTTCCAGCAAAAGGTCAAAGAATCGCTTCTGAGTTTTTCTAATTTCGATTTGGAGTTGGAAGCCAAAGTTGTTCAAATCAGAACCTTCAGGCCGATGTAGTAATCTTTGACCGAGTAGTTTTTTCTTTGCCGCAGGCTGATAATTACTGTAGTTCGAGGCGAGCTATATAGTATCGTAAAAATCGAATTTCGAAAGTCGATTTTCGATAACTGTAAATCGTCTCGTAATGGGCTGTGAAAATTGAACAAGTTTTTGACTACCTTACAGTATTGCTGACATCAATTTTCAAATGTTACCAAATTTTTTGTAAGACTTTCTTAAACAGTATCACAGATATGATAATTACAATATTCAGAGAGACTTCTTTTTTTTATTTAATTCAGATAAAATTCTTCCGCATTCTAGTGTCTTATACAACCACAGAGTATTTAACCCAACTGAGATTAAATAAAATACGCAGAAAAAGTGCAGAAGAAAAATAATCAAGGACTCTTAAAGAGAGGATTGAATGGATTTTTGGATATTGTTGCGTAGACTGTGACTTCATCTCGACGCATAAATAAAACTTTGAACTGTTGAAAAAAATGCAATAAAAAGAAATAGACTAAGACTAGACGCTGCACTTTTTTTATTCTATTATATTGCTCAGAAGTTGATTCGCACGTGCCGAGAAAAAAGTTTGGCCTTCAAGATGATTCTTGTATTCGGCGATGCATATGCAGCAGTTATAACATTTTTATTTTTTTGTATCATTGTGAATGATTCAAAAAAAAGTAAGAGAATATAATGAATTATAGAAATAAATTTTCATGTAATTCCTTTATTATATATACAATAGCACTTATATTTACCTTTAATTCCTTGCCACGTCTGGTTTGTACGTTCTTTGCAAGAACGAATACTGATTGCACTAGTGGAAACGTAATCGCAAACGTGACAAAATTTAATTTTAGAAAGAAATTTCATGAATACATTTTTGAGGATATTTACGTAACAAAAAGGAGATCCAAATCGCCTCTCTTGAGAGCCTTATCTAACGATAAATGGATGGACTGATGAATAAAATTGGCATAGATGAAAACGAGTTACGCCTCGGAAGGGTTATGTCCTGTATGAAAAAAGTGGTGTAACGATACATCTCGAAAATATCACAATCATTGTTGTTAAAACCTGATTTGCTTTTAATTTGTTCAAGTTTTTTTATGTAATGAATTTGCAATGTTGAAAATTAAATCTGAATAATAGAAAACGAATTGAGAAACATTTGTGCTTTTTAAATACTCTTGAGCGGTTATATTAAAACTTTCAAATTTTCTAATAATTATTTTGAATATTGAAAATCTTAGTGCTTTTTGCTGATCATTACTGTATTTTCTAACAATTTTTATTAAAATCGTAAAGTTTGTAGCTTGCGCAATTTTTCCCGCTGGAATGAATAAAAAATAATCCAGATTCCCATTTTTCAACAATTTTAGGTTTGTTAACGTTTTACACAAAAAATTCGCACTTTTATTAAAAAATTATTAGATTTGAAAAGTAACAGAATTTTGAACAAATTAGGGTTTTCGGTTTTGTTATTGTTTTTTCTCGCACAATTTTTTAATTTAAATATAAAACAGGGTGATCGTAGGTTAGGAACACCTGGAAATGAGGAAAATTTATTAGGCAGGGAAAGTCAGGTATGTTGAACAAAATCTTGCAAAAGTCTAGGATAAATTTCTTTATTTATTGTCATTATTTTTATTTATTTATTTATCATTTATTATTTTTACTTCTTCATTTATATTTTTTTCTCGTATTTTGCAGTTGCTCTTGAAAATTCAACTTTTTTTTTTAAGTTCGTCTGTTTAGTTTAAAAATGTATCTATTTTCATAGAAATGTCGTCTCTTCAAGATAAAAATACCTCTTTTGATAGAAAATTCATCTTCAGGATTGAAAATTCATTTTTTTTTGCGAAATTGGATTATTTTGTTGAAAATTAATTTTTTTGTGTGTTAAAAATGATTTTTTTTACTGAAAATAGAACTATTTTATTTATGGCTGAAAATTTATCTTTTTTAGTTGAAAATTTAGCTGTTTTATAGAAAATTTGTCTCTTTGGCTTGAAAATTCAACATTTTTGTAGAAAATTAAACAATTTGAATAAAAATTAAACTTTTTATTGTAATAATTTAACTATTCTGTTGGAAGTTTGCTTTTCTTCTAGTTGAACAATAAATTGTTTGTGAAAATATAGCTTTGCACCTTTGGTTGCAAATTTTTCTTACATAGGTTGAAAATTCTACTGGTTGAGAATTTCCTTTTTTGTCTGTTAGAAATTAGATTTTTAAACCGAAAATTTAGCGATTCCATTTTTGGTTGAAAATTTATATTTTTTAGTTGAAAATGAGACTATTTCGTTGATAATTCATCTTTTCTGTCTGAAAATTAACTTTCTTTCGAAGATTATTTTTTTCCGTTTAAAAGTCAACTATTTTCAAAAGATTCGATTTTGTAGTTTGAAAACTTGACTATTTTGTGAAAAATTTGTCTATTTACGTAAAAAACTATTCTTTACATATTCATATACTTTTTTAATACTTTGCTTTTGTTGAAAATTATTCTTTCCAAGCACAAATTTATCTCCTCCATTTTTGGTTGAAAACTTCTCTCATTTAGTTCAAAATTCAACTTTTTGGTCACAAATTTATATATTTTGTTGGAAATTCGTATTTTGTTGAAAAATTAATCTTCTACGTAAAAATAATTCTTTTTGGTTGAAAATTCATCTTCTTTAGTTGAAAATTTGACTGTTTCGTTGATAATACATCTTTTCTGAGTGAAAATTAACTTTCTTTTTGAAAATTATTTTTTTCGGTTTAAAACTCATCAGATTTCTGAAAAATTTGACTTTTTAGTTTGAAAACTTAACTATTTTGAGAAAAATTAGTCTATTCGCGTAGAAAATAAATATTTATATGTTCATATACTTTTTTAATACTTTGCTTTTGTTGAAAATTAATTTTTTCAATCGCAAATTTAACTCTTCCATTTTTTGTTGAAACCTTTTCTTTTTTAGTTCAAAATTCAACTATTTGGTTGAAAATTTATATATTTTGTTGAAAATTCGTCTTTTGGTAAAAAATTAATCTTCTAGGTAAACGATAATTCTTTTTGGTTGAAAATTCATCTATTTTGTTGAAAAATCGCACTTTTGTATTTTTGGTTTGAAATTCAAACTCTAATTTTGTGTAAGTCGATAATATTGGTCTTTAATGTATCGAAACGGATTTAAATTTAAATTTTTGATCAGAGAACTGTCCCTGCTACAAAATCTTTGCAAGCCCTCCCCTATGTGACCCTCTGTAACATCAGGGCAAACCCACGCCCCCTTAAGAGCGTCACGTAACATCTGGACGTTCCCATACCTGCTCATTATGACGAGAATGTAAACAATTTATTCCAGTTAAACAGAAAAATAAAATGGAGGGTAATTTTTTTATATGGTTGAAAATGCATACATTTTGTTGAAAATTTGTCTTTTGTTAAAAACTTAATCTTCTAGGTGAAAAAAAAATAAAAAAAAAATAATTCTTTTTGAAAATTATTCTATTTTATTGAAAGTTCGTGTTTGTGGATTGAACATTCATCATTTATGGTAGAAAAGTCATTTTTTTGTTGTTTAGAAATTCATTTTTCAAACCCACGCCCCCTTAAGAGTGTCACGTAACATCTGGACGCTCCCATATCTTCTCATTATGACGAGAATGTAAAAACGGTCTTCTAGTTAAATAAGAAAATCAAATAAAAGGTAATTTTGTATAATGAAATGAGAGGCAGGCAAAAATGTCCTAAAAGACCTGTCTTTTTTGCTTGAAAATTCAAACAGTAATTTTTTAAAAGTTGATAATATTGGTCTTTAATGTCTCGAAACGGATTTAAAATTAATTTTTTGATCAGAGAAGTGTCCCTGTTACAAAATCTTTGCGAGCCTCCTCCTATGTGACACTTTGTAACATCAGGACAAACCCACGCCCCCTTAAGAGTGTCACGTAACATCTGGACGCTCCCATACCTTCTCATTATGACGAGAATATAAAAATGGTTTTCTAGTTAAATAAAAAAATAAAATGAAGGGTGATTTTGTGTAAGGAAAATAGAAATAGGCAGACCCGTTTGCGCAGAAAATTAATCTTTATATATTTTAATACTTTTTTAAATACTTTTCTTTTGTTGAAGATTTTTTTCTCAGCTGCAAATTTAACTCTGCAATTTTTGGTTAAAACCTCCTTCTTTTTAGTTCAAAGTTCAACTATTTGGTTGAAAATTCATATATTCTGTTGAAAAAATCGTCTTTTGGTAAAAAATTATCTTCTAAGTATCTAAGTAACTATCTTCCATGCCCCCTTAAGAGTGTCACGTAACATCTGGACGCTCCCATATCTTCTCAATATGACGAGAATGTAAAAATGGTTTCCTAGTAATATAAAAAAATAAAATGGAGGGTAATTTTGTATAATGAAAAAAGAAGCAGGCAGGGAGAAAGGCAGACAGACCTGTTTGCGTCGAAAATTGATCTTTGTATATTTATATTCTTTTTTAATACTTTTCTTTTTTGAAGATTATTTTTTCATTCATAAATTTAACTCTTCCATTTTTGGTTAAAACCTTCTCCCTTTAAGTTTAAATTCAACTATTTGGTTGAAAATTTATATATTTTGTTGCAAATTCGTCTTTCAGAGAAAAATTAATCTTTTCGGTAAAAAATAATTATTTTTGGTTTAAAATTCAACTATTTTATTGAAAATTCGTCCTTTTGGATTCAACATCCATCTTCCAAATTAAAAAAGTCATCTTTCTTGTTTAGAAATTCATCTTTCAAACTCACGCCCCCTCAACAATGTCACGTAACATCTGGACGCTCCCATATCTTCTCATTATGACGTGAATGTAAAAGTTTACTTCTAGATGAATAAAAAAATAAAATGGAGGTTAATTTTGTATAATGAAAAGAGAAACAGTCAGACAGACCCATTTGCGCAGAAAATTAATCTTTATATATTTATATACTTTTTCAAAACTTTTCTTTTGTTGAAAATTTTTTTGTTCCGGTCGTTAATTTGACACTTCCATTCTCGGTTGAAACCTTCTCTTTTTCAGTTAAAAACTCAGCTATTTGTTTGAAAATTCATATACTTTCTTGAAAATTCGTTTTTTTGGTAAAAAAATATCTTTTAAGAAAAAAATAATTCTTTTTGGTTGAAAATTCATCTATTTTGTTAAAAATTCGTCTATTTAGTTAAAAATTCGTCCTTTTGGATTAAACATTCAACTTTTACGTCAGAAAAGTAATCTTTTTTGTTTAGAAATTAATCTTTCAAACTCACGCCACCTTAAGAGTGTCACGTAACATCTAGACGCTCCCATATCTTCTCATTATGACGAGAATGTGAAAATTATCTTCTAGTTAAATAAAAAACTAAAATGGAGGGTAATTTTGTATATGGCTAAAAATGCATATATTTTGTTGAAAATTCATCTTTTAGTAAAAAAAAATTCTCCTGGGTAAAAAATAATTCTTTTTGGTTGAAAATTCATATACTTTGTTGAAAATTCATCTATTTTTCTGAAAATTCGTCCTTTTGGATTCAACATCCATCTTTTACGTTAGAGAAATCATCTTTCTTGCTTAGAAATTCATCTTTCAAACTCACGCTCCCTTAAGAGTGTCACGTACCATCTGGACGCTCCCATACCTTCTCATTATGACGAGAATGTAAAAATTATCTTTTAGTTAAATAAAAAACTAAAATGGAGGGTAATTTTGTATATGGTTAAAAATGCATCTATTTTGTTGAAAATTCGTCTTTTGGTAAAAACTTAATCATCTGAGTAAAAAACAATTCTTTTTGGTTCAAAATTAATCTATTTTGTTAAAAATTCGTCCTCTTGGATTCAACATTCATCTATTATGTTAGAAAAGTCATCTTTCTCGTTTAGAAATTCATCTTTCAAACTCACGCCCCCTTAAGAGTGTCACGTAACATCTGGACGCTCCCATATCTTCTCATTATAACGAGAATGTAAAAATGGTCTTCTAGTTAAATAAAAAAATAAAATGGAGGGTAATTTTGTATAAGGAAAAGAGAGGCAGAAAGGCAGGCAGGCAGACTGTGAGGTGAAAAGTGGAAGGAAGCTTTCTCAAAATTGTGGAAGTGACAGCTGCAGATCGAATCGAATCGAATCGAAGAATCTTGTCCAGTCGTACCAGCAAGCAAGCAAGCTTATGGCAGTGTCGCTTATATAAGAGAAACTCACTTGTTCATGGGTTTCTAACGAAATATCGACGGAGAAGTGTATCCTTACATATAATCCGTAGGGTCAATGACACGAAAGTCAAGTGGCCCCAAACCAAACGCGAATTACGTAAGTTTCACCTCGTCGCCTCGTTCGCCGAGACCGACTTGGACGTACTTATGTACATTATTTATAATAATAAAGGTGTGCACTCTGCAGTTTCCTCCTGGGCGGTGATCACGAGCTGAGGCGGCTTCAGCTGAGCTGAGTTGAACTAACTTATCAAATGAGCGCTAAGCGTTTCTAGTCAGAAGCCACTGCAACTGAATGACGAAAAGTGCATTAGAAAAATGAAATTTGAAAAAAAAGATAAAAAGTTTGCTCATTTAGGATGGACAAATTATTTTAGAAAGACAATGAAACAATGACAACGAATTTAATACAAAAAATTGAATCAGATTAAAACAATGCTTCGTGAAAATACACTCAACTCCCGATATAAGCATACTCGGCTTACGTTATTCCGAGAATTAATGTAGAGAAATACTGAAAATAAAACCAAGATTTATGGTGGTTGTCAAATTATTTTTTTTTTTAAATTGATTTTCATCTAATATAATATTCCTAAATTTTAATTTCGAAAACTTATGTCATAGGCGTTAGTTTCGTCAGATTTGAGTCTCACTCTTTAAAAAAGAAAAAAATAATTTTCAAAAAGAAACCTAATTTTCAGTCAGGAAAGATGAATTATCAACGAAATAACATGGGTCCAAATCCAACAGAAAAGGTTCATGCGACCATGTCAGTTTACGTTTGGATTCCCCCGATTTAGGCTCAAGGTCACTGCAAGCCATGCTCGAAACCGTGCTTATATCGGGAGTTGAGTGTGATCAGTAAAAGCGGCGCATGTCTGACGATTTAAACCAAATTCTCTGTGCAACAGCGTGTTCCAAAAATGCATTGGATTTTTTTTTAATTTTTATGAATAACACGTATTTCCCATAAGAAAAAAAAGACGTTTTTGTAAATGTTATTCAGAATCCTCAATATTAGCTGAATGAAGTTGAAACTCAACATTTCTCTTCACAATTACTCATAGAATGTAAATAGAATATTACTTTTTAAATATCACACCCATAAGTTTGTTTTATGGGGTCCCCTAAAAACCTCATAAGTGAAAAAATGGGTTTTGCGAGTTTTTGGCGCTGATAATAATTTTTTTTGCGTTTTTTTTAATGCATATTGTTTCTGGTACATAAAACACTACTACACTAAACATAATTGTTTGAAATATTTATTATTATTGTTAATAATATTATCTTCGAATAATGCTAGAAATTGCTTTTTTCTGAAATGTTCAACTTTTTGTCCACTTTTCACTTAGAGTGATTCAATTTTAATTACAATATAGCAAAACTAATTGTTTAAACAAATAATCATCGCCTATAACTATCTTCTTCTACATTAATAATAGATAATTACGGTTTTTTCCGAATTTGTTCAACTTTTGTCCATTTCTAAATTAGAGTGAAGTAATAATTAATTCAAGTTACAAAAATTATTATTCAAACAATATTTTATTATTATTGTTAATAACATTCTCTTTGCTTGATGGTCAAAAGTTGCAGTTTTTTCTGAAATTTTTTGCTATTTGTCTATTTTTTACCTGGAGTGACCTAATAATTATTTAAGTTGAGCAAAAATGATTCTTTGAATCAATTATTATTTTAAATAACTATCTTTATCTATATTAATGCCAGATAGTTATGGTTTTTTCTGAAAATTTTTACTTTTCGCCCACTTTTCACTTAGTGAGGTAATAATTAATGCAAGTGAATAAAAATAGTTGTTTAAACAATTTATTATTGTTTTTAATTATTTTATCTCAGATAAGCGCTGGAGGAGGGCTGATATCAAAATATGTTCAATTCCAAATTTTTCTTTCACGCTTTGCAATTAACTACTCTCTTGTGTAAGATAGCTTTTTTGTTCAAATTGATTTTTTAAACATTGGAAAAAGAGCAAAAATAATATACTCAGAAAAGTAAAATACTATTTAAAAAATGATTCTTGTTGAGGTTCACTTATCATTTGTTCATAACTAAAAAGTTAAAGCAAAACTAAAGATTTCAGAAAAAAGGCAACTTTCAAGCAGTACCCTTGGAAAAGATAGTTATAAACAATTATCAAAGGGAACTTTTTGTCACGTTCATAGGGTACTTTTTTCGCGCTCAAATGGTAACAAATTCAGGATAAATTCATAAGACTTCAAAACCATTCAAGGTAAATTTAAAAGAATTCAAATAAATCGAAAAAAATGTCAAAAAACCATTGATTTCCGTAAAATTGGAATGACTACAGAGGAATTTAAGGTAAACGAAAAGAATTCGATGAAATTCATAAAAATTCAAGATGAATTAAAAAAAAAACAAATGAATTGAACACAAATTAAAAATATGAAAAAAAAACTTAATTGAATTCAGTAAGTTTGAAACGAGCTTAGAAAAATTCAAGGGAATTCAAAAGAATTTGATGAAAGGCTTAAGAATTCAAGGTGAGGTTAAAAGAATTTAGGATCAATTAAATAAAAACTTTTCAAAATTAAAAAAAAATCCATTAAATGAAATAGAATATTGAGTAAATTTAGAAGAACTCAAGTGAATTAGAAAAATGTAAGATAATTCCAAAGAATTCAGGGTAAATTAATAAGAATTCAGGGTGAATTCCTAAAACTAAGTTCAAATCTCTTCAAATCTTTGAACACCTGCTAATTTGTAGCAAAAAAAAATTAAAATGAATTGGAAATAATTTTAAAAATCGAAAAAATTCCATTGATTCCAGTAAAATTTGAGTGAATTTAGAAGAATTTAAGGGAAATGAGAAGAATTCGATGAAATTCCTCAAAAATCAAGCTGAATTAAAAAAGCAATCAAGTGAATTGAAAATTATTCAAAAATATGAAAAAATGCATTGAACTGAGTAAGTTTGAAATGAGTTTAGAAAAATTAAAGAGAATTTAAAAGAATTTGATGAAATGCCTAAGAATTTAATGTGAGTTTTAAAGACTTAAAGATGAATTCAACAAAAACTTTTTCAAAATTCATTGAATTAAGTAAAATTAAGTGAATTTAGACAAATTCAAAAGAATTCATAATAAATTGATAAGAATTCAGGGCGAATTCCAAATTAACTGCAAAAAATATTTAAAAATCTATTCAAATCTTTGAAACCCCACGAAATCCCTCACTTTTTGTGAATAAACTATTTGAAATCCATTAAAATATTAAAATCCCTTAAAATTATTAAAAACCTTGGAAATCCCTTCAAATTGTTTAATACTTGGAAGTCTCTGAAATTCTTGCAAACTATTGAAGTAAATAAAAAAAGTTCTAGGAATCTTTTAAAATTTCTTACAATATTTCAAATACTTTGATATCTTTTGAAAGAAAATGTCTGGGATTATTTTACAATACCCTCAAATATTTCAAATCCTTCGAAATCCCATTAAATTACTGAAACCCATTAAAAATTGCTTTGTAATCTTTTAAAATAACCTAAAATATTTAAAATCCTCTAAAATCTTGAAATTTTGTAATGATCTTGAAAATGTCAAGGAATTCCAACAAATACTTTAAAATATTTCAAATCCTTTGATTATTTTGTTAATTGATCCTTGATTTAAAAAAAATCTGTATCCTAAAATATTCCAAACACATTGAAATCCCTTAAAATTAATGAAACTAATAAAAAAAATCCCTTGGAATCTTTTAAAATTCCCTGAAATATCTCAAATTAAAAGCTTTTGAAAATGCTTTAGAAGTTTTAAAAATACCATAAAATCTTAAAAACAACTTCAAATTATTCAAACCTATTAAGAATTTCTCGGAATCTTTAAAAATACCCTGAAATATTTCAAAAGAATTCAAGAAAATTCAGAAATAGGAATTGAATAGTAATTAACAAAAGAGTTAATTTATTAAAAGAAAAGTGACATTGAAAGTTACATTAGGGGCTGCATGTAGGGACCTAATCTGGAAAATAGGGTACTTTAGGGACCTCAACTGAATATGGGGTATATAGGGAACGGTCTGGGAGGCCTGTATTATTAAATCAGGAGATAATTTAAAAAATTGAATATGATTAAAAATAATAAATTGTTTAAACAATTATTTTTGCTAAATTGAATTAACTGTTGACTCACTTCAAGTGAAAAGTGGACAAAAAGTGGAATTTTTTCTAAAAAAACTGCAATTTGCTAGCATTATTCTAAGAGAATCTTACTAAAAATTATAATAAATTGTTTAAACAATTATGTTTGTTAACAATAATTAATTATTACATCACCCTAATTAAAAATTGGACAAGTGGACAATTTTTGAAAAAACCGCGACTTTCTAACATTCTAAAAGAAAATTGCTAAAAACAATCATGAATTTTAAACTTAACATCAAAAATAAATCTATTTATCATGAATAGTTTTATAAAAACTGAGCGTGAAAAAGATTCATCATTAAAAAAACAGAATTCCAAACTACCTTACTTTTCGACTCATCAGACAAAAATAACTAAATGAAAAAAGAGGGAGAAAAAGTCAACCAAAACCAACCTCTCACTTTTCCCTTTCTCCGTCTTTTTTATACTACCAATTGTTTAAGCAATTTATGTAAATATCTAATCATCAGTAAAAAGTAGTATTTTATGGATTAGAAACAATCTGTAAAAAAAACGCAAAAAAATCATAATTAGAGTCAAAAACTCGCAAAATCCATTTTTTCACTTGTGGGGTTTTTTGGGACCCTATAAAACACACTTGTGAGGGTGATATTTAAAGTCATATTTTATTCATATTCTATGCTTAATTTTGAAGCGAAATGTTTAATTTCAACTGGATTCAGCTAATATTGACGATTCTGAATAAAATTTACAAAAACGTTTTTTTTTTCTTATGGGAAATACGTGTTAAACTTCATGGGGCTTGTGCCAGCTCTAAATATCATTTAAAAAATTGGATTTACTTTTGTGTGGATTCGAATAAATTTCTGGGCGATATACATGAAAATTCAAGAACAAAAATTTTTGGACTCCACTTGTCACCCTAATTTCGATTGTCAGGGGTTTTAAGAATCCTTTTTAATGAGGTTCAAATTTGTTAGATTTGAATGAAAAGTATAAAATATTTCATTGAAAAGTATTAGATCTCATTCTCGAGATGGTATCCTGGATTCAACTTTGCAACAAGGGTTTCAAAATTCCATACTTTCGAATGATTTCTTTTCGCAAGATTTGGGTACACACTAGACATGAACTTTTTTACTTTAAAACAATTTGAAAATCAGCAGGATCTTTACTTTAATTTAACGATTAAGTAATTAACCTGGCAGAGATATTTTTATATGATAGTAATTATTCTCAAGATTTGAATGGTGAACAAACAGTAATATTATATAACTTATGAAATGTGTGATAATACGAACTTTCGAAGGAAGAGATCCGATTTAGATTTGAATGTTGCTAGCACATTCTTCTCACTTTCGGGAATCCTCTCTGCAAGAGCAGCCCAATTTATCGCTTTTAGCGCTCGGCGTGACATTTTTGTACGCTGCACCAAATATCAGAAACGAGGTAGAAAAACTAATTACGAGGGTGATGAGAGACGAGAGGTTGAGGTTACAACTAAAGACGAGCCATAGACTCTATAGGTTGTGTAGAAACATAACGGAAACACGTATGACGTGTAGGGAGCTTACCACCCGCTAGATAGCGCTAAGTGCTTTAGTCAAAGTTTCGCGAAAATTCAAATTGGATAAAAGAAAAAATGATTTTTTTATGCAGATTCATGAAAGAATTGTTTAGTTTATTCATAAAATAGAGTAAAAGTGTCAGTTATACAGAATGAAAAATGAATTAATATTTTAGTTTAGTTTAGTTTTTAGTTTAGTATTTAGTAAAATTTTCAGTTACAAAACGAATTTTCAACGAAATAGTTAATTTTTCGACCAAAAAAATGAATTTTCAACTAAAATAATCACTCAACGAAAAAAAATTAAATTTTAACAAAGTGGATAAATTTTCGACCAACGAAATCAATTTTCAACTAAAATAATGACTCTTCAACCGAAAAAAAAGTTAAATTTCCGACAAAAATAAATGAATTTTAAACTAAAATAATGACTCTTCAACCTAAAAAATGAATCTTTAACAAAGTAAACTTTCAACCAAATTGTTGCATTCTTAACAAAAAAGATGAAATATATACCAAAAGAGATAAATTTCCAAACCAAAAACTTGAATTTTCAATCAAATAGATGGATTTTCATTGAAAAAAGATATTTTTTCAAGAAAATAGTTCAATTTTCAACCAAAGAGATAAATCTTCAATCAAGAAAATGAATTTTAAAAAAATTTAAAAAAATATGAATTGTCAAAAAAGTTAAAATTTTCAAGAATTGGGATAAATTTTCAAATAAAAAATACAAATTATCAACAAAAGTGTGAAACTTTCAACTAAAAAACGAATCTTCAACCAAAAAAAAATACATTTTTACCCAAAGATGAATTTTCAACGAAAAATGTAAAAAAAAAAATTTTAAGTTGATATGCCAATCTAAACCAATAAAGATGTTTCAGCCAAGAGAGATAAAAAATTTCAAACAAATTGTTGAATTTTTAAGCCAAAAAGACGAATTTGATACAAAAAATTTAAATTTTTAACCCGGTGATATAAATTTTCAACAGAAAAGTTAGTGTTCAATCAAATAACTGAATTTTCAATCAAATAAGTAGATTTTCTACAAAAATTGTTGTATTTTAAAGAATTTAACTTCAAACAAATATTACTATAAAATACATTATTTCCAGAATTTAGATGAATTGTTAATAAAAAAGTTGAATTTTTAACAAAAAAATCAAATTTTTAAAGCAAAGTAATTAATCTTTTAGCGAAAAAATTAATTATCAACAAAATAATTGTATTTCCGAATAAAAAAGATGAATTCTCAACAAAAATTGTAATAGAGGATATATTAACCAAACAAGAATTTTATTTTTATCAAAAAACAGTTTAACTGAACCAGAAAAGACGAATTAAAAAAAAAGAGTTGAATTTTCAACTTTTTTCAAGAATGAACAAAAATGCAATGAATGAATTGAATTTCCCACAAAATAGTTGAATTTTCATTCAAAAACAATTTTTCAAACGAGAAAAAAAAATTGTAACCAAGTTTTTGAATTTTCAACCAAGTAATACAATTTTTGACAAAAAAAAATTAATTTCCATCTTAAAATATAGTAGTTGACTTTTCTATACAAAAATTAACTTTCAACCGAAAATAGTTGGATTTTTTATTGAGTTTTATATATTCAGTTCGCATTTAAGGGAAAACCCGTGAAAAGGGGTAAAAGAGGGTAATAAGGGAATTCCGAAAAAAATCTTTTTTGGTTAAAAATTAAAGTAGTTGCTTAAAAGTTGAACCACTTTGTTAAAAATTAACTTGTTGTTCGAAGATTTATTTCTTAGTTGAAAATTTATAACTCTTTCGTTGAAAAATCGTCTTTTTAGTTTAAAAATTCTTCTGTTTTCGTAGAAAATTTTTTTTTCTGTTCCAAATGCAACTAATTTGGTTGAAAAATAATCTGCTTTGGTTAAATATTCAAATGTTTTCTTGAAAATTCATCTTTTAGTTGAATTCAACTGTATTGGACTTCAAATTAAAATTTTCTTTGGTTCAAAATTCGTCTTTTTTGGATAAAAAATTAATCTTAAGGACCACTAACAAAAATACGTAATGCATGTATTTGATTGAAAACACAGAATTGTTACAAGGAATATAAGGAATTAGAAGCATTTCAAATGTAATTCAATGTAATAACTTTTATTATTAATTTGTATTAAAAAAAAGCATTTTTCATTTATCTCATTTAAATTTTCGCGGTACTTGACTAATACAGCTAGCGCTACCTATTTCCTAGCGGCTTCTTCGTAGCCAATTTCAAATGATGCGAATACGCATGATCGTCTTATTTTTGCCATGTCTCACAAAAATGCGAAGCCCACTGCACACAGTGACGCACACGTATGAAAAAAGTTAATGAAATGCAGATACATACAGGATCGATAAATAAAATGTCATAAAATATGTGAAATCTGCAAAAATGTAGAGACCGTCTAGCAGACATCAAAATCTCATTGGTTGCAATTTGCCCGCGCAATTTAAAATCCTAAATAACTCAATTCAAATAGTATTAGTAAAAAAAACTTAAAATAGTTTAGAAAATATTCCACTCAGATTATCAAATATGGAGTAATTATCGCTAATTTCTTAATTTTGGAATCTTTGACTGATTATAGGTTTTACGCACTACTGCGCATGCGATTTTGGAGGCTCGTTTGGCAAGGTGTTAAGAGGCGGAGTGGGCGGTGAACATAAAGAGGATATCGTATTTATCAGTGCGCGTCCTTCGGTTCGTTTGATTTCGCCGCTTTAATACCGGCGATCAACGAGATGTAGTGATGCCGAAAAAGGGCACGAAGCATGTGAAAGACTCGGGAATCGCGAAAAGACACAACAAGGGTGATTCAACAAAATCGGATATTAAATCCAAGCATTTTCGGAGTGTTCATATCGGTGTTTCGAATGGTAGGCGATGGCTTTCGCTCAGGAAGCGTTTGGGATTATTGACGGATGAAGAGCTGGCTGCATATTTGCTAGATTTGGCCGATTCTATCGTGAGGTATGTTGGAGGGTTTTTCGCTTGTTTTCATTGAGAGATTAGCGAACTGTAGCTAACTTAGCCACATGGGGCAGCTGTCACTTAGCCGGGAGTCCCCCTCCATACACTGCATTCGTATTGTCGCAAAGTGTTTTGAGAACAATTCGCCATCTTGCGGTTTATTATAGCCTTCCTCAGGGGTTGAGGGTGTAAAAAAGAGGTGAATTTTTCTCGTGGAATCACTTGCTCACGAATTAAGCTCATTCTATTACAGATTCTGATAACGCGGTGTTTACATCAGCTTTTTTTATATTGTATTGTTATTGCATGATGTACGCATGTCAAATTTAAAAAGTAGAATTATTATAGTAATATTTAATAAATTAGAATATAGAATTGGTTACACTAGTTCTTCGGAAGGTGTAAGAGTTTTAACAAAAATTTTGTTTTTCTGAAAGCCTGAAAAAACTAGAAAGAATAATTTAAAAAATACAAAAATGTCTTACGCTCGATTCAGACTTTACACTACTTCCCCCCTTAAAAAAAAAGAATTCCTCTTTTTTTCCTCTGTTTTCAAGAAACTGATTTTTTCCTTGTAATTTTTTCGCTTACCTGTGCAGTGAATTGATAAAACCCAATAAGAAAATCCAACTATTTTTGGTTGAAAGTTAATTCTTTTTAATTGGGGAGTCTACTATTATATTTTTTGTTCAGAATAAATCAACTATTTTTGTTAAAATGTCTACTATTTGGTTGAAAATACATCTTTTTTGTCGAAAATTTAACGGTTATGTTTAATATTTGTTGTTTTTTTTTAATTGGAAACTCATTTTTTTTTGTCGAAAAGTCATCTTGTTTTAAATAAAAATTCATCTTTTTTATTGACAATTAAACTACTTTCCTGAACATTCGTATTTTTTTTTGTCAAAAATTCTTCTACATGATTGAAAATCATCATATTTGTTCGAAAATAATTCATCTTTTAGTAGAAAAGTAATCTTTTTTCGTTAAAAGTTAATTATTTTTAATTGAAAAGTCTACTATTATATTTTTCCTTTAGAAATCATCTCTTTTTGGTCAAAAATTCTACTATTTGATTGAAAATTCTCTTTTGGTCGAAAATTCAACGTTTTTGTTGAATATTTGTCTTTTTTGAATTAAAACTCATCTTTTGGTCGAAAAGTATTCTTTTTTAAAATAAAAATTCATCTTTTTTATTGACAATTCAACTATTTTCTTGAACATTCGTCTCTTTTTGTCAAAATTTCTTCTATTTGATTCAAAATTCATCATATTTGTTCGAAATTAATTCATCTTTTAGTAGAAAAGTAATCTGTTTTCGTTGAAAGTTAATTATTTTTAATTGAAAAGTCTACTATTATATTTTTTGTTCAGAAATCATCTCTTTTGGTTAAAAATTCTACTACTATTTGATTGAAAATTCATCGTTTTTGCTAGAAAATTCAACGGTATTGTTGAATATTTGTCTTTTTCGATTGAATATTCGTTTTTTTTTATTGAAAGCTCATCTCTTGGTCGAAAAGTCATCTTGTTTTATATAAAAATTCATCTTTTTTATTGACAATTCAACTACTTTCTTGAACATTCGTCTCTGTTTGTCCAAAATTCTTTTATTTGATGGAAAATTCATAATATTTGTTCGAAAATAATTCATCTTTTAGTAGAAAAGTAATCTTTTTTCGTTGAAAGTTGATTATTTTTAATTGAAAAATCTACTATTATATTTTTCGTTCAGAAATCATCTCTTTTTGGTTAAAAATTGTACTATTTGGTTGAAAATTCTGTTTTGGTCGAAAATTAAATGGTTTTGTTGAATATTTGTCTTTTTGGATTGAACATTCATCTTTTTTGGTCGAAAATTTAAGTTTTGTTTAATATTTGTCTGTTTGGATTGAAAACTCATCTTTTGGTCGAAAAGTCATATTTAAAAAAAATAAAAATTCATCTTAATTATTGTCAATTCAACTACTTTCTTGAACATTCATCTTTTTTCGTCGAAAATTCTTCTATTTGATTGAAAATTCATCATATTTCTTCGAAAATAATTCATCTTTCAGTAGAAAAGTAATCTGTTTTCGTTGAAAGTTAATTATTTTTAATTGAAAAATCTACTATTATATTTTTCCTTCAGAAATCATCTCTTTTTGGTTAAAAATTCTACTATTTGGTTGAAAATTCTCTTTTGGTCAAAAATTCAACGTTTTTGTTGAATATTTGTCTTTTTGGATTGAAACTTCATCTTTTTTGGTCGAAAATTTAACTGTTTTGTTTAATATTTGTCTTTTTGGATTGAAAACTCATCTTTTGGTCGAAAAGTATTCTTTCTTAAAATTAAAATACATATTTTTTATTGACAATTCAACTACTTTCCTGAAAATTCGTATTTTTTGGTCAAAAATTCTTCTATTTGATTCAAAATTCATCATATTTGTTCGGAAATAATTCATCTTTCAGTAGAAAAGTAACCTTTTTTGGTCGAAAATTTAACGGTTTTGTTTAATATTCCTTTTTTTGGGTTAAAAATTCATCTTTTGGTCGAAAAGTCATCTTTTTTTAAAATAAAAATTCATCTTACTTATTGACAATTCAACTACTCTCTTGAACATTCGTCTCTTTTTGTCAAAAATTCTTCTATCTGATGGATTCATCATATTTGTTCGAAAATAGTTCATCGTTTAGTAGAAAATTAATCTTTTTTCGTTGAAAGTTAATTATTTTTAATTGAAAAAATCTACTATTATATTTTTCCTTCCGAAATCATCTCTTTGGTTAAAAATTCTATTTGGTTGAAAATTCTTTTTTGGTCGAAAATTCAACGGTTTTCTTTAGTATTTGTATTTTTGGATTGAAAATTCATCTTTTTTGGTCGAAAAGTCATCTTTCTTAAAATAAAAATTCATCTTTTTTATTGACTTTTTTCGACAAAAGTTCTTCTATTTGATTGAAAATTCATCATATTTGTTCGAAAGTAATTCATCTTTCAGTAGAAAAGTAATCTGTTTTCGTTGAAAATTAATTATTTTTAATTGAAAAATCTACTATTATATTTTTCGTTCAGAAATCATCTCTTTTTGATTAAAAATTTTATTTGGTTGAAAATTCTCTGTTGGTAGAAAATTCAACGGTTTTGTTGAATATTTGTCTTTTTGGATTGAAAATTCATCTTTTGGTCGAAAAGTCATGTTTTTTAAAATAAAAATTCATCTTTTTTATTGACAATTCAACTACTTTCTTGAAAATTCGTCCTTTTTCGTCAAAAATTCTTCTACATGATTGAAATTCATCATATTTGTTCGAAAGTAATTCATCTTTCAGTAGAAAAGTAATCTTTTTTCGTTGAAAATTAATTATTTTTAATTGAAAAAATCTACTATTATATTTTTCGTTCAGAAATCATCTATTTTTTATTAAAAATTCTACTATTTGGTTGAAAATTCTCATTTGGTAGAAAATTCAACGGTATTGTTGAATATTTGTCTTTTTTGATTGAATATTCGTCTTTTGGTCGAAAAGTCATCTTTTTTAAAATAAGAATTCATCTTTTTTATTGACAATTCAACTACTTTCCTGAACATTCGTATTTTTTTTTGTCAAAAATTGTTCTATTTGAATCAAAATTAATCATATTTGTTCGAAAATAATGCATCTTTTAGTAGAAAAGTAACCTTTTTTTAGTTGAAAGTTAATTATGTTTAATTGTAAAGTCTATTATTATATTTTTCGTTCAGAAATCTCTTTTTGGTTAAAAAGTCTACTATTTCGTTGAAAATTCTTTTTTGGTCGAAAATTCAACGGTTTTGTTGAATATTTGTCTCTATGGATTGAAAATTCATCTTTTTTGGTCGAAAATTTAACGGTTTTGTTTAATATTCGTCTTTTTTTATTGAAAACTCATTTTTTGGTCGAAAAGTCATCTTGTTTTAAATAAAGATTCATCTTTTTTATTGACAAGTTAACTACTTTCTTGAACATTCGTATTTTTTTGTCAAAACTTCTTCTATTTGATTTAAAATTCATGACATTAGTTCGAAAATAATTCATCTTTTAGTAGAAAAGCAATCTTTTTTTGTTGAAAGTTAATTATTTTTAATTAAAAAGTCTACTATTATATTTTTCGTTGAGAAATCATCGCTTTTTGGTTCAAAATTCTACTATTTGGTGGTAAATTATTTTTTGGTCGAAAATTCAACGGTTTTGTTTAATATTCGTATTTTTGGATTGAAAATTCATCTTTTTTTAAAATAAAAATTCATCTTTTTTATTGACAATTCAACTACTTTCTTGAACATTCGCCTTTTTTTTTTGTAAAAAATTCTTCTATTTCATTGAAAATTCATCACATTTGTTCGAAAATAATTCATCTTTTCGTAGAAAAGTTAGATTTTTTCGTTGAAAGTTAATTATTTTTAATTGAAAAGTCTGCTATTATATTTTTCGTTCAGAAATCATCTCTGGATAAAAATTCTACTATTTGGCTGAAAATTCTCTTTTGGTCGAGAATTAAACGGTTTTGTTGAATATTTGTCTTTGTGGATTGAAAATTCATCTTTCTTGGTCGAAAATTTAACGGTTTTGTTGAATATTCGTCTTTTTGTATTGAAAATTCATCTTTTGGTCGAAAAGTCATCTTTTTTAAAATAAAAATTTATCTTTTTTATTGACAATTGAACTTCTTTCTTGAACATTCGTCTCTTTTTGTCAAAAGTTCTTCTATTTGATGGAAAATTCATCTTATTTGTTCGAAAATAATTCGCCTTTTAGTAGAAAAGTAAACTTTTTTGGTTAAAAATTAATTATTTTTAATTGCAAAGTCTCTTATTATATTTTTTTCAGAAATCATCCCTTTTGGTTAAAAATTCGACTACTATTTAGTTGAAAATTCATCTTTTTCGGTCGAAAATTTAACGGTTTTGTTGAATATTCGTCTTTTTGTATTGAAAATTCATCTTTTGGTCGCAAAGTCATCTTTCTTTAAATGAAATTTCATCTTTTTTGTCGACAATTCAACTACTTTCTTGAACATTCGTTTTTTGTTTGTTAAAAATTCTTCTATTTGATTGAAAATTCATCTTACTTGTTTGAACATTCATCTTTTCGTAGAAAAGTAATCTTTTTTGGTTGAAAGTTAATTATTTTAAATTGAAAAGTCTACTATTATATTATTCGTTAAGAAAACCTTCTATTTTTGTTGAAAATTCATCTGTTGTGTTTAACATTCGTCTTTTTGAATTGAAAATTCTACTATTTGGGGGAAAATTCATCTTTTAGTAGAAAAGTAATCTTTTTGGGGTTGAAATTCATCTTTCTTGGTAGCAGATTCAACAAGTTTCTGAAACATTCGTCTCTTTGGATTGAAAAGTCGCCTTTTGGTAGAAAATTCATCTTTTTTGATTGAAAGTTAATTCTTTTTAATTGAAAAATCATTATATTTTTGTTTCAGAATTCATCTCTTTTGGATAAAACTACTGTTTGCTTGGAAATTTAATTATTATGTTTAAAATTCAACTATTTTATTTAAAATTCAACTATTTTGTTAAAAATGCATCGTTTTGTTCGAAATTTCAACTATTCGGTGAACATTCGTATTTTTTTTTATTGAAACCCCATCTTTTGGTAAAAAAGTATTTTTTTGGTCGAGAATTAATTCTTTTTAATGGAAAAGTCTACTACTATATTTTTTGTCAAAAATCATCTTACTTGTTTAAAAATTTTTTTTTTTATAGAGAATTGGTTCGTTTGAATTTAAAATTCATCTTTTGGTAGGAAAGTCGTGTTTTAAAATTAAGAAGTGATTTTTCTTCATTGAAAAGTCTACTATTATATTTTTGTTCAGAATTCATCTTTTTTGCTTAAAAACTCGATTACTTAGTTGAAAATTCATATTTTGTATCGAAAATTCAACTATTTTCTTGAATATTCGTCTTTTTTTGTTAAAATTGGTACTATTTTGTTGAAAATTCATCTTCTAGTAAAAAAGTAATCTTTTTTGGTTGAAAGTTAATTATGTTTAATTTTTAATTCTACTATTATATTTTTGGTTCGAAAATCAACTCATTTGGTTGAAAATTCATCTTTGTTAGTCGAAAATTCAACTTCTTTGTTGAAGCATCATCTTTTTAGATTAAAAATTGATTTTTTGGTAGGAAAATCGTCTCTTTTAGATGAAATTTCATTTTCTTGGATGCAAATTCATCTGTTTTTTTTTTAAACATTTGTCCTTTTGTATAGAAAATTCGTCCTTTTGAATTGAAGCTTCATCCTCCTGTATAGAAGAGTCGTCTTTTTTGGTTGAAAGTTAATTATTTTTAATTTTCAAGTCTACAATTATATATCTTGTTCAGAATTCGTCTTTTTTGGTTGAAAATTCATATTTTTTGTTCAAAGATTCATCTTTTAGTAGAAAAGTAATCTTTTTTGGTTGAAAGTTAATGTCTACTGTTATATTGTTGGTTCGGAATACATCTCTTTTGGTTAAAATTTTTACTATTTGGTTAAAAATTTAATTATCACGTTGAGAGTTCAACGGTTTCTTGAATATGTGTCTTTTTGAATAGAAAATTCTGCTTTTTGGATTGAAACTTCATCTGTTTTTGTTGAAAGTTAATTCTTCTTAATTGAAAAGTCTGCTGTGATATTTTTTGTTTAAAATTCGTCTCTTTTGGTTAAAAATTCTACTTTTTGCATACAAATTTAGCAGTTTGGTCGAAAATTTAATGTTTTGTTGAGCATTCGTCATTTTTTATTTCAAATTAATCTTTTTTTGATTAAAATGCAGCTTTCTCGGTTGCAAATTCAACATTTTTCTTGAACATTTGTCTTTATGAATAGAAAATTCATCCTTTTGGATTAAAAATTCATCTTTTGGTAAAAAATCCATCTTTGTTTGTTGAAAGTTAATGTTATTTAGATGGAAATTCTACTATTATATTTTTGGTTCAGAAGTCAACTCTTTTGGTTGAAAAATCTACTATTTAGTTGAAAATGAATATTTTTTGGTCGAAATTTCAACTTTTTTGTTGAACATTCGTCTTTTTGGATAGAAAATTCGTCTTATTGAATTGAAAATTCAACTGTCTTCTAAACAATTTGTCTTTTTGCCTTAAAAATTCAATTTTTTTGTTGACATTTAATTTAACTTCTGGTAGAAAATTCTTATTGTTTTGGTTAAAAATTGAACTATTTTGTAAAAGATAATTTATAATGAGTTATTTTTTTAAATTTATAGAATGACCAAAATTTAAAAAAATTCTCACACAAAGTAAAGAACTGGTGCAGACCAGTGGAATATGCTATAAGCGTTTTATCCTTATCTTTCTGTTTGAGAGAAATAAAAATTAATGGATAATAACGGGGGCAAAGTCACTAAATTACCTAATAACCAGCCAATTAATTGTTTTAAATTAATTTTGACAGTAATATTTTTTCTCTCTTTTAAAGGCGAGATGGAAAGTGCAACGAAGTTGACTCGTGGAAAGCCAATCACGACAAGGAAAACGATTCCAATGTTTCTAAAACTGAAAGTACATTAGTTGATGAAGAAGAGGAGCCCTTACGTCGTAGTCCAAGAAAACAAGGAACGGAGGTTCTAGATCCCGAGGTGCCTTCCATCGATACGATACAATCTCTTCAGCCAACAGTAGTCTTAGATGATGTGTTTAAACTACACGTGAGGCGTAGTTTAAGAACTAAGCATCATAAAAGCAAAGATAAACATCACAAAGAGAAACGTAAAAAGAGAAAACACTCTAAATCTGCAGATGATCTCGAATTAAAAGTCAATCAACATGATTCAGGTTCATTACAAGACGAGCAGAAGACTCCTGAAGAGCCAGAAGATACGAAAGTATGTTCCAGTGTTCCAGACTGCCGAACCAATTTAGTTGTACAAGAATCTAAAGTCAAGGCGAGTGTAAAGAAATGTACTGCCAAGACTGAAGTTTTAGATAAAGTAGAATGTGTGAAAGATGTACATAGCGAAAATGATCTACCTAGCAACAGAGTGGAGGACACGAGTGCATTTGAAGATAAAAAGAATAAGAATTATAATTTTGAGTTGAATGAACAAGAGCAGGACAATGCTACGCAAAATCAAGATTTGGAGAATTTAGCTTTAGAAACGATATCCGAAAATATAGAAAACGATAGTTTAGATGAAACTTTAAATTATCCCGTGGAACCTAAATCTCAAAATAACGAGGAGAGGAATATTCTTCAGTATGGTGGAGTTGAAGAGAGTGTAGAAACGGTTTCAAGTGTAGCTAAAGATGATTCAAAGGACCCAGACGACAGGAAATTGAAGAAGAAGAAAAGACGCACAAAACACGAAAATCAAGCCGAGAAGAACACAATGACTCAATCAAATGAAGATCCTGGGGAAGAAACAATGCACAAGCATCGCAAACGAAAGCACAAACACGTGCAGGGTGAGCACAAAAACAAGAAACATCATGATGTTCGTAAAGCACCGCAGGATGGAATCATTGTTACAGAAGAGGCTAAAGAATTGGATTTAATTGCAACTGATTTTACTGGCGTCACAGCTGACATGATACAGAACGAGCAAGTCTCAGAAAGTGCTACGTTGGAACCTCAGCGTTTAGCAATTACTATAAAACTTTGTCAAGACTGCAACAGCCGACACTTGCAAGACGCTTGCCCTTTAATCACACCACAATATGTTATTAATGATTCTATAACATACGAAGATTGGTTAGTCAAGTATCAGGATAATCTGGACGTTGTCAAAGCCATCAATGCCCAAGATCCGATGTCCGAAGGTTATGGAAAGTTCACGGATGATGGATTTGATTCAGATGAAGATTCAGTAGCTTCTGAACATTGTAAACTGAAGGCCAAGGAAGAAAGCGAAGAGAAACAATTACAAATAGACCAAAGTAAACCCCTATATTCTAGGGAATCTCTGCCTGAATGTTTGCAACTAAAGTCTACAAATTCGGATCATGGACTTGGAATTTATGCCAAAAGTCCTGTTCCAATATATGCACAGTTGGGTCCTCTTATTGGCAGACCAGTTAAGGAAATGGATATACCTGATGACTTCACTATGCGTCATATTTGGGAGGTAATAATATATTAATATCAGGGATCACAGCGGTTCAGTATTTCAATTTGAGGTAAAAAAGGGGATTAGAAGCGGATTCCATTTATTATTAATAACTTTTTATATTTTTGTGTGTTAAAATTTATTTTTTAGTTAGCTTTGAAAAATCTTTTGAACATTCAGCACTTTCTACACTGATAAAAATGAACCAGAAAAAAAGTCAAAAAGATCAAAGATTGTAAAGTAGATAAACAGAATTGAAAAATGCTCGTGTTTTAATTTTTTTTTAATGTATTTTTATCAGTATGTAGATTTTGATTCATTATCCTCATCAAGTTCTGTTTTTGTTTCCTTAGACGTTCAAGTTTATTTCTAATATATTTTTATTAGTCGAAAGATCACGGATGTTCAAAAAAAAAAATAATTTCAGCTACAAAAAAAGAATTATAGTGTAACAAACAGAAATTAAAAATATAGTAATCAATTCAAAATTATTTATACTTTATTAGAGGGTCCTAATATACCCTGATTTTTTGCATATTATTTTCGACTAGCAAAATTTTGTTTCTACAACCACAACTACCATACTTTTCTCGGATACGCAGTTTTACGTATTTTAATAGAACTTAATGAGAAAATCCAACAATTTTTGGTTGAGAATTCATCTTTTTTGGTAAAAAATTGTATTATTTGATTGAAATTTTAATTATCTTGTTGAAAATTTAACAATCTTGTTACAAAATAATCCTTTTTGGTTGAGAATTCGTTTTTTTTTTGTTGCGAAAAAATTAAACTATTTTGGTAGAAAATTAAACTAATTGGTGGAAAATTAACTATTTTTAAATGAAAATTCATAATTAAGGGTTGAAAATTCACCTGTTTTGTACAAAATTCGTCTTTTTGGTTTGAAAATTCATATCTTTTCGTATATGTTTCATGTGTTCTGATTCAGGATTCAACTATTTTATTAAATTTTTTTTTAAGAATGCAACAGTTTTTAATTTAAAATTGATATCTTTTTGGTTGCACATTCAACTGTTTGGTTCAAAGTGGAACTACCTTATTAAAAATTCCTTTTTTTGGTTGTATATTCATCATTTTAGTTGAAAGTTCATCTCTTTTGCTTACTAATTAAACTATTTTGTTGTAAATTCGTCTTTTGGTTGAATTTAGCTGTTATTTTTTTTTTTAAATTAAAATCTCTTTTGGTTGAAATATTTTTTGCATTTTTTGTTGAGAATTTATATTTTAGTTAAAAATTCATATTATAATGTTGAAAATTCATATTTTCGGGTTGAAAATTTAGCTGTTTTGTGAAAAATTCAACAATTTGTTGAAATTATTTTCTTTCTTGACTGAAAAATTTATCTTGGGTGAAGATTCATCTCTTTAGTTGAAAATATAACTATTTTGTTGAAAATTATTTTTTTAACTTGAAGATTAACTTTTTTGTTGAAAATACACATTTTTTCGTTGAAAATTAAACTGATCTATAGCAAATTCGTTTTTTTGGTTTAAAAATTTAACAATTGGGTTGATAATTCAAACGTTTGTTTAAAAGATAATTTTTTGTTCCAAATTCATATTTTCGGGTTAAAAATTCAATTATTTTGTAGAAAAGTCGTATTTTTTGGTTGATGTCAACTCTTCGTGATTTAAAATTAAAATCTTTTTTGGTTGAAAATTCATCTTTTTGGGATGAAAATTCATATTTTCGGGTTCAAAGTTTAACTGTTCTGTAGAAAATTCAATAATTTGGTTGCAATTTTGTCTTTCATGATTGAAAAATCTTTTTTGGTTGAAGATTCATCTCTTTCGTTGAAAATTAAGCTATTTTGTTGAAAATTCTTTCTTTTTTTTTAATCGAAAATCAACTTTTTTGTTGAAAATTCACATTTTCGGGTTGAAAATTAAACTGTTTTGTAGCAAATTCATCACTTTAGCTTCAAATTTAACAAATGGATAGAAAATACTAATATTTGGTTAAAAATGAACTTTTTGTTAAAAATTCATATTTTCGGGTTGAAAATTGAACTATTTTGTAAAAAATTGATATTTTCGGGTTAAAATTTAACTGTTCTGTAAAAAATTCAACAATTTGGTTACAATTTTATTTCTGTCATGATGTAGAAATCTTTCTTCGTTGAAGATTCATTTCTTTGGTTAATATTTAAGATATTTTTTAGCAAATTCGTCAGTTTAGCTTGAAAATTTAACAATTGGGTTTTATTTTAATATTTATTATATTAAAATTTTAATATTTGGTTAAAAATTAACTCTTTTATTAAAAATTCATATTTTCGAATTGAATATCCAACTATTCTGTACAAAACTGGTATTTGTTGGTTTAATTCAACTGTTTGGAATTCAAAATTAAAATATTTTTAGGTTGAAATATCAGCTGTCACATTTTCCGTTGCGAATTAATGATTTTTGGTTAAAAATTCAAGTGTATTGTTGAAAATTATTCTCTTTGGATTGAAAATTCATATTTTTGGGTTAAAATTTAACTGTTCTGTAGAAAATTAAAAAATTTGGTTGAAATTTTATTTCTTTCATGACTGAAGAAAATTTCTTGGTTGAAGATTCATCTCTGAAAATTAACTTTTTTGTTGAAAATCCATATTAGTGGCAAATTCATCATTTTGGCTTAAAAATTTAAGAATTGGTTAGAAAACTCAAATATTTGGTTCAAAGTGAACTTTTTTGTTATAAATACATATTTTCGGGTTGAAAATTCAACTGTTTTGCAGAAAAGTAACTATTTTGTTGAAAATGCGATATTTTTACTTAAAATATTACGAATTTGAAGCCTTTCAATTTGAATGTAATATTAATTTTATTCATTAATTTTATTTTTAAAAATGCATTCCCGTATTTTCGTGATAAACCTAGTTGTTTCCTCTGGTTCTAAAGAATTTTGGCCTGTAAACCTCTGCAAAGATTAGCGATTTTTTTTGGAAATATTCGAAATTGGCATCATCAAACAGAATCTCTTGAAAGGCATCTTATTTTCTAATCGCTTGAATTTTTCTGTATGAGTCTGAAAAAAAAATTATTCGAAACTTTGTAAAAAAAAAGGGAGAAAAGAATAATATTTGGTCAAAATTCGGGATTTTGGGTGTTTTAGGGAATTTTTTAATTTTAAGGGGGGGGGGAGATTAGGTAAAAAAGAAGATGGACTGTGATC
Organism: Andricus grossulariae; assembly: GCA_011634705.1. Lineage (NCBI taxonomy): Eukaryota > Metazoa > Arthropoda > Insecta > Hymenoptera > Cynipidae > Andricus > Andricus grossulariae. Next base: position 30,049,919 of record JAABKJ010000755.1, on the reverse strand, counting down.
CCTCTAGTATTAGTTGAATGACATTTTTAATTTAATATTGCGATGTTATAATTGCATTAATTTTTTTTTGTCTTTTTAGGTGGAAAACAATGGCAAAACTGGTTACATTAGTACCACTAATCCACTGAAGAGTAATTGGGTTCGTTACATGAGACCAGCCGAATCGAAAGAAGAAAGAAGTGTAGCTGTAATTACCAAACAAGGTGAATTACATTTGGTAACCACTCAAAATATCACGTCTGGAATGGAGTTGACCTACTGGGCTGATTCAGAATCTTCGGCATGGACAAGAAAGAATAAAATAGACAAAACAAGTGAGTTTGCTTCTACAAATCCAGGGTGGCCACTCACCCGGGAGAACCGGGAGAAAACCGGGAGAAAAATATAACACCGGGAGATTTCGCGTATTTCATAATTCGCACGTTTTGTAAGTTTTGAGTAAAAATGACTTTTTTTCTGAGAGAGAGAGAGAGAGAAATCACATTTTTTAGTAAAAAAAATCTATGCAGTCTTTTTGAATGTCACTTGATACTGGATTATATGATACTTATCAATAATATATTTATCGTCGATAGGTGCTCTCGGAGGTGCGAAACTATCACTGGTTCGTAATCTTAAAGCCATACCCGCGTGCCAAAAATATGCCACAGCACTTGCGAGATGGATACAGAAAGCAGTCATATTCGGTTGGCTTCGTGTCCTTAAAACACACGAGGGTTTCGCCGGCCTGTCGTTGTTATTTTGTCGTGACCTGTGACCACCCATCTCACTGAAGTGAGATGTCGCCATGAATGGGATTTACCGCGGTCCTACTGGGAGCCGATGTCATTTCTTAGATGACAGTTGCTCCAAGCAACCCCCAAACGGAGGAGTAACAGCTGTGCCGAAACCTGAATGACACCTGAGTGAGGTATCTTAAACGGTGACTCTGGGATTCCGGGTGAACCCTCAGAGTATGCCGCCTTATCCTTGCATGCGGGAATCTACAAGGACGGACAAGCCCTTTCCCTAGCTGCTCGTGAGAACAACAATGGCACACCAAACCGCCAAAAAGTTGTAGATGCGGTTCAAAACTATCGAATGCGCAGAGCACCTGACAATGGGTCGGCAAACCGCGCCGATCACCCTAGAGTTTAGGGTGCTGAAAATAATTTAGATGGAAACACGACGACGAACCGGCGAAACGCCCACTTTGAGTGGGCGATTGAACTCAAGAATAACTTGCTAGACTGCTACGATGCCAGCATTATCCCTGCTCACGGAGGCTTTGTGGCTCGTATGCACATTCTGTGATGTCATTGCGAAATCAACTTGCTTAACCCTCAAAAAATGGATATATACGCGGAGAGCTTTCCCAACCGCTGATTGAACAAGCTGCGAACGAAGATGAGAAAGCGTAATTAAGACGAAACGCGGAAAGCGGGCACCTTCTGAGAGATAATAGCGATTTCAGGAGAAGGAGGAACATTGACATGCAGGTTCCTCTTAAGCTCCAAGATCTGGCTGAAATAGATGCCTCCCTCGGTGAAGATATTTTGGTGGAGTCCGATCTCTGGACCATCAATTGTTTAGTTTATGGAGCTGCGAGAGCTTTGGCTGCTTCAAATCGAAGGCTCAAACCGACGATGGATCAAAATACCTAAAGACGCATGCATCAACTGAACAAGAAGATTGGATGGGCAAGACAGAATGCGTCCCGAGTTCAATGTGTGATTGACTGCATAATATCTGGTAGACAGTTAACGGAAAGGGTTCGAAAGTTCGCCCAAAAACTGAGGATTTTGAATCGCACACTGAGCAAGTCGAAGGTGCTGAAAATTAAGCAGCATATTGTTGACAAAATAAGTCTGTTACTGACGCAAGGAGGAGAATACAGAAGAGGGAGAGATGGATCAGGGAGAATCAACAGTTTCTTGCTGACCCATTGTGCCTCTTCAGTGATCACGCTGTTTCTCGGACAGGTGCGTCTGCAAAGATGCTGCAGCCCATCAGTGCGTACTGTCAATAGTCTGGATTGACTACCGGCAAGCTTTCGATACAAGCTCGCATAGACTTATCATCCGTCTATTGGAAAGCTTGTAGGTTCATCAAAACATAGTGAGATGCATAGAGAGATTGATGCCCCTTTGGAAAACTAGAATTTTGCTATCTCATCTGGAAATTATCGCGTGACAACGAACAACGTCTCTGATTTTTTGCATCACACTTCTGCCTCTAGCTCTCGCACAACGAAATTCTCTTGGATGCCTCTGCGACGACACTAATCATCCCGAGCATAAGGTCACTCATGTATTTTATATGGAATGCATGAACATCTATGCTTCTGGTAAAAGCAAGCTTCAGAGTGCTTTAAATATCGTCAAGAAGTACACAGGAGAGATTGGTATGGACTTTGAATCGGACAAGTGTGGCAAAATTCATCTGAAGAAAGGAAAGTTTATTGGCGTTCCCAAAGACCCTGAGCTTGTGTATTATCAGACAGCTTGACCCTGGAGAGACCTATACATACCTTCTACTACCGAGACCCTTTGCCCGAATTTTCACATCAGAAGTGAGGAAACTGCATTACTCCATCCCAAAGCTTCACTTCTAAAAGCCGAAGTAAAGACCGCAGCGGTTGAAAAATTTCGCCAACAGCTGCTCGACAAGAAAATGCAAGGAAACTTTTACAGAAATGTAGAACAACAGTCCTTGTCGATGGAGAAAACTTTTGCTTTCCTTAGATCATCAGGGCCTAATTCAAGTACAGAGGGTTTCATCTTCAGATGGCAGTTGCTTCCAGTGGGACCCTGCGGTGGTTGCTGGACACTTTTTTCAAAATTATATATATGTTACGTACCATTTACAAATATAATCGCAAGCTCAAACACATTGAAACATCATACCCGTTGGGAATTCGGACCCTACATAAACAAGCTAAACCTAAGCCTATAAACCTTACGTACCGCAGGCTCTATTCAACGGAGCTAATAAATCACTTGGATCTTGTCGACAAAATCTCAAATAAGCTTTTTCGCTGAAAAGCCAGGGCTAATGGAGGAATATATTTTTTATTTTTCCGTTTTACACATTTTAAGATTAGGTGGATTTAAAAACGTTTGATTGAAATATTTAATGTGACTGTCGAATCAACAATATCAACAATATTTTGGACCAACAATAAAAGTTATTTCTGGGATTATAATCAATTTTTCACTGTTTTTGTATTAACAAGCTTTTACAAGTTAAGTGCATGTGATGTTTAAAATTTATGGAATTCATCAAAACTTCTATCTCTCTAAAGATAAATGATTAACGTTTTAGATTGTAAGAGTTTTATGCATGAAACTTCTTGCTTTAAATGTGCATTAAAAGCTCTATTCTCAAAATTCTCATAAGATTATGTTGTAAATTGAAAATTTTGTCGTAAGTGTAATGTAAAATTAGCTAATTTTATGTTCGATCTGTATCCAACGCATCCTTATAAAAACTGATTTAAATGTATTCAAAAGTTGAAGGGTGATAAAGATTTTGATTGACAGATACTCAGAATGGGTGCTTATATCGAATTGAATTATATCTACTTTTATAACAAAAATAATCATATTCAAAATTTGATTATCGTTTTTTCCATCCGTAAAAGACATATGTACTCGTAGATTATACAATACGTGAATATTTTTAATTTATCTAATTTTAAGAATTTAAGAGTTTCAATACCTATAAAAAATGTATGCGTGTTAAATATATTATATGAATTTAAGTATTATTATTAAAAATTTCAAAAATATTTCAAAAAGATATACTTATATTCGATAATAATTCTATAAATAATGTCGATAATATATCATTCATTGCTGAGACGAATTCTCCTGACCATTTTAGAATTGTTACGTAACAAGATAGCAGAATTCATATAGATCATGCTTGTGACCAACTTAAAGTCCAAATGTTACAAAACCTCACAGTTACGTCGTTAAATTTCACTTACGTAACTCTGTAACAAAAATGTTATGGCCCATGCATGTAACCAAGCTACGGAAAAAACGTTACACGATTGTTACATAACAGGTATGTCACTTTGTTACGTCGCCGTTACTAATGTGCAGTATATACAACTTACAGAACTATGTCGTAACATGGTACGTCTTCATTCAGTAAAAAAGTTACTCAATGTTGTTACCTGCCAGTTATAGAACAAGTACCCCTTTATTACGGAGCAGTTACAGAACGTGTTTGTCTGTTTTTACATTTTTGGAACGATTCTGGAAACGCAACAAAGACGAATGAAGACGATGCAGATAATTCTCCTCATCTCGCAGATAATAAAATTGTTGTCGGCGAGTATTTACAAAACTTTTTTATGTTCTAGAAATTTATTATATCACAGAAAAAATTCCGTATTGACGTTTATATCACTGATGAATAAACAGAATAGAATATTTAGCAAATTTATCATCATTGCGCCCCCCCCTGGCGTCTCGGAAATCACACTAATTCGGTGAGTCACGGTGATTCGCGGTAATTCTGGAAAATTCGACAAATTTCAGACAACCTTCGAGTATCTTGAAATATTTTCTATTAAAACAAAGTCAGAAATCATCAGAAAAAAGTCAGGACTTCTGACCATTTCTGACCACTTTTGTTACGTTTCTCGACAGAAATCGTTAGGAAAAGTCAGAATTCATAAAGAATGTTCAGATATCGTCAGAGCTTGGGTTCGAAGGATAATAATTTAATTAGGGATTCAAGAATAGAATGCCATTAAACTTAATCCCTTTTATATTTCCCAGATTATTCATATTTATTTATGCACGTTCTATTTTTACTTATATTTAATTATTAATACTTAGATACTAAGCGACGATGAAGGTGAATCTGCAAATTTGGTCCGTTCTTACATATCTCTTTCTCTTTACAAGACACATTATATTTGCCCTAATTTCAAATTCTTTAGTAAAATTTTCACGCATCTGAAATCGTCCGAACCCTTCAATTCTGAGTTTCTAACTTTTGAATCTGTATATTGAAAAAAATTTAAAAAAAAAATATTTTTAATTTTTAATCCTTTTCGGTTGGCCTACTTGTGGTCCTAGCCAATGAGCTACCTGATAGGTTGTGAATTAACATCTCTTCAGAAATAGTCAGACTCGTCAAGAATGGTCAGGATGTTGTGGATCCTCATAATTTCTGACCATTTGTGGCGATTCCTGACTTTTTTTAGTAGGATTCGTCAGGATTCACGGAACCATAGAGAGTATAAAATTTAAAAAATATATAAAATACATCTATAAAATTTAAAATATATCGGAATTTTTTTTTAAGAATTTGATTTGATTTTCATGACGCCAATTTTAGAAATCAATTCTGAAGGATGCAATGAAAAACATTTTGGATCTCGAGACGTTTTCAGGAAATTTATAAAAGTTTGAAGATATTTCGGAACTTCAGAATTCTGAGAGAATCTTGATAATATTCTTAAAGATATTAAATAATTTTCGAAATTGAACAGAATGTCGAAGAATACAAAAATATTATTTTTCCGAGACTTATTTTAAAAGTTTCAATAATCGATTGAAATTTGTGATAATTTTTTAATTGAGACTTAATTGGAATGTTTGATCATTTTTGGACTTGAGCTTTTCTGAAAATGTTGAGGAATTTTTCCAGAGTGTATCAAAAAAATTCAGGATTTACGAAAACATACGAGGAGTTTCTGGAATATTCCAAAAATTTCGAAATTTTTTTGGAACTTTAGAAGTTTTAGAGAATCTAGACAATGTTTTCATTTTTCATCAAATTTTAACGCTAATATTATCAGAAAACTAGGAAAATAGGGTAATGCTATTGAGTTTGTTCATGTATGTTTTCAGGTAATGTTCCGCAAGAAGGACCAGGAAGTTCAAAAACGACGTCCGACACGTGGTACAAGGATTACAAATTCTATCTTGCATGGATGTTGCAGAAATTTGGCTTTTTTCATAAATCAATCCAAATTGATGGAAATAGAAATCGACCATTCATTTGCCGTTCAATATGCAAAGAATTCAAAGACGAAGCAATTAAAGTGTCTAAAAGAGGAATAGTTCCTCTTGCTGAAGGAATTTGAGTTGACGGGGAACAAGAATTGAAAAAAATGGTTGATTACATAGAGTTCAATATGCACTCCGCTGCAGCGGAATCTCAAAAATCCGCAGAATTATGGAAGCAACAGTCTGAAAAACATACAACAAATATTGATTTCCTCCAAATCATCACTAGCCGGAGAGAATTAAATTGTTTTCAATTTCCGAGTTTGCTCCACGGTTTTTGTATTGTATTGTATTGTATTGTATTAAGTTCACTTCAATTTTTATCGTCCAATTAAAAGTAAAATTTATGCACTTTTTCGCTGAAATTTTCATCACATTACATAAATGAGATTGAAATGGCACGCAATGCTTTTTATGATAAAAGGAATTAAAACGCATATTTTAGAAACAGGAATGCTTACGTGTTCGACACTTTTAAAATCCTACAATATTTGTAAGCGAATTAATTCAATACGGTTCACACCTTCTCATAGGCTAACTTTTCAATCTGAACTTATGAACTTATTCTTGAAAGGGTATAGCCGGGTAAGCATGGCAAATCGGCCCCGCTCGTATCAGGCTAAAATATATGTCAAATGTTCATCCTAAGGTAGCAAAAAACTACAAAGAATTTTAACCTTCAGACTGTATTTTTTTGAAAGTTATGGAGGGACAAAGAAAGAAAAGAGGGGGTTTTCTCGAAAACCGCTTGACCGATTTTTATGAACGAAATATATATTGTGAAGAGCGATAAGACAATTTACCGAAAAATTCAAAACAATTTTATAGCCAAAATAACAGGTAAAAATATGTTTGAATTTTTTCAAGGTGATGTTTTTGACACGCGACAACCATATTCCCACAAAACAATCTCTACATTCCCTAGATTAACATATTTCCCCCCTAAATTGATCAAAGTGGTGCGCCATAGTTAAAAAATATATTTAAAATAATTTTCGTATTACCATATGGAAACCTCACATGACAAATGCATTACAATATGCTGTAATAGATAGTAAAAGGTCAGAAAACAACACAAAATGAAGTGGATATATTTAAAAAAAATGGCAGTCTACCTGTTTTGGAAATTGCTCTAATTGTTGCCGAGAGTCGGGTTAAAAATGTACGTGAGCATTATTTTCCACACCGCCCGAGAGGTACAGTACGCTCCCCGTTTTTTTAGTGACTACTGGCTTATATTTTCTACGAACAATAAAATATGAGTTTTATTTCAACAGATAACAGCATTCCAAGTATCATATCATTGAGAGTAAGAGGATTAGGTCTTCTCCTCTATCTAAATGAAACTCAGATACAACTAACACTTTCAGCGCGTTAGCTGCATCAGTTTGCGTCTTCTATGGTGAAGGCCAGTGCAAGCAATGCCCGGAACCGTGCGTAATTCCATGTTCCAGTGTATTCATTGTTTGTGGCAAATACATGCCATTAGTTCAGTCATGTTTTTATTATCAACACAGTAATAAATCTTCGGGATATCAAAACGTTGGAAACAAATGACAACTGCATTGTGAAACGAGTGAGAACTGTGACGTTGCAGATTCTCTGCAACTCATAAATCTTATTTCGAGTAATTTATCTTAAACAAGAGCTGTCTTACTCACACCCAGAGTGATAAATCCTGTTTTATTATGCTGCCTGTTATGTTAATTTCAAGGCCATAGGGCTCTTCTGATTTTCTTTCGTGTAATTTCTTCATTCCGCGTTCTCGAACGAAAGCCATGCAGGTTCTGTCACCCACACAAAAGGTCGTTTGAAATCCACAACCGTTTCACCTTCGTCACAACTTCGCAGCCAGGATCACTACATAAATTTCTGGATATGTCTTCTTTTTTTCATAGCCAATCCATCCGACTACTATTAGGGATGGAGAGGATTAATTCTGTTATCCGCAACCCCCTCTGGACATCTATGGAAGGATATACCGATCTGCCAATAAAGGATAGAAGGGAAAGCAAAAATTATCGCTGGTCTTCTGAGATTCAAGGCACGTTCCTGGTGAAGATTTACCGAGGCAGTTACTACTCGAAATTATACACAAGACTAGGTAACTTTGCCTCTAAATTATGATCTTTGTTGATGTTTTTATTGTGAACAGAAGTTCTCGTCTTTTTATGCAATTTTCTTGTGTTTTCTCGTTACCGGGAGCATCGAAGAGTCTACTCCGCACCTACAGTAAGGAGAAAGGGGCTCTTCGTTCTCCACATCGACACCAGGATACAGCTGGCCTTGAAAGTGAGAATCAGTGATTCTCTTCTCTCCTACAACGGCGGCTGGTAAGGTCTGGAGAAAAGAAGAAAAGACGATAGGACGGACGAATCAAGAGTGGACCTCATCGGCTGTGTCCCTCCTGACCGTTGCGAATCATAGGAAGTAAGTTCGCGCGCGCGAGCCCTTTCCCTTCAATCATGTGATCGCCCGTTTCCTTGGCTAAATCACTTTGATTATTGTTGATAAATTAATTGCGTGTGAATATTAGCACAATCTGGAGTGCCTAAATGCCTAAAACTGATTAGCAAGATACCGAAATGCCGATAAATAATAATTTTACCCATGTTCTCGATCTCTTCCCCCCTTATTTTTGTGTACTGAAATACCGATAAAGCAATAATTTTACCGATGTTCTCGAACCCTTTCTCCTTATTTTTCTTATATACCGAAATGGTGACAAGCAATAATTTTGCCGATTTTCTCGACCCCTCCCCCCTTATTTCGAATGTACTGAAATGCTGATAAGCAACAATTTTATTGATGTTCTCGATACCTTCCCCCTTATTTTTTTAGTGTACCAAAATGCCTAAAAATTATGAATGATTTTTGTTGATATTATCAATCCTTTCCCCAAAATTTTTTTATGTATCGAAATGCCCAACATTAGTAATTTCAACAATATTGTCGATCCTTTCCCCTCAATTTTTTTGTGTCGCACTGTCCAACATTAGTAATTTCAACGATATTATCGATCCTTTCCCCTTAATTTTTATGTGTGGAAATGCCCAAAATTAGTAATTTCAACGAAGTTATCGATCCTTATCCCTCTCAATTTTTGTGTGTACCGAAATTCCGATAATTCATCATTTTACCGATGCTCTCGATTCCAAGGGATTATCCGTCCGTATCTCTAATTGTGTCATTTTTTTTCAATTATCTTCCAAAATTATTTACTTATCTGGACCCTTTTTACCCTTTTTGTGATATGTTTTATAATGTCGCCCTTTATAGCCCCATATAACTTATTTATCTCTAATCTTTTTACCCTAAAATTATAGTACGTTTTATAATGGTGTCCCCTTATCGCCCCATGTAACTTATTTATATCTCATCTTTTTGTCCTAAAATTATAGTATGTTTTATAACGTTGCCCCTCACCGATCCCTTTAATTTATTTCTCTCGAGCTTTTTGGCATTAATTCTTCAAGTATGTTATTATGTTGTTTTCTCCTTTTCAGTTAATTTAATTGCGTAATTTAAGTCCTTACTTTCTCCTACCAAAAATTTATACTTTAGAATCCGTTTGTATCTATTTTTCAGAAACCCTTTGGCACTCATTTTGAACACAACTTTAGCATTTATTTTACAACCCCATTTGCTGTTATCTTTTGGAACCCTCTTGCAGTACATATTTTGAAACCCATTTGTATGTGCTTTAAAGGACCGCGTTTGACGTTTCTCATAGAACGCCATCTGCTGTTATATTTTAGGTCCCCCTCCCTTGGAACCTTTACTCACGTTTTGAATATTGTTTATCTATTGTATTTTTCTATGTTCGATATATTTTTATGTTTTTGTTCAGAGTTATTGATAAATTTGACATTTCTTTGTATTATTTAAATTTGCCATCTCTGAAGTGTCATTTATTATACAGTTCCCAAAAGTTGAATACATTGTTGTTAATTGCCTTGATTGTTAATGTTAGTTTCACTTCTCTTTGTTATCCATTTTGATACCTTTTATCTTTTGTCTTTCATTCTTTGAAAAAAAAATTTTCATTCATTTTGGAATATCGCTTGTTTTAATTAAGGTGTACCCTTTTGACTGAGTTTTGAGAGGTTTTCGTCTATCGTTCAGCCTGAAACGTTTAGCGTTCAGTGAGTTTCCCCTTTACGGTTTGAAATACAGATTCCGTGTATATTTACCGTTTCTGACTCAGTTTAGTTGAATTAGTTCGCCTTTGTGCCAAGCAAGGACTGGCGCCCAAAAATTTAGGTTCTTTTTATCGTTCTAATTGTTTGTTCAAAAAGCCCTTTATTTCGAATAAGGTCTGCGTGCGCTCTTTAGAGAGAACTCCTCATTAAATCTTTGATTTGGAAAAAAGTAGTGTTACAAAACCGCTCATAGTGCAACAGTGATCCCATTGTTGGTGATCTTTTCTTTGCGCTTGCATCGGGGCAGTGAACTCACTGGCCATTGTGGGCGCGCATTCTTGTGCGATTTGGAATAATTATTCATTTCAATTACGATCATTGTTTTTATTACTCGTTTTTCAATGCGAGCCAACTGCGACCAATGAGCCCGCTGTCTGACGCAAGTGCAAAGAAAAGTTCGCATGTATTGATCACAAATAATGAATACAGTGGAACTTCAAATTACGCACGGTTTCGGGCATGGCTTTCAGTGGCATTCACCGTAGATGACGCATATTGATGCAACAAACACACTGAAAGCATTTTTGTATCTGAGTTTTGTTTAAATAGAGGAGAAGGCCTAATCCGCTTCCTCTCAATTATATGATTGGTCTTAGGTACTACACTCATTAAAATAAGATTACAACGTTTTGTATTGTTCTGTAATGTCTTGGAATGTCGTTAGCTGTTTAAATAAAATTCATATTTTATTGTTTGTAGAGAATACAAGCCAGTAGTTACTAAAAAAACGCGCGGCGTACTATAGCTCTCCGATGGTGTGGAAACTAGTACACCCGTACATTTTCAACCGAACTCTCGGCAACATTTAGACTAATTGCCAAAACAGGTAGACTGCCATTTTGAAAAATGTATCCAGTTCTTTTTGTGCGGTTTTCTCACTTTTTACTATCTATTACAGCATATCTTACTGCATTTTTCATGTGAGGTTTCAATATGGTGATAAGAATTTTTTTTTCAACTATGGCGCACCACTCCAATCAGTTTGAGAAAAAAATATGTTAATCAAGGTGCTGTAGAGACTTTTTTTTATGAAAAAACGGTTGTCGCATATTAAAAATATCACCTTGAAAAAAATTCTCGAAAAATTCTCACATTGTTCACCTGTTTACCTGGCGTTGTCTTATTAGTCTTCACAACATAGTATTTTCTTCATAAAAATCGGTCAAGCGATTTCAGAAAGAAGCTACTTCTTTATTTTCCTTTCCCGCTCCATAACTTCCAAAAAAATGCAATTTGAAGGTTACAATTTTTTGTAGTTTTTTGTTGTCCTAGAATGAACATTTGATATAAATTTCAGCCTGATACGAGTGGGGGTCGATTTGTCATGCTCACCCGGTCATACCCTTATTTGAAATAAAATTGAATGCACTTTTAGTGGTTCTGAATCCGAAACGAAAACAGGACCGATCCGGATCCGGATTCGCTTCGTTTAAGGAACGGTTCCGGTCTCATTCCGAAAGCGGCTCTGGAAAAAAACGATACTACTGTTTAAATGATACCATCCGTTATGTACGAGAGTACTTAAGTAACCACCTGCCCCTGACATATCCCCTTACTAGAAATAGGGTAAGATAGGGAGAATTTTAAGGAAGCTCAGTACTAAGGAGTTTTTCGGGTTCAAGATAGATATCTAACGATTTTATAAAATGTTGAAAATTTGAGTCAAATATTGAAATTATGAAATTTTTGCCCTAAAGGACCCCGAACATATATTTGGAAAATATGGTCCCAGTCAAATTGGCTGAAACTGTAGTATAATGTAGTTTATAATATCCTAAACAAATAAAGTCCTCAGGCACTGGGTTCAAAGAAAGCCAGGTTTCGAGATAGGATGGACCAAATGTCACTTTTGATGGACGCGAGAGGAGTTCCACGGACCCTCGAGGACAGTTTGGCAACACGTTTAGAGATCATGCAAAACTCTCGGTTCCTTCAAAATTTTGTACTTTGAGACACTTCGAACAATAATATCCATGTCTGAATGTCGAGAAAAGGATACTTTTTCGTGGGTATTGTACCAAAGTTAACATTTCATGCACACTCGAGGAGTTCCACGGACCCTCTAGTAGTGTTTGGCACCACGCTCAGGGATCACGGCGAACTCACTGTCCCTTTGATATTTTGTAGCTTAGGGCCTCCTGATCGATAATATTCATGCCTGGTGGACGAAATATGGATTGGTTTTCTTTGGTGTTCGATCAATGTTCGATTTTGAAGAATGATAGAGAAGCTCTAGCGACCATCGAGAACTGTGTGGCGCCGAGCTCAGCGGTGATGCCCAACTCTTTGTCCATCCAGTAAAGGTAAGATCAGTGTATAATCCGGGAAATGAAGAAAATATCAACACGATATTAGTGCACGATTCTGCCGATTAAAGCAATATCGGAGTATTATCAAGCCAGTTAGGCAAGACTAAAGAATGATCAGGTTAATAATAGCAATATTCTGCTATTTTCCAGTCAGTTAAGGCAAGAATATGATGCGATCCGACCAATAAAGACAATATCGAGAAGTGTTTCAACCAGCTATAGCAACATTAGTGTATGATTTGGCCTATCGAAGCAATAATGGGAGTTATAGAGCCACTGAATTCAATTTAGGATGATGCTCTGGTCAGTAAAGACAACAATGAGAATTAGTTTACTCAAACAAGAAGAGTTGTGGTACATTATTCCACTGTTCCCTGTGACCCGCATCCATAATATTATCAATCATATATGTACATGAATACTTTACTGCCGGTTGATGGCGCGGGTATACCAAACACCATAATATGCTTGCTACATGTGCGCATGATTCAACTGTCCTGGTCCCTAGTCCAAATCTTCCATTCGCTCCCTGTCAAACATATCTTGGATGTAAGCTCATGCTAGATTCAGCTGATAGATTCCTACCGACAGTTCCTTCAGATAGCTAATATCTAATCTAGGAAGTTAAGGTACTTGGTGTTCATTAAGATGAATCCATCTGGCATCCCTGGTATGTGGGTTGTCTATTTCGACTCTGATCTGGACGACGTTGTTCATCAGATTTTCGAAGAACTTAAAAACAGATTTTATGTGACTGTTTCGTGCCTCTACGATCCACCTTGTCTCAGTGATCAATCTCGAGTCATTTGCTTCTTCGGTATCAAATTGCCTTCGTCCACGAACTGACGGAGGTGAAATTTTATTGTTAATACCAAGATTTTCAAGAAGCGGTAGGGCATCATGGTAAGCACGGTTCACAATGCTAATTTCATCGTTTTTGAACCATTTTCGCAGCCCATTAACATAAATTTCGAATTCATTAGTGAGTATGGCAGCATCGTTATTTCGAAAGTCAGTAAAGTAGGGCCCATGAATATCCAAAATATAGCCGTCTGGAGCTACACCTGAAGCTGGCTTAATTAAGTGGCGACCCTTATGAAGGCAGTGTGTTTGCCTGAGGGCTCTAAAATTTCTGGGTTTATGGATATATACATAAGCTCCATCTTTATAGGCAATAACTTTTGGAACTTCAGGAGTGGGATTTCAAGGTTAATTTGAGAAGTCCGTTAAATGTCTCTGGATATACTATTCTCGTGTTATTACCATCACCCCGATGTTGTTGGAAACAATACGTGTCATTAAAGATCTTCTCACGATAGAAATAATGAGACTCACAATTTGCCTACTATCGTATCGAAAAATGACTTTCAAAAAGTCATTACTCAGTCCTTGGCGAAGCTTACACAAAAACATAATGAAAATCCTTTTTACTAATACGGCGATATACCCATCGATGTTGTACAGCATCGCAATACGTATATAAATACCTGAATTGCTCGCGTGTTATAAGACTGATTGAATTGAACTCTTCCTCTGAATACGTTTCTTCATTATTAAAATCAGGCTCATCAATCGTCGAAAAAGCACGCAGGCCTTGAAAAAAATATTGCAACTGGACAATAAACATGCGATAAGGCATATTAAAAAATTCTAAGCCTTGCAGTAGGACGTTTGGTATAAAGTCACTCACATCCAAATGTTCAGGGCAAGAACGAGTTGATTCCGGTAAGTAAATATTTCCTTTCTACAAGAACATTAACCCTAAATTTCACCGACAACCTGGTCATATCTTGCATTCTGTTACAAAGTATACTCTCCGCCCCTTTGATAAATTTGTAGTTTGGACTGTTTGCCACCATGCTCAGAAAACATGGCAAACTCTTTGTGTCTTTGATATTTTTTATTTTAGGGCCCCCGTGATCGATAATATCTAGAACTGAAAGTTGAGAAATGGATAGTGTTTTGTCGGTGTTAAATCGTAGGTCGCTTTTTATGTACTTATTCAATCTAATGGAACAGGTCCTATCAACCACATCGTTAGTTAGTTTTAGGACGGGCGAGGAGCCCAAGGAGAGATCCCATGTCGCTCAAGCTGAAATGCCTATTGTGCCACACCCTTAATCATTCGCTCTCAGCAGTTGAACCCGGACCTCTTGACGAAGCCTAGTATGTCGACTACTGATCGTGTTGTAATTTCCTCTGGTCCCATAAAATGGGCCTTGAAGTTCTGTTGCCTGAGCCCAGCTAATGCCGGGCACTGACACAGTATATGCAGGGCTGTTTCATCATCTCTGCCGCATCTCCTGCACTATGTCGTGGGGTTATACCCCATTTTGTGCATGTGATAGTTTAAGTGGTTGTGCCCAGTTAGGATCTGTACCGCCGTCCTCATATCTTTCTTGGGTAAACCCAGGATTTCCCCGTCTCTGTCAATCCTATGGGTATAACCCAGGATGGATTTCGCCTGACGGCAAGCCTGGATATGCTCCCAGTATTTCCGGTGTTTTGTTCGGATCCAGCTTTTAATCGCCAAACCGATACAGCAAAGCGTTATTTCCAGTACCGGTTCTGGATATGTATTTACCTGCTGCGCCGCGTTTTGCCAACTGGTCCGCCTTCTCGTTGTACTTAATCCCTGTGTGACCAGAGACCCATATGAGAGCGACATTGTTTTTTTCTGCAAGTTGTTTTAATAACTTTCTGCGTTTCCGAATCAGTTCTCATGTTATGTCTGGTTTTCCTATTGTTGTAAGTGTCGCTTGGCTGTCGAAACTGATTGTAATCTGTCTGCCAGCAGCGTTTCCTTCTATCAGTGTTTTAGCACAGCGAAGGACGGCCATGACCTCCGCCTGAAAGACAGTAGCATGTCGACAAAGTCGTATTCCTATCCATTTCCCTCTCTCGCTGTCATACATTCCTGCTCCTGACCCTTCCTCACCCATGGAGCCATCTGTATACGAGATTTCCCCTTGAAGGAGCGGGTTACCATTAGCTTTCCACAGATCCCTGCTTGCGATATAGACGCGGAAAGCTTTGCAAAGTTGAAGCGTTTTTTTATTTGATCATGGCTTATCTGTAGAATCGGCAATGCACTGATATCACTCGGGAGCCTAGTGTGCCTAGTCCCCTGAGTCTATCTATTTGCTCTTGCCAGGCGGCCCATCGCATGTGCCGCTCTAGCGATTATCGGAACATGTAGGGGTTCTTCACAGAGCATGAGTCCTATCGCCGCTGTGGCCTTAGTTCTCATTGCTTCAGTCAAAACCCTAAATGCTAGCGTTTCCAATCTTCGCAGCCTGTCCTGCAGTGTTTTAAGTTCAGCACGTGGCCACCAGACCATGGCCGCATGTAGGAGCCTGGGTTTTAGGACAGCAGAGTAGAGCCGTGCAAGCATTTAAGGCCCTAGACCCCACGTCAACAAAAACGCTCTCCTGCACATACAAAATGTCATGCCAATAGCTTGTGGGAAATTCCGCAAGCCTCCCTTTGAGTTCATCTTTATACGAGTTCCAAAGTATATTTCTGGGGTTTCTGATGTTGGAAACCACCGGTTTTCCTAGGGTTAATCGAAACACGATATAGTAGTGGTCCGAGAGAGACTCCTCATCGGAGACTCTCCAGTCCACTACCCTGCTCCTCTGTGCCCGCTATATATCCAATTGAATCTCTTTCTCTGTCGTTGATGTTTGTGCTTCCCCACACCGTGCGGTGAGAGTTTGCATCACAGCCCAAGAGCAGGGGGATTTCATTCTCCTGACAGAGCCGAATTAGAGCCTGCACCT
The DNA here is from genome assembly GCA_011634705.1 of Andricus grossulariae. NCBI lineage: Eukaryota > Metazoa > Arthropoda > Insecta > Hymenoptera > Cynipidae > Andricus > Andricus grossulariae. Next base: position 30,033,615 of record JAABKJ010000755.1, on the reverse strand, counting down.
CTCTATGGCGCGGAGTTCCACCAGCATCGTCAGGGAAATAAGCCGATGTGACAAACACCTCTAACCTTTCTCCGCTACTGCCCTTGAGTCTCACATCAATAACGGTGAGATCTCTAAAGCAGAATTTAGGCACCAAGATCGCATCGATACCTTTGACGGCTATGCATGCCGTTGGCGTTTTTTCGAGCGGCTCCTTATATATGGAGCCACACCCTGACAAGCCACAAATCCTTTCCCTTCATAAGCAGGGTACTTGGATCAAGGCGAACCCTGTCTTCACCACAGACATGCGTCTAACTGGAAGCACCGAAGCGCCTTTGCTGTGGAGCAAATTAATCTGCATCATGGAGATTCCCGTCTCAGCCATTGACAGGATAATTCGGGGAACCTCTGTGCGCTTCTGAGCCCCTCACGGAGCCCAATTGGGTGACACGGAATGTAACCCTACCCGTCCCAAGATAGGGTCGGTAATCAAGAGCCGCAAGGGCTCTGATTGAGGATTTAGGAAGACCGATGACTAGAATCCAGCCTCTCTTCTTCGGCCTGGAACCCTGCCTGTCGGAATAAACCATCAATGAATCAGTTCGCAGAGATGGGTTCTGAAATCTCAGGCGCCCCAGAACGATCGCCGGATTCTCGGGGGTGCCGGCAATCAGTACGGTCGCTCTACGTCACCTCTACAGACACTCGGTCTCTTTGACTTCCAAGTTTGAGCCCTCTTCAAGCCTAAACGTTGGGGTTTTTTCCACTATCCAGTCTCGTGACCAGATGTCCACAGCCACGACTACGATGGCCCCTGACCTGATGAAGATGTCATTGAATCTTGGGGCGCACCTCTCGCGGGGTAATGCGTGAATCCCTTCAAAGATTTCATATCTCATCCTGCCCAACTCCTCGAGAGTCAGACAGTTCTCAGGATAATCCGACGCAACGACAACCTTCACCAAGGCGTTGTTCGCCATCTGCTTGAAAGTAAAGCCCTGTGTTTCCAGAGCCCTCTGCCGTTTCAACTCCCTGTTTGGGGTAGTTTCTCTGGAGCCCTTCTTTCTCTTGTCAAGAGGATAACACTGAGGAGTTGCACCAGGTGAAGTTTTGGCAGCTACTGCCCCCTGTGGGGTGCCTTGGCTGCTGTTTGCGTGACGCGCATTGCGGTCTCTGCTTTTGTGTGCTCCGCTACGCTGCCTCCTCCTCACAAATAGTTCCGCTAGCTACACTTCTACGGCTTCGATAAGATTGTCTCCACCGTTATCTTTAGTTCGCATCGTCTCTGGTGGATTGCCCCCCAAGGAGCCCCCCACTTTTGGCGGTGGGTTAAAGGAAGGTCCCGAAACAAGCCCTCATTTGTTTTGGTTTTTTTTTTTTTGAGGATTCATTTGAGTCCCACGAGAAGCTAGGGAAATAAGAAACACCCCCGCAGAGCCCCTCTTGCAGGGGGTAGGTCTACATAATATGGGATTCGACACGGTGTCCCAAAGTCTCCGTTAAGACACCTCCTTTGGTACCCCTGCCTGTCCGCCTCTACTGAGGGGGGCAGGCTGTAGTGTTCAAGGATTTGTTGACCCTGGTGCCATTCAGCTCTTGACACGGCGATCACATGGTAGCTTGGGAGCATGAGAACTCGCGTTCTCGATATTCCAGGAGGCTTTGCCATTACCTCCTGGAAGGATCGCTCCTTAGCTTAAGTCCCACCGATTAGTGTCCGTCAGTTCCCCAGAGTAGCCACACGTCGCAGTGCAGCCCCTCAGGTTCACCTATTCCAGATCTACAGTCTAATGAGACCCGTAAGCCATCCCACCAGCTACAAGGTCCCGCGATCCCTAGGGAAGGCTGCGGGTAGTTAACCTCCCGTAACAAAATTAATTATTGGTTTTCGGATCATGGTAACACAAATTGAATTAAAAGTAACATCACGAAGGGCATAATTACTTATTCAAACTAATTAATCATGTCTTACCAACTACATCGTTAAGACTTAATCATGAGAAAGGTGTACGGGGGTAGTTTAAATACTGTAAAATGTTAATTGGTAGTTTTCGGATCAGGCTGAAACAAACTAAATGTGATTAAACATCACTAAGTGCGTACGTATTTATTCAAACTAATCAATCAGATCCTGTCAATTACGTCGTCTAGACTAAACTACGGGGACGGTATGTGGAAGTAGATTAATTTTTACATGTAACCAATTTTCGGTAGGATAAGAGCGAGTTGATTCCTTGCGTATAGTTTGTTTTTACAACATCATTAGCACTACATTCCATCCATAACTTCGTCACATTTTGAATTTGATTAAAAACTATGCACGTACTATTTTGTTTATAAATCATAGTATCATTTGTTTGTCAATTTTAAAACGTTTGATTTTGTAAATCGGTTGTCATAATGAAAAAGCCTCCTTTAAATAATCTTTTAGATTTCGACCATCGACGGCTTGTAATAAAGGAGGTTTTGCCACCATGGAAACCTGATTGCCAATATCCAAACTGATGGCATTATGTATGTCCTTTTTTGAAAGAATCTTTGTAGTTCACTCTCGACACAAATTCTGCATTAACTTTCTATTTTCTTCGCCTGGGACAATGTTTGTTTGATATTAGAATTAAGTTTATACAAAGGAATTCCGAAGAATTTTCCTGTAGCTGGAATTTAGTTATGCCGCCTGTCAGAAGTAGTTGCTACGTATATGCACTCGCCTTACAGCCATGAGCGATGGTAGACATATCTGATGCAGAAAACGAGTCAAACCAACAAATCGCAATTTATCGTCGGGTTGAACATGAAATAGCTCCTTAAAAGATTGACGAAAATACTAGCCAAGCAGGCACAAAATTTGGCGACGTCTTTGCAACATCGTTACGATATCTTTACGACAATTTTACGACATCCTATGTCCATGTCGTTAAAATGTCTTTACGATATCGTGAAAACGTCCTTCGATCTGACGATGTCTCTACGATATCGTAAATACACCTTAACGACATGGACATAGGATGCCGTAAAATTATGGTGAAGATGTCGTAACGATGTCGTAAGCACGTTGTCAAATTTGGTGTCCACTTGGAGGACATGCCTGAACTGCAATCGAAGCATTAGTATGGAGATGGCTGATTTAGCACTTGATCCTAATTGTTTGACACTCAATGTTGCGAAACAAAGAAAAAATAGTTCTTGTATGTTTTGTAACAGAATGCAAGATGTGATCAAGTTGTCGGTGAAATGTAGGCTTAATGTTTTTATAAAGAAAGATCAAGCTGGTGTCCAATTGCAATATTTTTTTCAAGGTCTGCGTGAATTTTCAAAGATTGATGAGCCTGATTATGAAGAAACGTTTTCTGAAAAAGAGTTCAATTCTCACAGTCCCATAACACTTGAGAAATTCAGGGATTTATATACGTATTAAGATGCTGTATAAGATCTATGGGTATATCGCCGTATTAGTAAAAAGGATTTTATGATATTTTTGTCTAAGCTTTGCCTAGGGCTGAGTGATGACTTTTCATAAATTATTTTTGAATACAATAGTAGGCAAAATCTGAGTCTCATTATTTCTATTGTGAGAAGATCTTTGATGGCACGTTTTGTTTCCAACAACATAGGGTTGGCGGAAATAACATGGGAGCAGTATATCCAGAGACATGTAACGGACTTCGCAAATGAACGCGAATTACCATCGGCGATTTTTACCGTATTGCTGGGGCGATCCTCAACAAGTATCGTCGTTGCATACAGATGGCTAAAGCAATCATAGACTGAGCCCAAACAATGTTTCGAAAATCACGTGAACCCAACGCCGTCCAGACCAGAGTTGAAATTGACAACCTATATACCAGGAATGCCAGATGGATTCATCTTAATGAACACCAAGTACCTAATTTCCCTAGGCTGGATATTAATTATCTGAAGGAACTGACGATAGGAATCAATTAGCTGAAAATAGCAGGAGCTTGTATTATCAATAAGTTTGACAGGAATCGAATGGAAGATTTGGAGCTGGACGAACTTCTCAATGAACCGGGTTTAATCAGAGTACGAGTGTATTCTCGTTTCAGACGCGCAACGAAATATCAGATCTGAATATCCTATGTTGAAGATAACTTGGTTCATGCAGCCGGTGATCAAGAGCTACAGCTGGATGAAATACAAAACAATGAGCAAATGTTGGGGTACCACTGTATTCCACGTATTGGTAACGGTGGTCGGAATGGACAAATGGACGTGTCGATTTGCTGCTCTCTGGAGTTTTGAATTTTTACGTGTTTTTCTTGCTCTTTTTTTAAATAAAAATTTCCAAATTGTGACTTTGTGTATTCCTGGTGCGTTTAAGCAAGTTTTTTTTAAATTGCTGGTTTTTTTGCTGTTTTGGCATTATTTAATAATTGTCAGTGATCATTTAGAGTTAGAGTAATGGGTGCGTGTCCAGAGTGCAAGGAAGTTATTTCCAAAGGAGGAACTGAGGTGCTTGTGTGTCTAAAGTATGGAGTTTTAACTCATCTGGCCTGTGCGATATTTAATATTTAAAAAAAAAAAAGAAAACTTTAATAAACTCAAAAAGCATGAAGCAGATTTCTTCTGCATCAAATGCAAAGGGCAAAGCATCAGCGACATCTCTACGGCAGTCGATGATAGTTCGTATGGGAAACTCGCAATTAAAACTCAAAACAATGTCGGTACGACTTCCCCTTGCGCTCTTTCCCCCTCAACAGCAATAGCTAGAACCAACCAGCCTGATCTCGCTGCCATGATCAGAAATGCTATCTTTGAAGGACAGAAGGAAGCGCTTGTGCAGTCTCAGGAGATGCTCTTCGTGATGACTGAATTTGAAAATAAGCAGTAAGTATTTAATGACAATCTCCTAACCTCCATTCAAACGATCAAAGCGGATATGGCTGAGAACTCGAACTGAATTTCGGTACTTGAAGCTGACTCAGAAATGGGAAAGGAAGATATTACCAAAATTGAAAAGGATGCCAGCGATTTGAATTTAAAACTGGCTACTCTTGAGCATGCGCTGAACTTAAGCCAGCAGGCATGAAGATCTTATTGCTACAATGGACTCTATAGCCAAGACTCTTGAAGTTTCCTTTGTGAGAGAAGATGTTGTCAAAATATACAGAATTATTAAGGCGCCTGCACTCACGAAATCTGCTAACCCCCGATGATTTTATGAAACTCGGCAATCAACAACTGGGAGATAAATTAATTGAGAGATGTAAGGTTTTCAGAGACTTTTCTACTGAAAACCTCGGGTGGTCCAGGAAAGATAAACAACCTGTTTATTTACATCAGGGCTTGTTATCTTCGAACAAAAGAATCCACGCCATTGCCCTGGGTCTTAAAAGAGACTAAATAATTATATATCTGTGGATTTCGGATGGAAAAATTTCTTATCGCAGAAGGGATGGATCTCCATGAATTTACCTGGCTAATCTGCACACCTTTGAGGGACTTAGATAGCAACTACTGCTTCTTAGTTCCAGCTTTATTATGCATGTTGGTAAATATGTTGTCAAAGTTGTCAATTAGACCGAATTCCAACTCGTCAAAAATACATAATAATTTTTTCAATTGAAAATTTGTATTTAATAACTCAAAGCTTTCTCAGTTATTTTAACTATCATATATTCGGAGATTTATACTTCTACGGTATACATAAATTTTCATGCTTCAGTCACACTTGAGATTCTTTTAGATTTATATCTACACTGTCACTTCAGCAACTATTGGACTCTACTTAACCATAGTTATAATTGCTTAATTTGAGCTCTGTTGGTTATTGATCATGTAACTTCTATTTCTACTATATTTTCATATGTGCTACCTTTCTCTCAGGTAACTTCCAACTTAAAACTAACCATTTCACATTTTAAATGAATGTCCTCAATACTTATCATGCTAACTTTATAATGCCTATCGCTTTTTTAATTTTTACATCTTTATGTGCCTTATTCCCTGTTTCTCATTGTAATCATGTGAACTAAGTTTAGTTGGTTAACGTATTTCAGACACTTCTATATTTAACTATACTTGGTCTTAACTTATCACTGTCAACATGGAAACCTCAAATATTTATCACGTTAACGCTCAGTCTTTACCTGCCCATTACCACGAATTTAAAAATCATTTTATGTCCTTTTCCTATCATAGCATAGCCGTGTCTGAGACCTGGCTTACGCCTGACACTTCATCTAGCCTCATAGCACTTGATAATTACACAATTTCCCGCAGAGATAGAGATGAGAGAAGAGGGGGCGGGGTCTGTCTCTACATTCATAACAACTTAAGGGGTGTACAGGTGGGAAAGAGTCCTCCTGCCAATTACCCTATTGCTAAATACCTTTTTATCAAGGTATTTTTGTCTCATGACAGCATTTTGCTGGGTGTGATTTACAAACCTCCTAATGCTTCCTACTGCAGGGAACTTGAGATTGACATTTTTGACCTTATACTTAATTATAATAACATTGTACTTACTGGTGACCTGAACACAAATGTTAATGGCACCAACAATTTAACTAACTATTTAAATTGATTTAATGATTGTTGATGATCTAGACAAGGTAATTTCTTCCACTCCACACTCAAGCTCAATCCTCTCAAACAGCGACCTTATCAGCATTCAATTACAGTTCTACTTTGATCCCTCCTGTAGTATATCTCCTCTGTCTATACGCAATCTCACAAATATAAATGAAGCCGAATTTCCTGAGCATCTCTCTACCTAGGACTGGAAAAAATTTTTTATTGAAAAGGATATAAATCGAAAAGTTATTGGCTAAAAGAACAAAAAATTGTATTATTCAAGCCGAATTTTTTAAATTGAGAAACTTAGTTCAAACTAAAATTAGGGATTCATACAACCAATATAATTACAATGCTATTAATAACAGGAATAAAAATGAAAACATATGGTTTCTCTTGAGACGATTTGGACTATACAGGTGGGAATCTTTCCTGATACCTGGAAAGAGGCGATTATTCGCCCTGTTTCTAAAAGATCTAACCCTACCTCTCCCAAAAGATTTTCGCCCGATATCCATCCTCTGTGCCCTGTCTAAACCTTCCGAACGCATTGTCCATCAGCAACTTACTGCACATATTGAAATTAACAATTTAATGGACCCAATGCAATATGGGTTTCATGCCAGGCATAGTACTCTTACAGCTACACTTAAAGTAACTTCTGACCTTAAACTGGCAATTGATAGTAGGGAAATAGCTGTTGTTGTCCTTTTTGACTTTTCTAAGGCGTTTGATATAGTTAACCATAATTTACTATTGATTAGGCTCAAATCAATTCACCTCTCAAATATGGCTGTTGAATGGTTTGAATCTTATCTTAGTAATCGTTCTAAAAGAGTACAAATCAGCAATGGCGAGCGTCCTGATTGTGGGGAGGTCAAGACTGGTGTACCTCAGGGATCCACGCTTGCACCCACTCTATTTAATATTTATACCTCAGAACTTGGTAGCGAACTTCGTCATTGCAACTATCACAAATATGTTGACGACTTTAAGCTTTATCTCTCCGGGCCTATTGCCACTCTTAAGAGCTTACATCAAAAGGTACAGGAGGATATTGATTTGGTGGTGCAGTGGGCCTTGACAAACGGTCTCACTTTTAACCCTGATAAAACTAAGGCTATAATCATAGGACCTTCTTCCTCTCCTTCACTTGCAATAATTGCAACCTTGCCTCCTCTCTTAATCGATGGGCGTTTATGCCCTTTGTGGAGTCTGTGAAAGATTTAGGCTATATTCTTAATCGCTCTCTTACTTGGGTGTATATGACGATGTTACTGATGAACTGAATGCGAAGCTTGAAAGCACGCTCAATGCTTGCATTCGGTCCATCTATAAAATCCTAAAAAGCGAACATATTACCCAGTATAGAGAAAGAGTTGGACTTCTTAACGTTTGCTAAAAGAAGACAGTTTTTTATGAATAACCTGCTTTATGGCCTATTTATTAATAAAGCTTCGCACTATCTTCTTAATCTGTTCCATTTTCTTGACAAAGATCAATCAACACATTCCAAACTCCGTGAAAGGAAAACAGTACCAAAAATTCAGCGACACCGCACGTGTAAAATGCAAAGGTCTTTTGTTATTCGTGGTGCTCGCCTTTGGGACAAACTACCTATAAGCATTACAAATGCACCTTTACAATTTCACATTAGAAAACTACTTTTTGGTTACTTATTTAACATATCTAATCCCACCCTCGAAATTACACATTGGTAGTACTTAAATCCTTGAGTTTAATACATATATAAGCATGCACATAAATGTATTTACTCTTAGGCATGTATATTTGCGTATATACACTTACTGTATGACTGGTAATAGACCACATCTACTTATGTGTATCTTAGTTGGCTTCTTCACATCTGTTGAATACCTATTTTTGAGTTTAATCGTTATATCGATCACCATCACTTTTTAATTGTAATATGCATCACCTGTTCCTTATAGGGCTATCTAGCCCTAGGAAATTTTCATGGATAAATATAAATACAAATACTTGCAAAACTGGAGCTAGGACAGTCGGATCATGCGCACATGTAGCAAGCACATTATGGTATTCAGGATACGCACGCTATCAGCCGTCAGTAAAGTATCCAAGCAGATCTATGATTTATAATATTGCGGATGCGAGTCACAGGGAACAGTAGAAAAATATAAAAACTCGTCTTGCTTGAGCAAATTATTCCCATTGTTGTCTTTACTGAACAGAGCGTCATCCGAAATCGACTAAAGTGGCTGGATAACTCCCGACATTGTCTTAATAGGCCAACCCATACACTAATGTGTACCCGTAAGACTAGTTAGAAAAAAAATTTATTTTTGAAAATAAAAAATACGGGTAAAAAATGTTGTCAATATGTCCAACATTTTTTTCAGGTTATTTTGAGATATACACCTCTAATATTTTTAGAAAAAACTTATCATATTGTCTACTTCAACATGTATTTTACCCGAATTTTTCATAGAGGTACTTCATGGCTTAAAAAACGAATTCTGGCGCGGAACACCGTGCTTGTATTGCGTACAGCGCATAACATTACCTCAAGGCCTAGAACATCACAGATCGATATAAATTGTAGATAGATAAACGTTTATTTTTCGGCCTGCCGGCCTCAAAAAGGTGGACTTACTAACACGTCTATTTTTTACAGAATTTTCTTTAAACTAACCCTTAAAAACTAACATCCATCCGCATCTTATCCCTAAGATCGCTCGATCTTATCGCCTTGCTTTCCTCGCTCAGCCTCGCCTCGCACGCATGTCCCTACTTTCTCGCTTTGCCTCGCATTACCCAACTCCACTTCCGTGGCTAATTCCTAATACTTATCTACTATTTACAATACTTACAAATTACTTGTATTTACTTCCTCTTCTATTTATAATCTTTCCTTTTCCATTCCTCTTCCTCCTTTCTTCTCTTCTTCTCCATCTTACCCAACACTCCATTTGCCCATGCTACTGCCCTTTTGTCCACCCATTCATGCATCAATACCTCCATGCTTACCTCACTCCTTTCCACCTCTACGCACTCCTCCAACCAGTGCTCCACTCTTGCATCCCCCTTCCCGCACAGTTCACACATCCTCTTCTCCCTATTAAATCCCTTCATACACCCACATCTCATCCTCGCTATAAGCTGCTGGCTTCCTTTCTTTCCTTTCTCACACAAATATTTCGCTTGCTCCCTTGGCATTATTCACCCATAGTTCCCGTTAGGGGGTTAGGGTCAGTCGCAAGGCCAAAACAAAACCGAGTTTTTAAAGAATTTTCTTTGAAAACAGGTTTTATTGCTTATTGACAAATATTAAACCTTGACTCTCTCATTCTATGCTCCTTGCTGCCTACTCTCGCTCCATGCCGTTTTTCTGAACCATCTCATATACCTTCCTTTCTTCCATGTGCATCCTTCTCACCTCATCTACCTGCAGTCCATTCATTATAAAAAACATTTCTCTTTTAACCTCCATCTTCCCACCCCCTCTCCTGTTCTCCTTCTCTCACCAACACTTCCTAACCAGCTTACTTCCCCCCTCTTCCAAAAATTTTTCCTCATATTTACACGCCCGACTCCCAGTTAGAATCCCTAAAATCGTTCTCCCCGTCTTCTTCCTGGCAATATAATTAGGTGTGTACCTTGCCCATCCCAGTGTCCACTTTACGTAACTATCCTGTATCCTATTTACCACCTCACTTTCCTTCCACCCCCACACTTCTACTCCATACAATAGTACGCTCATCACTAGTGAGTCAAAGAATTTCATTGTCCTTCCAAAATCATCTGCGAATAACTTCTTTCCCAACCCCCACACCTGCCTCATCACCACATTTGCCCTCCTCACTCTCTCTTTCATGAGACCTCTATCCCTTCCACCTCCTCATCTCAACACCATAACATTGGACTTTTCCGCATTCAGCTCTAACCTATTCTTATCCAGGTATTTTTCAACCTCTTTATCATCTTCCTTAAGACCTCCTCGTTTCTGGCCAGTAACACTATGTCATCTGTACACGCGATTGACTAAATTCTAACCCCTCCTATTCTCCCCCCCCCCTAACACTCCAGCCTCTAGCTTACTTTCCATATCCGCGATTAAAATCGCAAAAAGCTTTTGGCTAAGCGAACACCCTTGCCTTAACCTCCTATCCATCCAGAATCCTTCCGAAATTCCCTCCCCTCTTCTTACCTCATCTTTCTACTCTTCATATATCTTCCTTACCCTCTCGATCAGGCATCTCTCCACTTCCATGTTCTCCATCATCTCCGACAACCTCCCACTATCCACCAAAGGAAACGCGCTTTTGAGATCCACAAAAAAAAGCGTGAACTCTCGACTTCTTCTTCGCTAATTCTCTATTCACCAAGTGTTGCAGACCGTCAATATTGTCGATAGTACTTCTATCTGCCCTGAAGACCACTTGCGTCTTCGAAAATACTTCTTTCTCCTCGAGATCCTTCCGCAGCCTCTCCGCCGCCACCATCGCGCACACCTTATACGTCGTATTCATTAGCGTAATCCCTGTATAATTTTTCTGCCTATCCCTATCTCCTTTCTGATACAGTAACACTATCAACGCCTCTCTTCACCCTCCTGGGAATCTCTTCCCCCTCCATACTTCCTCCATTACCTCCTTAAGCCTCTCCCTAACCTCTTGCGCACTAAACAGACACGCTTCGCTCTCTACCCCGTCCAGCCCTGCTGACTTTGACCGTTCTAACTTCCTTATCTGTCTCTCCATCCCCTCGTCAATCAACTCCTCTATCTTTGCCTCCCTTGTACTTCTACTCCCATCATCTCTCTTCCTTGAATCTGAGCCCTGAAAAGATTTCTTTCAAAAGTCCCTCCACTCCTTACTTCCTACCTTCTCGCTTATCCTCACTCTACGCTTCCTCACTCTATTCATTATGTTCCACACGTCCCACTCTGTCTTGAAATTACCAACTTCTTTTGCAGATCTTTCTCCTTTTCCTGTTCTTTCTTCTAACACATCAATCTAAACCCCGTTCTTATATATACGTACTCCTCCCTTTTCGCAGTTCCCTCTTCCCACTTCTTGAACTTCCTCTTCACCTTCCTTTCTCCTCCTTTCTGAATACCTTTTTTTGCACACACCCTTTCACTTTCCCTTGCAAACCCTCTCATATCCCTTCCACCGACCCCCTTCATAGCATTTCCCTGACTGCTCCTGATACTTCTCTATCACCTCCCTCGCCCAGCTCACCCTCTCCCCCGTCGGCACTTTTTCCCCACCTTGCCTTCCGCCGCTCTCCCCCCTTATCCACAACCGTAATATGGCTGATGGTCTGATTCTACTCTCCATTCCACTGCGAATCTCTCCGTCTCCTTCCACCCTTGGATATTCATGATTCAATAGTCTATCACCGATACCCCCACCTTACTTACATATGTGTATTCTCCCATTTCGTTCCATGTTACCATACCAATCGCGACAGCCCAGCCTCTCCAGTCAGTCACTTAGAATCTCCACCTCCTTATTTATTATCTTATCCTGCAGTTAGCCTATAAAAATTAGTTTCCGGAGTCCACCACGAGGAGGTTGCAGTACCTTTTTGAACTCCATTTGGGGTGCTTAATTTCTGTGAGTCCCCTTGCCTTCCACCATTAGCAGTTGTTTATTACTTTAATCATTATCGCTGTCACTTACAATCACTGGAATATAGTTACTTTTCTTGAACATATCACTGAGTACTTCGGCAGGTTAAAAAGTTTTGGACAAATACCTAGCATATAATAAATAATAAACACCTGCAGCCATGTGTGAATAACAACCAACAGTGCCACAGCTTGAGCAAGTTGGTATGTTGCAGTAAACAAGATTTTTAAATCCCTCAGTGATTTCCGGAAAATCTAAAATGTCGTCTGATGTGATACTTTTAAATGGAAGTTTCCGACGAAGCCATCCTTTTTCTTCTACCTCATTAGTCAAAGTATTCTGCACATATCTTTGAACATAAATTCTTTGCAAAATATCATCAAAAGTGTCTCCATCAGATTGCAGTCTTTTTCCAAAAGTGTTATTGAGGAACGACGCGATTCTGAAGTATGATCCAATTTTTGGTATCAGTTTATTGTCAATTTTGTGATCCAAAAGGTGATATTTTTGTTTGAGACACCAACGCGGCTTGTGTGATACTATTATTCTGATTCCTTTATTCACTTGTTTCGAAATGAGTGACAAATGTTTTTATGGCAACTTACTGCCTGCCACGATACTAACTTTCTGGATCCGCTTTTCACTGGTTTCGAGCTGATTGTCAAATGTTTTCATGGCATCTTATGGCTAGCCGCGACAGCGTACATCCGTTCTGACTTCGGTAACTGCACCTTTATTGCCGAGCTCAGACGTTTCTAATAAGCACACTATGGCCATTTGAACATGTGCATTGTGTCCTATCTCCTCTTCTCCCGCGAGAAGTATGCGAGTGAGCGCCAATGCATGACAACCACTCTGATGGCAACAACGACAGAAATTGAGGTTATATCAATGTTTTGCAACTTATGGCAAAAGTTCTTGCAAAGTTAAGTTAAGGTTAAAAAAATTTCAAACAAATTTTAGTGTATGGATAACAATTGAAAAATTATTAATTTATAACGCCTCCCATGACACTAACGTTCTGATACAGTTATTCACTTGTTTCGAAATGATTGTCAAATGTTTTCATGACATCTTACTGCCTGCCACGATACTAACTTTCTGGATCCGCTATTCATTTGTTTCGCACTGATTCTCAAATGTTTTCATGGCATCTTATTGTTAGCCGCGACACTAACGTTCTGAGTCTGTTATTTACTTGTTTCGAGCTGATTGTCAAATGTTTTCGCCACATCTTACAGCCTGCCAGGACACTAACTTTCTGACTCCGTTATTCACTTATTTCGAAATGATTGTCAAATTTTTTCATGATATTTGTCTGCCTGTCACGATAATAACTTTCTGGATCCGCTATTCACTTGTTTTGAGCTGGTTGTCAAATTTTTTCATGATATCTTATTGCTAGCCGCGACACTAACATTCTGAGTCCGTTAATTACTTGTTTCGAGCTGACTGTCAAATGTTGTCGCCACATCTTACTACCTGCCACGATACTAACTTTCTGTATCCGTTATTCACTTGTTCCAAACAAAACCTAATTATCATCTGTCAACAGTAATAAGTGTCTCACATACATGTGCTTTAAAACACCTTATTTTTTTATTTAAAAATGTTTCAGCCAAAAATAAATGTCAAATGTGCTGGTTGCGACACTTTTGTGAATAAAAGGAAAGGGAAAAAAGATAATGAAAAATGAAACTGTAGCAAATGATTTTTCTCTCTCATTAAACCGAATACTAGTTGTTGATGACATTCTATGCCACAATTGCCGACTCAAATGATAAAATTCCTGATGTTGAACGCATTCAACTTCCTATTCAGCGGACTCTTGCAACTCACAAAAAATATTGTTGCCTCTGCTTTTCCACGACTAATTTAACTACGATTCCTGAAGAAGCTCGAACGCAGTCTCATATTAAGAAGATAATATACATACGAGTACCACAAGGAAATCGATGCTGTCGAGCTCATATAATCAAAAATCGTATATTTTATGAGGATTTTGGTCTCCTGAAGGTGCATTCTAACACATCAAGTATCGCTACATTAGAGTTGTCCAAAGTAATGGAAACCCTTTCTATAAGGTGTGATTTAAGTTTATTCGGTAAAGTAGGTGAATATAGTCTTTTAGAAAAACCATTAGAAGTACTTACATGATTAAATTGGGAACAACTGAATGCTCTTAAAGAGATGTTGATCTCGCTGCGAAATAGCCAATTTCGTTCGGTGATCCAAGCACTCGTAGTATTTTTGTTCAAACTGCGCACTGGGAATTGTAAAAAATGCTTTCTTGTATCTTACAATAAGAAAATGAACATGCAGTATTCAATTATTCTGCCAGTGTAATGGAATCTTTTGAAAATGATGTTTTGCCAACTATTTTCGGTTTAGGTTCTCTTAAAGGAGATAATCTTATTCAAGATCATGCAACTGATATTGTTCGACATCGACGATCAATTACTTTCAATTTGTAACGAAACGTACGCTAGACATCAAAAGGGCACTGATAATGAATATCAGATCTTACTTGCCAACCAAAATGATGCCGAAATTCTAAAAAATGTTATTGAAGATCCAAGTGGCTTGCGTACATTCTTGAAAGAAGGTGATATTTTTGTTCTTGATCGCGGTTTTCGAGATATAAAAGAAAAGCTAGAGGAAGAAAATTTTAAAGTTTTATGCCTGCTTTGTAAGGAAAAAGGAAACAACTGTCTACGGAAGAATCCAACGAATCTCGTTTTGTCACAAAAATTCGGTGGGCAGTGGAATCTGTGCACGGCGTACTCAAACAAAAATATCACCTTTTGGATCACAAAAATGACAACAAACTGATATAAAAAATTGGATCATACTTCCGAATCACGTCGTTCTCCAATAACACTTTTAGAAAAAGACTTCAATCTAATGTAGACAATTTCGATGATATTTTGCAAAGAATGCATAGTCGAAGAAATGTGCAGAATACTTTGGCTACTGAGGTAAAAGAAAAAGGATGGCTTCGTCGGAAACCTCGTTTCAAACGTGTCACATCAGACGACTTTTTCAATTTTCCAGAAATGACTGAAAGAGGTTTAAGAATCTTGTTCACTGGAACATACCAACTTGCTCAAGCTATGGCAGGTTTGGCGGAAGTGCTCATTACAGATGGTAAACTAAGAATTGAATATGTAAAAGACGAGTTAAATGTACTGAAATTAAAAGTTCCACATCGTCACATTTCTCACACAGCTTCACAGCGTATAGATGCGCTGTTATTTGTTGTTTACACATGATTGCAGTTTCTTATTATTTATCATATGATAGGTATTTTCCCAAAATTTTTAACCTGCAGAATTACTCAGTGATGTGTTCAAGAAAAGTAACTATATTCCAGTGATTGAAAGTGACAGCGATAATGATGAAAATAATAAGCAACTCCTAATGGTGAGAGGCAAAGAGACTCACCGAAATTAAGCACCACAAATAAAGTTAAAAAACGTACGGCTTCTCATCGAGGTGGACTCCGAAAACTAATTTTTATAGGCTAACTGCAGGCGATTCTGATTGAAATATTTATTGCAATATCCAAATCATTAGACACCATTTATATCGATCTTTGATGTTCCAGGTCTTGAGGTAATGTTATGCACTATAAGCAATACACTCACGGCGCGTCGCACCATATTTTGTTCTTCGAAGCCATGAAGTATCCCTATAAAAAATTTGGGTCAAATATATGTTGAAGCAGACAACATAAGCATTTTTCCCCTAAGAAATTAGAGGTGTATTATAAAACATAACCTCAAAAAAAATGTTGGAAAATTTGAAAACATTTTTAACCCTACTTTGTATTTAAAAAAATGTTTAAATTTGTTTCCAACTAGTCTTATGGGTGACTAATATATTTTGATCATCAAATTCGGTTTAGTCGTTTTCGAGAAAAATTACTGTTTGATCTTACTATCTAACTCCATAACTCCCCTAAGAATGAAATTTTTAGGTTATTCTTGGAAGGAATTTTATGTCACATGAATGCCCATCTATGGTGGTAATATAAACCTCATACATACGGGGGCAAATTTTGCAAATTTGTATCTTAATACTCGAAGAACCCGCTGGTTATGAATTTCATGGAAATCTACCATTTTAATAACATTTTTAAAACTTGAGTCAAACTTTGATATTTAGAAATTTTGACCTTAAATTCGTGTTCTGTGACTTGAAAACCCCTTTGGTTATGACCTTCAATTCGTATTTTTCACTCGAAAACCCACCTTTCACTGAATTTTATGGAAATTTACCAATTAAATAGAATTTCACAAATTTGAGTCAACTTTTTGAATTTTCGAATTTTGAACCCATAATCATATTCTGTAATTTAACATTGCATTGCTTGTATAAGTATAGGACAGTGTATAGTGGACTTACATAGCGTGGTTCGGAACCGGGACGGATTTGCCTTGGTTCTGGTTCCGGTTTTGTTCCATGCTCGAAACGTTTCGCATTGGAACCGTTCCGACCCGGACCGAGAACACGGTGTGTGTTTCGGGTACTGTTCCGGGCCCGCAACGCTTGGATCTCGGAACGCTCTGGAGTTGAATCAGTTCCGGATCCGAAACGTTCCGGCCCGGATCCGATTCGGAAACAGAACGGTGATATACAGGGATTCAGAAACCTTAAGTTTTTTTTAGCTAATTATGGACAACTGACTTTACACGACTAACCCAACACAGTGAGGGGCGGAATGAAGAAAATAAGTCGAGGATTAATGACGCATGGTGGATATTAAACTAAGTACTCCGGTCAAATACTAGTAACAAAATTTAATCAATTCATTACGGCTCAACGTCGCACATAAACTTAAACCCCATTAAAAACGAAAGCATAGTGTATATTGGCAAAAGTTTCAAAAGTATTCATTGACAGTAACATAATTAAATTATCTGATAATGGAATGATTAACCATAAAATTATTAGAACCTGTCAAATTAAATGGATATCAAATATACTCTACCCTATCGAATTACACCCCCTCCCCCCCACCCCCCACATAGCTGAAGAAACGGAAAGGTTCGGAAAGACCTTGTCGGAAAGATTCCGAATATTTTTGGAAATGATTTCGGAAAGAGTTTGAAAAGAGGTTCCGTTCCAAGCCTTTTTGAATTGTGTGTGAACTTTGCTTTCGATTTCTTTCAGAACGTCGAGCTGTCCCGCCACCTTTCCGAGTTCTTCCGAATATCCCACTTTCCGATTTCTTTCCGATCATTTCCGAATTTTCCGCTAGTTAACTCATTTCGAATGTTTCTAATTTCTTACCGAATAACTCTCCATTTAACTCTTTCCAAATGTTTCCGATTTCTTTCCGAATCGAATTTAAAAAATATATATATATTCTCGTAACAATGAAAAAGGAAATGAGAGTGAGGACGGCTTGGCTGTCTCTTTCTTAATTCACTACCTCTTTTTTCCTATGTTATATCTTTGTTTGAAACTTTTTGTTAAAAAATAATAATCTTGTTAATATTATGTCTTTCATTTTCTTCTTGAAAATTTAACAAACAGAGACATTATGCCATAGACCTTGATTTCGTTCTCTTGAGTTCAGATCTAATTGCCGTACTCAGAGTATCAATTTCTTGGTCAACTCTCAGATTTATTTTTATCTTCAAAGAATTTTAAATTGCAGTAGTAATTTCTGTTGAATCCAGCAGATACGATTCCTAAAAACCTCGAAATACAGAAATTTCATAACTGAGAAAGCCTTTTTGACTTTCGTACATTATGTACATTATTGCTGCACATTATCACGTATAAATATTCCAAATTTCGAATATTCTATTTGCACAACTCTCATTTGTAATTACTGTTATAAGTCCTTCCTTATAAAATTCCTTTTTTGTATGGTAAAAATAATACACTATGAAATATGAATACCTCTGGGCTCGACTGAATTATGAAAAGCCATAAGAAGCGTCACTTTGTTCGATTTCCGTATTCAAAATCAAAAAACAATGTTTACTGGAAAAGTAACGCAGCACAATGACGTTTTACTGAAAACCCTATAGGAAATTAGGAATATTCTAAATTTTTTGTGATTTCAATCAAGAATCTTCGAAAAAGCTCTGACAGCATCTCGTTGTCACTGCTTGTCTCGAGCGCCATTTTGATCTGAGATTATTGCTTACTTACTCACACGCTTCCTCGCTCCCAGTTGTGCAATCGATAAGCCCAATCAATAGTAAGTATTTGATGGCACTACAGCAGAGTAGAGCCATGCAAGAATTTCAGGCCCTAGACCCCACGTCAACCCAAAGGCTCTCCTGCACATCCATAAAGTCATGAAAAACTTCCTGCATTGGGTCTCCAAATGCTTTGCGCAGTTCAGCTCGCTATCTAGGATTACTCCGAGATATCTAACTAAATCTGAAAACGTCAGCTCCCTACCGCAAAATACAGGAGCGTCAACTTTTGGAACAATATACCACAGAAGGCGGGACATGACACCACCCTTTGGGCATCCCCGTGGATCTATTCCCCTTAATAGGCCCTCACCCTATCTGGTTTCGACTCTTCTCCGGCGTAGTATGCTTCCTATCCAGTATACTAGCTGGTCCGGCACGCCGCATCTCCAAGCCTCTCTACAGATGTCTTCTGGAGCAGTATTGCTGAAAGCACCCTCTATATCCAAGAAGGTGCCCACAGAATACCCTTTTTGTTCCAACCTCAGCGCTAATGTATCTCTCGACCAGCTTCTCCATCGTTTTTAGGATAAAAGACGTTAGACTGATTGGTCTGAAATCTTTTGCAGCAGTGTAAACCTCCCTCCCAGGTTTGGATATGAAGGTCACTCTGACATCCTTCCATGCTAATGGCACATTTTCAAGGGCTATACTTGCCTTAAATAATTTCGTCAGAATAAGGACGACTAAATCCATGCCTTTTTGTAAAAGCGCTGGATGAATTTCATCCGCCCCTACTGATTTAAAAGGACAGAAGGACCCTACGGCCCATTCCACCTTTTTGTAATCAGCGACCTTGGCGGCAACATTCCAGTCAGCCCTCTCCGCCTCTTGGCCCCAGCCTTCCTCCTCTTGGTCTTTTTGGATCCGTTGGAACCCCGGAAAATGAACTTCCAGCAGGTTATTCAGCGTTGCTTCTTCATCTTCGGAAAACGCACCATTATCGAGCCTTAAGAGCCCAAGGCGAGCTTCCGTAATTTTCGCCAGAATCTTGTGGAACCTCGCTGTTTCCGGAATATTTTTCGATTCCTCGCAGAAGCCCCTCCAATCTTCCTGCTTATACTTCCTTATATTTTTATTGTATTCACACTTTGCCGTCTTATAGATGTCCCAGACTGAAGGCAATTTAGTTCTATTTGCCCTATTGCACAACATTCTTGTCGTTTTACGGAGTTTTTCCAGGTGGGAATTCCACCATTCTGCACCCTTCCTAGACTTAATTGTGCTTGTAGGGCAATTGTTCTCTTATGATGTAGTCAGAGTTCTTTGCAGGAAATCCGCGGCGTGCTCTAACTACTAATTACTAACTCTAATTACTGGGGTTTCTGATCTTGGAAAACACTAGTTTTCCTAGGGTTAATCAAAACACGATATATTTGTGGTCCGAGAAAGACTCCTCAGCGGAGACTTTCCAGGCCACTGCCCTGCCCTACAGCAGAGGAATTTTGTTCTCTTGACAGTGCAGAATTAGATCATCCACCTATCTGGGAGGCAGGGGCCCCTCGGTATCGCCAGGGAAATAAGCCGAGGCAAGAGGCACCTTTAGTCTTTCCTCGCTACTGCCCCTGAATCTCACCTTAATAACGGTGAGATCTCCAGAGCAGAGTTTAGACACCAAGATCGCATCCATACCCTTGAGGGCTATGCATGCCCTTGGCGCTTTTTCTCGTGGCCCCTTGTATATGGAGCCACATCCTGACAAGCCACTAATTCTTTTCCTGTATAAACAGGGTTCTTGGATCATGGGGATTCCCGTCTCAGCCATTAAAATGTTAATTCAGGGCCCCTAGATTAAGTCGATAATCCAGAGTCGCAAGGGCTCCAGAAATTCGCACCGCTCGTGGTGGACTGTCCCTTGAGGAGCCTTCCATCACTGGCGGTGGGCTAGAAGAGGGTCCCGATACGGGCCCCTCATTGTTTTTGTTTTGTTTTTCGTGTTTCATTTAATTGTCCCACGAGAAGCTAGGAAAATTAGAAACATCCTCTGTAGAGCCCCGCTTACAGGGGGCGGATCTGCATACTATGGGATTCGACCAGGTGTCCCAAAGTCCCCGTTAAGGCACCTCCTTTGAGGCCCTGGCCTGTCCGCCTCTACTTAGTGGGGCAGGCCGGGATGTTGAAGGATTTGTTAACCCTGATACCATTCAGCCCTTGACACGGCGATCACATCGTAGCTTGGGAGCATAAGAACTCGCGCCCTCGATATTCCAGGAGGCTTTGCCATTACCCCATGAAAGGATCGCTCCTTAGTTTAAGTTCTACTGACTAGAGTCCGTCAGTTCCCCATAGAAGCTAGATCTCGCGATGTAGCCTCTCTGGTTCACCTATTCAGATCTATAGTCCGATGAGACCCATAGAAATTTCAAATAAAAAAAAAAGAGTTGACGGTCGCCATGTGCGGCGCCAGCTATGCAGTTGGCCTAGAATTCAAATAATGCATGGTGAAAGTGTTGGAAAAAATTATTGTTAAATAAAAATAATTTTCTGATAGTTCAGGGTAAAAGATAATGATCTTTAAGATTTTCTAAATGTTCTAAGTTAACAATAATTTTCGAAAATCGTAAAATTCACTGCTTTTAGACGTAAATCCCCATGCATTCCTACTAACTACAACAAATTATTATTCATGCGCAATTAAATCACACATATAATTTTTAAATATCCGAGAAGAAAATAGTCTAAACTTTATAATATTTTTTATTATAAAATAGAATATAATATTCACTTAATTTATTTATTCATTTAAATTCATTTCGGATTTTCAAATATTTCAATGAACAAATTATGTGTTTTAATGAACTTCCTATAAAGGGGGTAGGTAGAATTAATAAAATAATGCCTAAGTAATAGAATGAAACATTTTTGTTATACATGTATAAGTTTTTAGTGGAAGTTAAGTGTTGAAAATACATATGCTTTCACCGCAACAACAAATTAATAACAATTTTTTAATAGAAAATAATAAATTTTATATATACCTATATATCAATTTCATATGCCTCTCAATATTTGTCATGTTACTTCAAATTCAAAAAATGAAACTTGTTGGAAAGGATTTATAAAATCCAGGAAAATATGCTAATGTTAATTATAACTAATTTTTGAAGAGAACTCTAAGTGATCTTTTGTAAACAATATTTTCTGTTTTCTTTTTTTGAAGATAACTATTTAGAGTTCGATGTTTTTCTTTTACTCTTTGGGTAAAAGTTGTATTTCTCATTTAATTCTGATGCTGTATCGCTTATTTTATTCTTCAAGCGATTCTCCGCAAATCTCATTGGGACATTTTTATTTTAAAAATTTTATTTATGAAAACCTATTGTTTACAAAAATAACGATTTTATAATTACTAAATAAAATTTTTTCTATCAAAACGTACTAATGAGATGTTCAGAGAATCTTTTAATGAATTAAGGGGTTAGGGTCAGTCGCAAGGCAAAAAAAAAAGATTTTTTTAGAAATTTTTTTTAAAACAGGTTTTATTACTCATTTACAAATGTTCTACAGTTCGAATAATACACATTACAAGAATTTACCATAATTTTTTAAGATAAAAATATCGATAAACAAGCAAGTTATAGTTAATCTGCCAGAGGTCCAAGAAAAAAAAAAGTGTTTTGCGGTGCGCATCGTACCTCACGACTGAATCATCTGAAACAAAAAAATGCAACGGAATTAGCTAAACACGATATTCCCTTGTACTTGAACGAAGAATTAAGTCAAAATTTTAATTTGCAAGAATATGGCGGATGTGTCTACACAACATTTTGCAATAAAAATAAAAAATTTGTGTTCACACATCGGCCATTTTCTTGCAAATTAAAATTTTGACTTAATTCGTCGTTCAAGTACAAGGGAATATCGTTTTTTAACTAATCCCGCTGTGTTTTTTTGTTTCAGATGATCCAGTCATGAGTTACTATGCGCACCGCAAAACACTTTTTTTTTTGGACCTCTGGCAGATTAACTATAATTTGCTTATTTATCGATACTTTTATCTTAAAAAATTACTGTAACTTCTTGTAATGTGTATTATTCGGACTGTAGAACATTTATCAATAAGTAATAAAACCTGTTTTCAAACCAAATTCTTTAAAAAATCGTTTTTTTTTTACCTTGCGACTAACCCTAACCCCTTTAATAAGCTCTACAGAATTAGGATTAAATAATAGTTGCAACTTTTACCTAAAGTGAGAGAAAAACAATAAACCCCAAAAACTATTGTTAAATAAACAATGAAAATTGTGAAATATTTATTTCAAAAGTTCACCTCGAGTTCTTTTCCAAAACTGTTTATAATCAACAATAAAATATTTTCTTTGATTTTATAAATCGTTTTTAACAACGTTTATTTGTTAGCTTGAAATAAATTTCGTTCATGTTTAATTTAAAAACAAGTATAATGAAAATTCCCTTTTCTTCTCAAATCTTAAGCTAAATTTCATGGAAATAGTTATGCCAAAAATAAATTTTTTAAATGAATTTATTAAAATTAATTAAATTTGTTTACAATATATATTTTTGGCAATTTTAATCTAGAAATATTACAAATTAAACGATTACATATTTTTAATAAACTGAACTCTTCTTAACTCAGAAGTTAAAATATTTTTATTTTAAATAGTTTAAAAATCCTTGAACTGCTTAAAAATTTTATTTCAAAATCTTGAAACATCTACACGTTGTTTTGCATTTTTTTAAATTATGAATTAATTTTCAAATTTTTTCAGATCTTCTAAACGTCTTTCAAAATGATTCGAATTCTTTCTAAAATTTCATTTAAATCTTGCAACATAAAAATTATCTCTTAAAAATCTTCCAGATTCATTTCTGACAATTTTAGAAATCTTTCTGAAATTTTTTATCAAAAAAAAGTCATTTTCAATTTTCCTAGGCATCTTAAAAAATTGTTTTTTTATTCTTTTGAAGTCTTTCACAATTCTTAAGAAATTTATTTTTACTAATTAAAAAGTTTGTAACTTTAGACTAAAACAATATTTTTAATTAATTAAAAGTCTTCAAGTATGAATATATTGTTTTGAAGTTCTTTTACAATTTTAAATAGTTTATTGTTTAGAGTTTAAAGTGAAGAATACTATAGTAAAATCAGAAATTCCATTCCTCCAACTTAAATCCGTTTAGTTTGTCTGGGGTCGAATTATATCAAAATATGTGAAAAAAGTATATTTGAAAATTTAGGTCATTACAAACCTCCCTCTATGAGGAAGCAAAACAATTGTACATTCTTCAAGCCTCGGACTCACGCTACTGTCAACACTTTTTTTTTAACGGTACAACAAACTTAATTTTCAAAAATTCCCGGATTTTTCCCTCTTTTTCCCCTGAACATTTGATCATTTCCTCTGAACATTCATATTCAAAGACCAGCATTTTAATCTTGTAACATTTTTAACCTAGAATATTTTATAAACGGAATAAATCAATTTCACATTTTTTTATTCCGCTAAAAAATATGACTTTTGTACAATAAATGATGAATTTTCAATCAAAAAGATGACTTTTAACGAAACAGTTAAATTTCCGACCACAAAAAAAGACCTTTTGATAAAATACTTGAATTTTAAACCAAATAGCCGAACATTGCATTCACAACCAAATAGTTCAACTTAAAAACAAAGGAGAGGAATTTTCAAAAAAATAGTTCAACTATTAATCAACTAGTTGTATTTTCAACCTACAAAAGATGAACTTTTATCAAAATAGTAAAATTCTTAATGAGAGAAGATTAAGATTCAACCAAAAACAGTTGCAATTTTAATCAAATGGTTCAATTTTCAAACAAAAATGACGAATTTTCTTAAGACAGTTGAATTCTTAGCAGAAGTTCAATTTCCAACCAAAAGATGAATTCTCAATGAAAAACGTAATAGTTTATATTTTAACCACAAAAATAATGAATTTTCGACAAAATAGTTAAATTATCAACCAAAGAGTTGAATTTTCTACAAATCAATTTAATTTTTAACAAACTATTTGAATTTTTAACCAAAGAGGTGAATTCTTAACAAAAAATGTACTAGTTGCATTTTAAACAAGAAGAGATTACATTTCTGCCAAAAGAGATGAATTTAAAACCCAAAAAGAAGAATCTTCAACCAAGGAGATTAATTTTCTACCAAAAAAGACAAATTTTCAACAAAATAAATTAACTGTTAACCAAAAAAAGGACTTTTCCACACAAAATTAATGTTTAACCATAAGTTTGTATTTTTATCCAAAAAGAAGACATTTTCAACCAAGAAGATTAGTTGTCTAACAAAAAAGACAAGTTTCCAGCTAGAGAAGATAAATTTTCAATCAAAAATGACAAATTTAAACTTTTAGTTAAAACATTAGTATTAAACAAAAAAAGCGAATTTTCAATAAAATAATTAAATTTTCAACCTAAAGGTAAATTTTGAACTAACATAAAATGATGGATATTTAGCTGGAATAGTTGAATTTTCAGTTAAAAAAGATTAATTTGAAAAAAAAGATTAATTTTCTACCAAAGAGATGAATTTATAACTAAAATAATGAATCTTCAACAAAAAAATGATATTTTAACAAAGCGGTCCAACCTTGAACCAATCAGTTCAATTTTCTAGAAAATAGTGGAGTTTTCAACCAAAAAGGATGCTTTTTTAACAAAATTTCAAATTTTCAACCGAATGATAAAATTTTTAACTAAAAATATAATTGTTAGGAGGAAGAAACTGCAAAAAAATAGAAATACAAGGCAAGTAGTTCAACTTTCAATCAAGTAGCTGAATTTTTGGAAAAAAGGATGACTTTCTAACAAAATACTAATATTTTCAACAAAATAATTGAATTTTCATCCCAATAGTAAAATCTTTAACCAAACAAGACGAATTGCGAACCAAAAATATGATCGACTTTTCATTTAAAAAAATTAACTTTTAATTTTAAAAAAGCGTGCGTAGGGGAAAAAGTGTAAAGTTTGAAAAAGATGAAAGTGATATTCAATCTTATGAAGTTCATTATTCAACATATGCCATATCGTTTGCTTTACCGACAAATTCTGTAAATTCCAAACTTATCAACTTCACTTTGCAAGCGGTTGGTTTCTGAATTCGCCTTCATGTTGCTCTATAAGTGTTCTCCATAGGAACCCTCTTGGGTCTCCACAGGTTCCTATTGGAGTTCAAGTTGTAAAAGATACCAACTTTTATTTAAACCGCAATTTTAGTAAAACCCCAGTTTTTTACTATCAAAATTCGCAAAATTTGTAAAAATGTATCCTCAGGAAACGTACTGAACCTTTTTAAAGTTCTACAGAAAAACTGGGGTTTCATTAATGTTGCGGCTCAAATTAAAGTTGGCATCCTTTAGAACTTAGGCTCTGAAAGAACTCTTTTTGAGGGTTCCTTTTTAGTTCGTTGATATCCGATAGATGGCTATTGGCGGGTGCCGATGTTTTCAACTGCACATGTACCGAAAAACGCGGACCTATTTGAAATCAATAACTACAATGAATAATCATACAGATAAATATTAACAATTTTTTTTTATTCTTTGAAACAATTTAAATTGATTTATAGAAATACCTTTTCTAACAAAATTTAATATTAACGTAACATTGCAAGTGAATATTCTAATATTTTAAATAGTCCCGCGCTTTTTGGTACCTGCGCAGTTGAAAACATCGGATTTTCAACAAAAAATTCAAAAATGTCACATTTATGTGCACTACCTTCCTTTCAAGAATGACTAATGTCTATAATTTTAGTTTCTTTATACAATTTTTTCCATTGCAATATTATTCAAGCCTAATTAAATAGTAAAACGTGCATCATTAACTTGTACAAACTTCAAAGTGAGTCAAAGCAGAATTTGAACCCATACTTTGGGTTTCATCAGAAATCATTCATCATTTTGGGTTCCTTTTCAGCAAAAGAGGTTCCTTTTTGTTGCAGCTCCTTTGGAACCAAAAATTGGTTCTAGCAGAAACCCCAGTTTTTTTTGTGTTGTCACGTTAATTCCACTGACCCCCCGCCCGTTTATCTGTTACCAGCCGCAGTTTTTGGTGCGACCCCCTCCCCCCTCAAATTAGTGACGTAGTTTATTCACGGCCCCTTACTGGGAAAGTTTTAATTGGAAAGGTCATCTTTAATTTCTAAAAGGGTTATCTTTTCGGTTAAAGAAATGTTATCGATCGTAATGTAAGCAACGTTATCTCAGCTCGCGAGCCTCGAGGGGAATCCCACTTTTCTCAATAGGTAGATGCAGCCTTGCAACGTGCAATCTTTACCGGACTGAGGCTGAATACCGGTCTGTTACACGGAAGTGTATGCACGATTCGCCGAAGCGGTCTCTAGACAACGGATCTGCTGTCTGCGACCGATGACACTAATACGGGTTAACGACTTCTGGAGAAGATTTTTCCGTACGAGTAAGAGGTAATATATCCGTGAGAGAACGTATCCCTGACTATTGTGCATTCAATCGGTGCTACCAAGTTACCAACTCACTTTAGTAGGACACTCCTATGCATAGCTAAACACAGATTTCTCGAATATGAAACCCCTTCTCATTAAAATTACAATGGAGATCTTGTGTGCCTTTTCAAATCGTGGATTTGCTTATGAGCAACCTCTTCTTTATGCTTTGTTTATGTGCTAGAAAAAAGGTTTCAGGACACAATGGAGAAAATATTGCTGAAATTTGTCAGGATTCCTTTTTTTAAGATCTTCAATACTCACGAAAATTCTCTATATTAAAGTTTCGATTGAACTCACCTGAAACAGAGAAAATTTTATTCTTTTATTTTTGGTGTAGATCTATATTTCTAGTGATTTATAGTAGAATTTTGAAACATGGGGAAACTGCTGAAAAACTTATTTAAAAAAAAATAGTTGAATTTTCAACTAAAAAATATATTCTACCGAACCGGGTGAATTTTCAACAAAAAATTTAAGTTTTCAAGCTAAAAAGTCGAACCTTTTAGAAAACAGTTTACTTTTAAAACTAAAAAGCTAAATTTTTAACAAAAATGTTCATTTTTAATAAGAAATATTGTATTTTCAAACAAACAGTTGACTCTTCAAAACAAAACATTAATTTTCATCAAAAAAGTTACATTTACAAACAAATAGTTTAAGTTCCAACCGAATAGTTGAATTTTCCAACAAAAGAGACGACTTTTCAATAAAATAATCAAATTCGTGAACAAAAGTTAAAATTTCAAACCAAAAAGACCAATTTTTTAGAAGAGAGTCGAATTTTTAATAAAAAAATTAATTTCAAACGCGAAAAGTTGAACTTTGAAGCAAGAAAGATGACTTTTCTACCAAAGAAGATAATTTTCTATCCCAAAAGATGAATGTTCAACAAACCAGTTGAATTTTCGATAAAAAATGATAACTTTAATAAAATAGTTGAACTTGTAACAAAATGATAAAATTTTCAAAAAAAAGAGTAGAATTTTTCAAATATTTAGTTGAATTTTTAACATAAAATTATGCATTTTCTGCCACGAAGTCGAATTTTCAACCCAGAAGATTAATTTACTACCAAAAAAGATGATCTTTCAATGAAATACATGAATTTTCCGCTTACAGAGAAAAAATTTCAACAAAAAATGGAATAGTTTAAATTTCAGATGAAAAAATTAATTTTCAATCAAAAAAAGACCTTTTAACAAAATAGTTACATTTTCAACCAACAGGTGAATATTAAAAAAAAAATAATTTTTAACAAAGTATTTTAACTTTTACCCAGGTAGGTGAATTACAAAAAGAACACATTTTTAATCAAATTAAACAAATTTTCTACAAAACACTTGAATTTGAAACGCGAAAATATAAATTTAAAAAAAAAATCTTTATTTTCTATCAAACAGTTGGATTACAAAAAAAAAATTTAGCAAAACAGATCAAATTTTAACCAAAAGAGGTGAATTTTTTAATAAAAAATACGAATTTTCTACAAAATAATTAAATTTTCAATGCAAAAATATGAATTTTTAACAAAAAAGTTAAATAACAACCAAACAGTTGCATTTTCCACTGAAAAGATGAATCTTCAACGAAAAAAATCAATTTTTTACCAAGTAATTAAACTTTCAACGAAAACGTTTATTTTGCAAACAACAAAGGTGCATTGTAAACAAAACATGTAATAGTTTATTTTCAGCCAAAAGATATTTTAATTTGAAATCGAAAGCAGTTGAATTCAACCAAAGAAAGGCGAATTTTCAACGAGATAGTATTAATTTTTAACCAAAAAGAAGAATTTTCAACAAAATTTTCCGCAGGTCAATGTTCAACCAAGTATTTAAATATTCAACCAAATAATATGAATTCTCAACAAAAAATGTGATTGTAGATATTTCGACCGAAAAATATTTTAATTTCAATAAAAAACAGTTTAATTTAATCACAAAAGACGAATTATCAAGAAAAAAGTTGAATCCTTAACTAAAACAACTAGTATAGCTAGGCGGTTGCTATGCGACTTACCGACAGATGGCGCCCCCGTTGCAATTTTCCGACATCAATAGCTGGCGCTACCGACAAAGGGAGGGTTCTGTTCAATGCTAAGTTACCAGCAGTCGGTAAAGTAGTGAGGTCGGTAATGCTAATTCCTGATAAGATTGTATTGCACAGTATTTGAACTACAATTCATACTTATCATATTATTAAAAAATTACCGACCTCCCTATTTTACCGACTGATGATATAATGACTCCCTACCTTACCGAAACACGGAAAAATGATTAAATAAAAAATTACCGAACTCCCTGGTTTACCCACTGATGGTAACATGACTCCCTACTGAGCGAAAATATGATAAAATGATATGAAAAATTCCCGACCACTCTGTCTTACCGACTTATGGCAACATGTCTCGATACTTTACCGATTGATGATAAAATGATGACATAAAAAATTAGCGACCTCCCTGCCCCACCGACCAATGGCAATAAACTGTATTACCGATCAATAGTAACTTAGCTTAGAACAGAACCTTATAACGTTAACATAGCAGGGATCTCCATTACCAATCTGACTGCTTTATCTACTTGGCATGGAACAGAACGTTATAATGTTAACATAGCAAGGATCTAAATTACTAACCTCAATGCCTTACCGACTTATCATGAAACAGAACCTTAAAATTACCGAATTCTCTGATTCACCGACCAGTTGTGAAATTCTGTCTCATCAGGAATTGTCACTACCGACCTCACTGTCTTACCGACTGTCAGTAACTTAGTACGGAATAGAACCTTCCCTTTGCCGGTGGCACCATCAGTTGGTGTCGGCCACTTGCGACGGCGGCGCCATCTGTCGGTAAGTGGCTTAGCAGCCGCGTAGCTATACTACTGGAACTGATTAATTTTCAACCAAACAATTGCATTTATAAACAAACATGATGACATCTTTCACCAACACAGTTGAATTTTCAACTTGAGAAGACGAATTTCCCACAAAACAGTTGCATTTTCGAACAAAAAAGATGACTAATTAACAAAATAGTTAAATTATCATCAATAGAATGAAATTTTCCACCAAATAGTAGAATTGGCAATTAAACCAGATGAATTCTAAATCAAAAATGTAATAGTAGACTTTGCAACCAAAAAGAATGAACTTTTAATAAAAAACAGGTGGATTTTCTTATTGGGTTATGTGAGTTTAGTTCATTGTACTTTAATTGAACATTGGGTTATTGTATCGAGTTTGCTTGACCGGGGGCGAATAATCGCGTATTTGAGGCCACCTTTGAAGAGAAGTAGAGCAAAAAATCGTTCATCGGTAGAAAGAGTCCAAGAGGCCTCTGGCCATCTTCGCCACGGTTCTGGTTCTCGAATAGAATAAGAAACGAGAAAGGTGTTTGGTAAGGTAGGTCTATGTTGGTGATGTGCTTAGCCCGTGTCAGGAATGTAATTCACACGCCGCTGGCATTCCGTTCCGTTCCATTCCGCGGCGCGTCTCTTTTGTGTCCCGCTTCCTTCGCGCTCGACTGAGACTTCGCGGCTTTCTTTTGCACCTCCGTTTCTTCATCCAATCATCTTTTCGCCACTCGAACTGTACTTTGAGTATTGCTCTCTGATTTTGATTGTCCGGATTTGAACCTCACATGATTTATGGTTTACTAAACATAAGCAATGGCAATTTATAAAATTTAATAATAATTATCAGAGAATCTCAAAAAGAGCATCATCCTTTAAAAAATAATTGCAGGTCGGTGATGGGTCCGTCGTAATTTTTTTACTGGGAGGGGAAGTGGAGGAAGTCCCTAGCCGAATTTACTTCGTACCATAACCGAGTTTACCCAATCCCCTGCCCGACTTTACCCCATACCCTACCTGACTTTACCCTGTATCCTAGCCGACATTACCCTGTACCCTAGCCGACCTTACCCCGCACCCTAGCCTGCTTTACCCAGTCCCTAAGCCGACCGTATCTTGTACATTGACCGACCTTACCTGTAACCTAGCCTTCTTTACCCCATACATTAGCCGACTTTATTTTTACCCTAGTCGACTTCACTCCTCACCCTAGCCATTTTTACTCTGTACCATAGCCAACTTTCGGTAAAGTGTCAGATGTCCGTTTATCCGTCGGTCCGTCGTACTTTTTTACCATTAGGGGAAGTGAGGGGTGGGTGAGTAGTGGAAGACCCTAACTGAATTTACCTCGTACCCTACCGACCTTACCCCTGTACCTTAGCCTTATTTACACCGTACATTAGCCGACTTATTGCATACCCTAGCCAACATTACTCTCACCCTAGCTGAGAATACACCATACTTGAGATGACCTTACCCCGTACCCTAACCGACTTTACCCCGTACCATAACCAACTTTGAACTTTTTCAAATTTTCATTGTGTCCGTCCGTCGTTCTTTTTCCTGGAGGGGATAGGGAATGAGGGTATGGGAAGTGTGGGTGAAGGGTTGGGTAGGGAAAGTTATAGCGGGAACGGATGGGGAGTTGGATAGGGGAGGTCAGGAGAGACAGGGGAGAGGTATTAGAGGTGGGGAGCGGATCATAATATAGAATTTGATAGGACAGGACAGGATAGTATAGAAAGAAGTGGTGAAGGAGGGGAAGCTAGAGGGGTGGGGAAGATTTGGGATCAATGTACTACAATCAATAATTTTTCTAAGTGAAATAAACATATAAAAGTCAAGCATTTTAAATACTAGATATTATGCGATCCGAGAAAAGTGTTTGAACGCGTGTGGTGCGGCAGAGATTTCTTTAATCGCTGGCCCTGTTATATTTCACTTTTGCCTAGTAGGTCCCTTTTCTCGGATCGCGTCATATATTAGTTAGGCAACCAAACCCTTTTTTTCGACTAATTTTTACAAAAACCTCTAAAATCATTAGATATACTTTGCAATATTTTTTATTATCTTAAAATATTTTGAAATCCCGTGCAATTATCAAACCCCTTTCAGTCTCTTTAATTCCGTTAAAATCCTCTAAAGTTCTTTGTAATCTTTTCAAATCTCTTACAGTCACCTAAGATCTCTTTAAATCTTCAAAATGATAATTTAGCCACCTGATATCCTTCCAAATTCATCAAAATACTTCGTTATCACATAAAACCCTCCAAAATTCTTGAAAATCCAGTAGTTTATTTTAAAATGTTTCTAAATCTCTTAAAATCCCTTGAAATAGGTAGAAATCATTGCTAATTCTTGAAGTTCCCTCAAAATAGTCCAAATCCTTCGAATTGAGATTCTCTCGGAAGTTGTATTAGATAATTTCTTCAAACCCTTGAAATATTATTAAATTATTAGAAATCATATCCTAAAACTTTAATAATCATTTGAAATCTTTTTATATTTCTTGAGATCTTATGAAATACCATCAAAACTTTGGAAATCTCGTTGAATTACTTAAAAATTCCGTAATTCTTTGAAAAATTTTATAGTTCCTTGAAATACCTTTAAATTCCTTGAAATTTGTTGAATTGCTTTCAATTCACGGGAAGCCTTTCAAATCCCTTGAAATATCAATTAAATGTCCTGATATACTTCCAAACTCGTGAAAATACTTCAGTATCATATAAACTTAAAAATTCTTTGAAATACCGTGACTTATTTAAAACTTTATTAATCATTTATTTTTGGTGTCATTATTAATTTATTAATTAAAAATTGAAATTCTCTCTGAAATTGTATAAGATCATTCCTTCAAACTCTTAAAATGTTTAAAAACCATTGTAACTCCTACCCTAGAACTTTCATAACAATTTTAAATCTTTTGAAATTTCTTGAATCTCATACTCTAGATCAATCTAAAATATCTATACCTTAAACCTATATACCTATCTGCCCTATACCTGTATACCCGAAATTATCCTTTGGCCTGTAATTAATTTGCTCTTGATTATTTGCTCAAATTTCTGGGATATTTTTCCAGGTTATTTTAGTTAATAATATTCCGAAATGATCAGAGAAAATAGATGTAAATTGCTTTATTATATTAACCATATTTTTCTGTATACGTCCCCCAAATCTCATTCCTCTGCCATGTAGTAATCATGATATTCTAAAAGAAAGCAAGCTAAAAAGGCATTCAATGTTTTTGCATATCGAAATCATCAATATTTTATAAACAAATCGATATTTATTACTCTCGTTTGAAGCATAACAAAATGATATAGCACAGTATGCATAACAGGTGGCGCTAGCTATTCTTGTATATTCAGATAGTGATATTTAGATAGTGATATTTAGATCTCTTTCGCCGAGTTGACTGGTTATTGTCAGTAAATCATTATTCATGCTTCCTTTTTTTTCTTCAAAAGTCATATGCATTAAGTGGATGTCACAACCAAGTTTCACATTCTTCTGGCAAGTGTCAATTATAAATTTCTAACGAAAATAAATCACTATGTATATTTTCATGTTGAACTATTGCACACCAACTCGGTGTAGAATCATAATTTCGGGAGAATCATCCTGATATATTTTGTATACATTGAGTAAAATATAAAATCTTAAGTAATAACAGGGGGGGGGAGGGTCATAAAAAACTTACGAATCCTTGCAACAGGGATGAAGAGTGTCTAATGGACGTCCCCCTACAAAGAAAGTAATTAGTTAAGAGAAAGTAATAAGAAGAAACTAGTTATTTCTCATGACTGCTGGAGGTATTCACGAAATCGGGGATGAAAAGTGAACGAAGTAACCAATGTCCGGATGGAACTTGATACATACAATTTCTTCCATCAGGTTCGTCGAGTTCGGACAAGATCGAGTGGTACTTTTTTCGAAGTACCGGAAGAGAAGTCAGTCCAGGGTTATCTCATACAACGTCGGGCTTGCTTTGAGAAATATTCTTCGAGAGGTACCATGCATGTATGCGAAAAACATCTTGGCTTTTGGTCATATATTACTTTACAGAAACGATTATACAGGAATGAAGATTTACCACCATACAGTGCGGATATACTTAACCTACTGAGACTACTGCGCTTTATCATAGATGGAGATTTACGAGATACGATGATCATTCCCAGTTCAGTGCAAGAAATGCTTTCTATGCGGTCACTCTCAACATTTCAAGATTATGTATGTACTCTTCGGAATGTTACAATTTACGGTAATTTTCATTACTGGCGTCTACGTGTCTAATCACAGTTGCAATTACTTTTCTATTTACACTTGCAATGTGCATATTCAATATGTGCAGACTTAATATGAATAATTCTCCACAGAGATGTTACTTTCCTCTCGGAGTCTAATTCCTTCTTGAAAACATAGTTCATTATTCTAACGCTTCGTTCACTTCTTATACTGAGAAAAAAATAAAGTTACGAGAACAAACTACTTTTGTTGAGCAGTTTTTGTTCGTTTTATAAACATTCGGCTGTGTACAATTTTTTAGATGCACTAATGGTTTACCACCTCTTTTCTACGGATTAATAAAACTACATAAAGAAAATGTACCTGTCAGACCTGTCACTTCTTTTATAGGTTCAACCCTTTACAATGTATCACAATACTTAAAAACCATTCTTAATCAAATTTGCAGTAACTCACAATACATCATAAAAGACAGTTGGAAACTTACTAATAAAATTCAACATCTGAATATCCCAGAAGACAAATAAGGACTACTTTATTTCACAACATTGTAAATTGCAAGACCAAAGGCCAAACCTAAAAACATCTTTATATTTTATGAGGTCTAAAATACAAACCAAATCATGAAAGTAAAGTATGCTACTAATATTAGGCTCTTTTTGACCCTAACTTTCGTCCCGGATTTACGCGGATTTCACGTTTATTCCGCGTTTACTTGCATTTCTAGTGAGTTAATTTGCTAATATGCCTACGTGCCCGTACGGTAAACTATAAACTTCGGTAACGAATGAAGATAATTTGATAACAATAATAATAATAATATATTAGTCTTCAAAGACCAAAATGCTTTCAAAACAACAGAAATAGGGTGATTTTTTACAAAAATAGGGGAATAACAGAAAATAAGTTCTTTTAAATAAAATTAATGTAGGTAAAAAACGCTTTAAATTTCTAAGATATCTAGTCGAAATATCTAGAATTTTCAATTAAATTGTGAAATTTACAACAAAAAAAGATTTTACACCCAAATAGATGAACTTTCAAATCAAAAAGTAGAATTTTCACCAAAAAAAAATGAATTTTTAAACCTTCAAGCAAAAGAAACGGCTTTTCAACAAAATAGATAAACTTTTAACAAAATAGTTCAATTTTCAGGCTGAAGAGACGAATGTTTTGGAAGACAGTTGAGTTTCCCACAAAAAAGTTAATTTTGAACCAAGAAAGACGACTCTTATACCATAAAAAATGAATTTTTAATCCAAACGGTAGTTTTTAACAAAACAGTAGAATTTTCCATAAAAAAAAGATAAAGTTGATTGAATAGTTGACTGTTCAACAAAATAATTAAATTTTAAACAAAATAGTTCAATTTTAAACCAAATAGGTCAATCTTCAACCTACAAAGAAGTATTTTCAACAAACTGATCGTATTCGCAAACAACGATTCAAATTCAACCGAAAACAATTGAATTTTTAATTTCAACCAATAAAGATGAATTTTCAACAAAGAAAGATGACTTGTCTATAATAAAAGATCAATTTTAATTCCAAATGGACAAATCTTCAACAAAAAAAATTGAATTTTTAACCAAATACCTGAATTTTTAACCTTCAAAGATGAATTTTCTAACAGAAGACGAATTCTCAATATAATACATAAACTTTCAACCAAATAATTACATTTTTAACAAAAAAAGATCAGTTCTGAACGAAAAATGGAACAGTTAAATTTTAAATTAAAGAAATTACTCTTCAGCAAAAAAAAGAATTTTTAAACAGTGAAGTTCAACGAAAAAATACCGATTTTTAACTAAATAGCTGAATTCTTAACCGAATATATGAGTTTTCCATAAATAAGATTAACTTATTACCCAAAAAGATTAATTTTTAACTCAAAGTATGAATTTTCAACAAAAAAGTTAAGTTTCAACCGAGTAGCTTGATTTTTAACTAAAATTATGAATTTTTAACCGAAACAATGAATTTTGTACAAATTGGTTTGACTTTAAACAAAGAAGTTTAACTTCTTAACCCAAAAATGATTTTTTAAACAAAAAGATTAATTTTCTGACGAAAAAGTTGAATTTTCTACTATAACAGAGAAATAAAGCAGAAAAGCAGTTAAATTTTCGACCATAAAAGATAGATTTGAGAAAATAGTTGTATTTTTAACGAAATAACTAAACTTTAAAGAAATAGTTGAATTTTTAAATGAATAGCTTCATAACCTACAAAGATGAATTTTCAACCAAATGCATGAATTTTCAAGTAAATACTTTAATTTTCTACGTATTTGTTACATTTTCAATTCAAAAGACGAGGTTTCTACAAAACAGTTGAATTTTCAAACAGAAAATATGAATGTTCAACACAAAAAGTTCATTTACAGCCAAATAGTAGAATTTTCAACGAAAAAGATAATATTTAAATTAAAAGATTAATTTTCTGTCAAAAGGACCAATTATTCACAAAATATTTGAATTTTCAACAAAATATTTGAATTTTCAATCAAAACATATAAACTTTAAACCATATAGTTGACTTTTTAACCGATAAAGATAAATTGTTAACCAAACCGTAGAATTTTTAACGAAACGAGATGAATTCTGAACCAAAAATATTAGACTTGTCAACTACAACAACAACAACAAATTCTAATAAAAAAATAGTTGGATTTTCTTATTTTTCAGCGTGCATTTAAGCAAAAAACAGGAGAAGGGAAAATTTCTTGATAACAGGGGAAAAAAAAGAATCTGAAATATGAAGGTGATTTTCAAACTTAATAAGTTATT
Source organism: Andricus grossulariae (assembly GCA_011634705.1). NCBI lineage: Eukaryota > Metazoa > Arthropoda > Insecta > Hymenoptera > Cynipidae > Andricus > Andricus grossulariae. The sequence continues at coordinate 29,996,897 of JAABKJ010000755.1, read as the reverse complement.
ATTGTACTGAACCAATGCAGCGCCATCTTTCGCAAAATTGGAATACTTTTTGAGAATTTATCATCAGACAACGTACTAACCGTCATATACATTCGTGACGTTACTTGCACTGACCCCCTCCCATCCCACCTAGCTTATTTTCTCATGTCAAACTGTTATGAAGAGAAGCGGAATTTAACAATATATATTGTATGTAACACACGTACGGAATTTTCAATTTTTTGACGCATGCGTGCGGAAAGAGGCCAATTTTTGATCAGTGTGGAAAATTCACTGTCCTGCACCTTTTCTTATGCGCTTTTGCGGCTACTTCCCGCACTTGTTACACAATATACTTTTTGCTGAACAGTCTTATTATGCTTGGGTCGATGTTGCATGAATGTAGCACATGCAAAGCGAATCACAGTGCAGAGATATAAGTACAATACATGCATACAGATGTAGGTAATACGTAAAATACCACCGGATGCGAGCAGATACTGAGGCGTCGGAGTTCTCGCACCTGGAAGATAACCAATAGGATACGAGCAATGGAAATTTCATTAAGGACCGGTTGTTCCGCCCTCGGATCACTTTATCTGAATGTTATCTATCTCACGAGCCACCCCTCCTACGAGGCGACATCGCGGATTGTCGAAGCATTATATGTGAAACGTATATTACGAGCATATAGGCTCTTAGGGTCGCTTTATCGAAATTGCGTTGGATATACCTGACAGCTAATGAATTGGAAAATGTTTTGCTACAGAGAACGAGAACATTAACTCTGTAATGAACTACACATAGTAATTTAAGAAACATTTTATTTTTACCAGCTTTTATAAATAAACTTTAATCTCATCATAAAATAAAATAAAATCGCTATTCGAGTCTGGAAATAAGAGTTGCATAAAAGGGGCAGAAATGAAGCTGAGACATAAAACTCGTTCACGTATTCTCGTATAATACTAAAAGTGCTTAAATTTTCCAGGTCATTTGATGCAGAAATATATTTATTAAAACTGCGCTTTTAGGCATGATACGACTCTCTTTCTTTATGTTTTGTTTTTTCATATTCTTCTTAAGAGACGATTTTCCAGTTTGAGCAAAAAGCGTCGATTGGCGCTAATGAAGCGAAGACTAAATTCTTTTCTTTTAGGGAAATAAAGAAGAGAAGCGAAGTCAAATGAATTACCTAAATGGATTTCAATTACACTGCTGAGATTAATATTCATACAAATGAAAACTGAAGACGTCAACGTTGTCGAATACCCACGCAAGATCTTCAGTTCAGTTCAAGACGTAATATAGTGAATAACGAATTGTCCACGGGATATTACCTCGCCCCATTATGATTATCATTTCCATTATCGTTATTCTTGTTAGTACTTGCAAGCGAATGCTTCGTGAAATTTATTTTTTTATTTTCTTCCATAGTCTTCCTTAGTCTTTCTTCAGAGAAACTCTTTTCTCTCTTTCGCTTTGGACTTGGTTAACACATTAAGAGTAACAACGAAGAAGGGGAAACGTTATTCATCATCGCTAGCAGACACGAAGACGGCGCAATTTACCAGACTTATTTACTCGCATTCAGAGGAAAACAATTAATATTTCGACATCCTTTTCAAAGCCAGGCTTTTCTCGTTTTCTTCAGTTCCATTTTTCCGTGAAATTGCTTTTGAATCTCCAGGTAAAAGCTTAAGTGAAAGTCAGGTTGATATTCATTTGTTAGTCGTCACAATTGTCACAGATTTCTTTAAGATTTTCACTATTTAAGATCTATTCATTTCATTTTTTTGATTCTAATATAAGTGGACCAAAATTGAAAAAAAGTCCGACATGAGAGGGATCAGCTATTTTCAGGTACTTCATCTATCCTTGTAGGAGCAGATACTTGAAACCATCCATTTCCCATCATTTATTTGGTGGTAGCCTCGAGCAACTTGATCTACCATTAGATTTATTTGCGCTTTCAATCTTTTTTGAACGATATATTTTTGTACGAGATGCACTTGAGGTCAGTCGTTTTAAAACGCCAGAGTTGGCTGAAGAGGTAATGTCAATATTTTCCAAAGTAATAAAAGCACAATTATTAGTTACTCTAATGTGATCCACTAGAGGTTTTAGAGAAATTTAAATAACCTGAAATATACAACTAATTTAAGAGGCTGGTTGATCTACGTTAGGGTGACCCTTAAACACCTAGTCCTAATTTTTTGTTTGAAAATCCTACAGATTAACATGGGAAAAAATGCGAAAAAAACAAAAATGCACATAACATTCTCAGTTTTTATCGACTTCTTCTACAAACTGTGGATCTTATTTCAAACCTGAAAAAAGCAGTGTAGTGTAGAAATAAAATTGTTCAAACATTTTAAGTAGCAGACCCCTATAAAATGACAAAAAATTGTATTTTTTTATAGTTTTAAACAAAAGGGACCCAAATTGCGTGAAAACATCTGATTAATAGCTACAAAGCAAGCGCTGAGATGAAAATTTAAACATTTTGAGAAAATGGAAAATAGCGGCTGATTCGTATTTCAGAAAAATGATTAATTTTTCAACGGAGGCCTCCAAAACTTCACAAGATAAGCAAGGTTATTCGTAGAAACTATACAATAGTCACTGATAGCCGAAATTTTGAAAAAATCAAAGATGACTGCTAGTTCCGAATTAAAGATAAATGATTAATCATACTATTTTTTCAACGCAATCCTCTTAAATTTGGCAAAATAAGCTTTATTTTCAGAAACTGTGCACGAAACCGTGACAGTCGAAAATGAAAAAAGTTCCAGCATGTAGGGCGATTCATGTTTATGAAAAATGATTAATTTAACCATTTTTCAAGGGATGCTTCTCAAATTTGTCAAAATAAGCAAATTTATTTTCAGAAACTTTCCAGAAGTCGATGAGAGCCGAAATTTTCAATAAATCCAATATGGCTACCAGCTAACATCTAACCAGTAAATTAGACATAACCAAATTTAGGAAAAAACAGGATTTTTTCATCTCATTCCCATACAAATGTACATTTAGTCTTAAATAAATTGTTTCAACAATTCTATAATAGTTTCAACAAAGAATTTAGCTCTTAGCAATGAAAAGTTACCGCATTTATTCCAGAAAAAGATAAATTACCAAAATTTATTTAAGAAGAAAATTATTTAAATGAAAAAATTATTTACAAAAAGAAATTTAAACAAATAAAAATATTCTAAACAATTTAAAACTAGTTTCAAGATACTACAAAACAGTCTACTTTGCGAATTAAAATAATTTATGATGAAAAGGGGAAAAACAGAGCTCAAATGTGCCAAATTTGCACAAAATGATCAATCTCAGTTTTTTAGGGCATTTTTGAGACACCATAATGGGAAGGTGGGTGGGGGACGTCAGAAGTCAAAGTAATTTAGCGGAAATCATTCGTTGGAGACTTTACGACAAATTCTAGTAATCACCTGCAACCTAAATTTAAACTTGGAAACGTGAATCTCATTTTTCCAAAAACAAAAATTTTCCCATGTTACTCTTATGGGATATTGTCCAATTTGGCTCAAACTTGAATTGATTTTTTTCTGGGAACCTCACAAAATGGGAGGGTAGTATGCCCTTCCTTATATGTCAATTTTTTGGTAACGCCGTAATGTACTTTTAATATGTACTTTTAATGTCACTTTTCCAGTACGTCATGAGTCCTAGTTTTCTTTCCTCATAAGTCTGTTGTAAGCATGCAGTTCTCCGAATCTGGTTGGCTGATCGTAAAGAGGCTTATTCAGGATATTTCAGCCCTGGAATGGTGCGAAATGATTTTCCCAAGGCATTTTGTACACGCGAAATCGACAACGAGGTAGACTGGAAGACTTGAAGATGATACGGCGGCAAGCGAATGATGCAGACTCGTTGTAAGTGTGGATGTAAATTCGTAGAGTGGACTTTAAGTGCCGATGCGAATGAAGATAGGTTTCGAGACGAGGCGCTCCTCTTGCGAGGATAATTTTATCGCGACGTATCGCTCGAATAAAATGGCGGCCATGACAGAAAGGATGATTCTGTCTGGGAGAAGTGTCAGCTATCGATCATCCTTCCCACTGAATTTTGCTTAATTCGAGAGGCCAAATTAACGAAGGGATCGATGAGTCTTATCGATGATCAAGTAATTGCCTTATGTGTATGTTAACTTTTATGAAAGAGGCAGGCGAGAAAGTATTGTTGATCCTAAGCCCGTACTTGGCTCAATTCGATGTGTAACATATTATTATTATTATTATAATTGTAGTTTGGTAAGGAGTCTCTGGAGAAAGCGATGAAGGTAGACAAAATATATAATTATAGCTTCATGCTAATAATCGATTATCTACTAAGTATGGGTATGCTCAATTTATGAATAATGTGATTGAAACAATAAACTAAAAAGAAACAAGTTGGTTACTCAAGAAGTACTTCCGGCAAAAAGATGTTTGAAAATCTGTTCGGGAATGTTGCAATGCTTCATTATGATTGCTGATATTTCTCACGTGAGTGTATTTTGTATAAGGCTTTTCGGATATCCTGACAATGTATCAAAGCGACTACTTGTCCAGTAATTCTGAAGCAATTCTCAAAGAAGTTAAGCATGAGAGTGATTTAGCGACCTGGCGCCAATCCAGGAAACCATACTGGGCCAGAAAAAAATATCAAGTACTTCCGTAATCTTTATTGGAATGCTCCCTGGTCTTTATTGCTTACTCTCTTATCGCTTGCAGGAAAGTTACCTTTAATGAAGGAGAATTTACGATTTGAAAAACCTTATAAAAAATGTCTATAAATTAGGTCCAAGAGTGATAAGATATTACAAAGTTAAAAATAAAATTTAACTTTTAGAAAGCATCAATTTCATGTTATGAATCACAATAAAAAATATGTTTTTGCAAGAGGACAAGGGACATCAACCTGGATGTCCAGCTGTGAGCGTTTCCAATTTCCCCTATCGGTACCAGCATCTCCATATTCAGAATTGAACGAGGAAAGGGTAGAATGGTTTGTCTGAGGGTGGAAGGTTAAGAGACGGTGAAGAGAAGGAAAAGGGAATGAGCATCGAAGATACATTCCGAGTCAATACTGAATATAAATTTAGCATGAATGCGTAGGCGACATTGGGCTGCTTGAACCGCACCTCAACATTGTCCCTTTCCGTATCAAAGATACAACCCACACGTTCCAGCTACCTGTAATCGAATTTGTAAAATAACCTACATAACAAACCTCATTGAAGGATCAGCATCATTGTAATTTCATACTGATTTCATATCTCAATTCTTGATAATCTTGAAAGCTTCTTTGCCAAAGAGAAGGAACAAAGAGTACTAGAAGATGAGTAAAATAAGACAAGTCGAGAAAAATAGAAAAAACCCTAGCTACCCATCTACGTTTCGGTTTGATGTTCATGCAGGCACCAACACGTGTACATCTAACTCATTGTTCATTGTACTTAACACAGCATACATGGTTCTTTAATGTAAGACTCTACACTGCAATACAGCACGGCCACTGCAACGACAAGCGACCTCGTGCTTCCTTTAGGCACCAGCAGCAGCTTCTATATCCAGAATTTAAGATCCAAAAATGTAGACCAGAGATATTCACTATTTTTGGTGAACTTTTCCTTCGCAAGTAATGAGAGGCTGATTGAATTATTTCACAAGCATAGGTCAATTTTCTTCTCTACTTCGTTGCAAAATACGCACACATAGAGCGGGGGTGGGTGAACTAACAATATCGCATATGGGTAGGATGCCGATGCAACACCGACAATGCACCACTTATAGAGGACGTGCAAGAGGAACGCGGCCTCGATATCGGATGTTCACGCTTGACAAGGAATCCGGCGCAATTAGGTGGACCACGCTTCGGCGCCAATTACTCCAATGCGGTTATACGTGCGAGCGGCCATGGTGGCTGTTGCAGCGGGACGGCTGAACGAACAAGCGTCAAAACAGCCTCATTAAGGTCATTATTGCTTGCCTGGCCGCCTGTTTCCAAAGCCCCGCAAAAGTAGCGCAAGCCATCTTCCTGCAAGCCTACATCAAAGACATCGTTGCCCTCCTAGGAAATGAACTTCCTCTTTGAAGCACTTGGTTTTTAAGTTCTTAAGTTTCACGTCAGTTCATCAAAATCGTCGAGAAATTTTTCTTCAGCGCTGGCATATTCCTTTAACTAGTCGTTACTCATCACTCATATGAAAATGATGTTGGTTCTCCCAACTCATCAACTCGTACCTATTGGAAGGTCCAACAAACGATTTTTTTTTAATTAGAGCCAAATCTATTCATATTCGCCCCTTTCGCAAACAATTTGAAATTTTGTGTTGGATTTACATGGGGAAGAATGTTCAAAAATAAATAATCCACTTAATTTGCTGAATTCTGGTCGAAATCTTTTACTCACCCAGGGCCACAACTTTTTATTTGAATGCCAAAAAAGTATGGAGAGGTAGAAACTAAGACTTTCAAAATTTTCAAAAGTTTCAAAATGACAGTTTGTGAAAATGTAATTTTTGATCATCCTCATAGTTACGAGATCTTAAATATTTTGAAAATTGTAATTTTTACTTTAGACTACTTTTTCTGGCTTTGAATGGTGTGTGCCCTGCTCGGTCGACAACAGATTTCGCCTAAAACTGCACAGAAAAAGGCTAAACTTATTTTGATTTTAATTTAGCCAAACAACCTAGTCTCGAATTAAGTCTGATTATTGTTCTGAATTGAGACTGACTTCTTCCCTATTTTGAGACCTATGTTCAAAATAATAGCCAAACTCAATTCCATTTGTGAACTAATGCCATTTAAATGACAACTAGATATGAATCATAAATAAAATTTTACAGGATGAACAAAAAAAGTTTTCTGTGGGTTTTCAAATATGAAATTATAGAAGAATGTGTTCTTCAAGAACTCTGCATTGAAGATGTGAAAAAATACGAAACAAATTTTTCTCAATTGGGGGGTGGGGGAAAAAATGGTCCCTGTGCAGTTTTCCATCTCATAAATTAAAAAGATGCTTATTTTTACGAAATCATGAAAATATAGTAAGGAACAAAAATAAATTTATTTCTGTACTACTTGATGGAAAATTTACAAAAAATTATAGAAGCATGTCACATATTCACATATTATTATTAATATGTGTCAATAAATAATATCCTATGTTACTTATAATCCATGAAAATAAAATTGTGAAAAATTGGTCATTACCCAAATGTCATTTTCATGTCCTCAAATAAAGGCTTGCGCATCTTTTTTTAAAGATAAAAACTTGAAAACTAAAAAAATCGCATATCATCTACAAGAGAGAAGGAAAAATTACTTCTTCCATTAAAGCTCAGGGTACACTTGACTTTAAACCTCAAAATAAGTTTATGAACATTTACGTCAAAAACAATTGACAATTTATAACGTAGTCTGAATAAAAAATCCCAAAATCTCATTCTTTAAAAAATATATTAACAACTTCTTGAATGAAGAACATTTTTCAAAGTAATTGGGCTTATTTTAAAGGTATATTTCAACAAAATATTGCTAACAGATTCAAAATATTCTACAAGTTTTTCTCTTTAAATATCAAGAAGTTGGACTTGCAAATAAAATACTGTGAAAATTCAGATATTTATAATTATTTTCAAAAAAGATTATACAACACACAATTTATAATAGAACCTCCCTGTTCAATAAAATACATGAAATGGAGTATCAGAGAAAAATATGCTTCCAAACATCAATATATCCGGCTCATTAGAGACATATATATACCAATGAAAAAAGAGGGGAAAATACTCATACACCATTTTGTGTACTTTATTACATATAAAAAGGTTTAGTTATAATTAGTTACAAAAAACATATGAAAAATAAATGAACCAATTTGTAATTATAATTTTTCACAATCCTAATTATTATTAACGAAATAATGTTTTAAAACTCCTTTTTCAGGTACAAGAATTTTTTTAATTTCGACATTATCTTTCTACCAAATTTTAAATTATTTCCCCTTGATGAGGAAAAATTGTGAATTATTAGCAATAGATTGGCAAACGCAAGAATTCTAGTCGAATTTTCGAGATTTCGTGCTATTAACGAGAAAAAATTCAAAATCTGAATGAAGAAAATTAACAGTTCACAAGTTAATTCTAAAAAGGAATCTCCATCGCAAACGTTATATGGGCAACAGCAATTTTCTTGGGTGTAATTATATTTAAAAGTGTCAACAAAGGAGATTCTAAGATCTACGTTATTAAAAACCTCATTCTTTGACGAAGAAACAACGTACATGGCACGTCAGTAGTAAAATCCAAGTACAGTCAGACAAGACTGTAAATTTGAATCAGTTATACAGTTATACCCCTATGCTGTAATTTTCTTTTTAGATCGATTGTCTTCAAAGATGGCTCAAATTAAAGCGCTTTGAATGCCAGTGTAGATTGAGAAATGAAATTGTCTATTTTAAAATGTCGTTCTTTTCTTATCAGTAGCTAACAAATATGAAAAGTAAGAAAATTTCGTTTCTCAGAGTACCATGCTAGAAACCTCACTTTCTGTCCGATATTTTGCAAGGATGGTTCAAATGAAACGTTTCGAAATGCATTACAAATCAAAATTTACTATATAATAGAACTGTTTTTTTTTGTTATCAGTGGGTACAATATGAGAAAATCAGGGAAATTTTTTTTGTTAGCCCAGTATGCTGAAATATATTTTTAGATCGATTGTCATCGTAGGTGGATCAAATTAAAGATCTTGGCATGTAGATGTGCATTAAAAAATAAAATTTAGGTTGTCATAATATGGATTTTTTTGTTATTTGTGTTTATAAAATTTTAAAAAGTGAGGCTATTTCGTTTGTAAGATTACTATGCTGGAATCTTTTCTTTTAGTTTCATTGTCTTCAAGGATGGCTGAAATTGAAGCTCTTGTCATGTAGATGGCGATTAAAATATAAAATTTCCTATGATATTATGATGTATTATTGTTGTCAGAGTTTGAAAAATAAAAAAATAAAGGAATTTTATTTTTTAGACCACTATATGCTGAAAACTTTTATTCTAGTTCGACTGTCTTCAAAGATGGCGACGAAGGTCTTGACATGTAGATGTGCATTAAAAGATAAGCATGTATTGTTTTTTGTTAACAGTTGTTAAAATTGCGGAAATTTTGTGTTTTTCGACTATTATGCAGGAAGCTTTACCTTAGCTCTTATTTCTTGAGCCACGGATCACAAAAAATTATATCCCATTACAATCTGACTTTAAAAATTACTTAACCTTCAAAATATTAAAATTAAAAATAGTTTATTTCTTATTAAATTATTCAATATGCTTTGAAAACTGTATGAATCCAAATTTTTGGGCTCAAAAATTCGATAATATTGCATAACCTGTCAGATGATTTCCTCTATATGATATTATTTGAAATTTTCTTTTATCTCTCTTGTCTTTGGGATACAGTATTTGTCTCATTATTAAATAATCATCTTGAATGGATTTATTATGTTGCGTTCGCTCTCTCCTCACTTTTAATGGCTTAATGATTCAAACAAGTTTAATTGTCAAAAAATGAGCATTTTTATATGCACGAAAGTTTGCATGTAACTGGAAGCTAATTTCAACTAGTTTGAACTAGTGACTAATTGATATCAGAAAAAATAATAACGGATTCAAATTTAGAGATGATATTAAAAAATATGAGAAATAAGTGCATCTATAAAACTTGGATAGAAAATATTACAAAAAGTAACATTGACACGTTATCGTCGCTTACCGAGTTTTCTTATAACATCCTGTTATTTGCATTATCATGATGATTGCACCATCCTATAATCGAGCGAAGACGTGTCAAGTGACAATTTGCATTGCACACATGCATTTCACAAGATTCGCACCCGCAGAGGCAATGTGACACGGTTCCAATAATTACGGCAGCAATTTTCACCGCCCATCATTACGCTAATTAGTTAGCATGACTTTCATGCCACGAATGAATCGGAATCTGCTTGTTTGCGAGTGTGTGAGTTGACATAGATGTAAGTCGAAGGTGCATTGCATAGAGGGAACACGCAAAGTCGAAAGTCCTTGTATTCGCGAACCTTCTTGCGGGAAGGTAGCTGCCTCATCAAGTGAGTCGAAAACATAGGTCGTTATCCCGTCTTCCATTGATGCATCTCAAGCAAATGCAAAGCGTGCACGTACTGACTCATTGAGGCGTTTCCGCTTATATTTCGCCGAATAGTGGAACTCGTAGAAACTAAATTTCGCGCGATATTTCAGCGGATTCAAATGTTACCATGGTTAAATGCATATCCGGCACCTTCATTTTCAACTGCGGCTTTGCAGTTAAAGCCTTCGATGGCACACAAATGTGCCGACACACGATTTCAATGAATACGCGCGCGCGATGTGCATGGAATACCTTCATATCCACGAAGAGCACTGAAAGACTCAAGGGAAGTTGCGTTAACCTACATTTACTCATTGTGGTATTTTCGCAAGAACTCAACGTGACCGAAAAACTTTGTTTTAAAAATTCACTAAATAATTTTTTTATTTTTCTGAATATTAATGCTTGAAAACTAACATTATAATCTTTTAACATTTTTAATATAAGATCTTTCATGAATGGAATAAAACAATTTCAAATTTAAATGTACAAATTTTGTTCTTATTATTATTATTATTATCTGGGCTGCAACATAGTCCGGCGTTGGAATGAAGAATACAAAAATATTGAAGAAATTGAAGGGTGAAGGTGTATAAGGAGCCAATCCACAAAAAATCGAATGTTCTAGGATTGACAAAAAACGTTATTCAAATTCTATTTCGTAATTTGAAAATAAAATAAAAATTTACTCACAAAATTTGGACTTGATGAAATAATTCCAACATAAATTAAGTTTTAAAAATCATGTAAATTTTGAAACTTTGAAACCTTCAATGAATTTTGAGTAATTGGCGTAATTCGCAATTTAGGGGAAAAATGGAAATTTTATTTTGAGATATTAAATTAATGAATTAAATAGAAAAAATAATACTTTAACATAATCACTTAGTGTTAAAAAAATTGGAGAATAAGTTGCAGCTTCAGGTGAAGGTGTCTGACATCGTGGAGGCTTAAAGTCGATTAAAATTGTAATTCAAATTTTAAAAATAGAACAAACACTTTTTCCTGAGATATTGAACGGATAAATGTCATAAAATAAAAATTTCTTCGAGAAGTCATTTGGTTTCCAAGAGATAATATAAAAAGCGGCATTGAAAGTTAATAGTCCTTTTCCGAAATGCACTCGATTTTTGCTAAACCTCACTATGCAAACGCGTCACTTTTACCCTTCAATGAATGTAAACAGTAAAGCAATTACAAAGGAAAGAATAATTTTATACCACGAATAATATTGTATGAAAGAGCACAGAAAGAACGATTCTGCACAAATAAACTTTACATAGTAAACATCGGTTAACTTCCTTGAGATCTTTAGAATTGCTTGAAAATTAATTGAAATCAATGAGAACCTTTTGAAATCTCTTGAAATCTTTTGATACCTTTGGAAATATTGTATTAAATTTATTTTTCAAAGCTTTCTAGAAATACTTTGCAATCTTTAGAAATCCTGCCAATTTCTTGAAAATTCCTTGAAATCATTTAGAATACCTTAACACCCCTTAAGATTTATGGAATCGCTAAGAATCCCATACAATTTAATTCAATTTTATCTATTTTCCAAAATTCTATATAAATTCCTTAACGTCTTTGAAATCGTTATGAATTTCCTTGGAATGTAATATAATTCAATTTATTTTCTAAAATTCACTGGAAATTTTTTGATATCTTTGAAAATCTTAATTAATTCTTTAAAATCCATTTATGTTTTTGATATCTCTTTAAATACTTTAGAATCCTTTAAAACCCTTTGAGATACATTGAATTCAGTAAGTTTCGAATGAGGTTAGAAAAATTCGAAAAAATTCAAAATAATTTGATAAAAAGCGTACGAAATCCCTGACTTTTTGTGAATAATTTCTTTGAAATCCATAAAATATTATGAAATCAAATATAATTCTGTGAAATCTAATGAAATTTCTTGCATTTTTTTAAAAGCCATAAAAATGTCATGGCATTTTTGAAAATACCTTAAAATTGTCAAAATTCTATGAAATCCCTTCAAATTATTAAAATGAATTTAAAATTCTTCAGAACGTTTAAAATATCTTGAATGTTTTTAATTCTTTAAAATCTTTAAAAATACCTTTAAAAATTTGAAAATTTTTACAATTCTGCTAAATCCCTAAATCCTTATAAACAGAATCCTTGAAATCCATTACAATATTATAAAATATCTGACATTACATGAAACCTGATAATACTTCCTGAAATCCTGGAAAATGTACTAAAATACCTTAAGAGCTTTTATAATCCCTTAAAGTTATTAAAAGCATCAGAAATTTTATATGTAAAATCCCTTGGAATCTTTTAAAATTCCCTCAAAGATTTCAAATCCTATAAAATGTTTTGAATATTTTGCAATAATTTGAAATCTTTTTAAATCTCTTGAAACATTCTAAAGCTGATCTTTTGAAATCTGAAATCTTTTGAAATCTTTTAAAATATTTGAAAGCTCTAAAGAATTCCTTAGAATTTTTAAAAGTACTCTAAAATTCTTTACAATCCCTTCAAATTATTAAATTTTACTTAAAATTCCTTGGATTCTTTTATAATGCCAGAAAATATTTAAAATTCTTTGAAATCTTTTGAAATCCCTTGAAATTTTTCAAAGCTCTTGAAAATTCCTTGGAACTTCAAAATCTTTAAAATCCTTTGAAATCGCTTCAAATTATTGAAATCTGTTGAATATTTTAGAAATGTTTTAAAAGACCCTCAAATATTTCAAATCCTTTGATCTCTTTTAAAATCCTTGAAACTTTTAAAGCTCTCGCATAGTCTTTGAAATTATTACAAGTACCCTAAAATCCTTTAAAATCCCTTCCAACTATTGAAATTTGTTACAAATTTTAGAAATCTTCTAGAATACTCTGAAAAACTTAAAAATAATTCAAGGAGATTTGAAAATAGGTATCAAAATTGGGTTAATTTATTTTAAAAAGTGACTTAAAGTTCTTCTTACAGAAGTTCCCTGATTTTTTTTCTGTTCTTAAAAAGCCCTGACCTCTCCCTGACCAGCGGTCACTCTGAAAATAACTTTTGTCATAAATGAGACACCCTAATCATTGACTTTGAAAAATATAGTTTCTTATGTATTTACAAAGTGGAGTAAAAATAGTTTTGCTTTAACCTTTGATGCACGATAGGTATAGAATTAAAGGCAAAATATTAATTAATTAAACGGAGAATATATTACGCGACTCATCAAATTATGACCATGGCTTCACTTTGTGCTGATAATCGTCGGCTTATCTTAATACCAGCTTTCCAATTATAGTAATTGTTTCACTCACCAATTTACTCACCGCGAGTGCCGCTTCTGCGGTAACCACATACTGCGAAATTACAACAATACTGAGCTGAATATGCGACTGTAGAGAATTTTTTTTGTGTTCGATGCTTTGCAGTCTGTCTGGACTAAAACCGACAAAGTGACAATATTACTCGTCTCTACTTTCAATAAACGAAATTGAACAAACTTCATAGCTAGCCTCACAAGGCTTTTAAAGGGAGCAAAAAGTTTGTCAATAATGAAATTTGGATCAAATAAAATAAAAATAAAACAGTTTAATAGATGAGTAATAACAGTATATCATATGAATTTAATTTTTTTACATGATTACTAGCAAAAACAGCGAACAACGCGCGCCTATTACACATTGCTTATTTTTAGTACCTAATTATCAAATTAAAATATACGCTTCAAATTAAAGTATTATTAAAAATATAAATAAATACAAAAATAGATATATCGGCTTTCATACAAGCTTAGTTTAATTTTAATTCTAGTATTTAATAATAGTAACCTGTAATTTTAATTTTAATATAAGATTTTATCCCAACAGGAATTAAAATCAAAGAAAACAATTAATGAGTTATTGTGAGATTTTACATCATAATAAGATGTTCTCAAAAGACATCCTGGAATTCTGAGTCTTCACTTCATCTTATTCTCATAGTTTAAAAACATAATATTTTGAACTTCTTTTCGAAATAGGTCTGTTTCGAAGATCTAGAATTGAAAATCCTTCAATTATCAATGTGAATAATTTAAAATAATTCAGTTTTGAAAGTTTATTCTTCAATAGTGCGATTTCGAAGATTTTCATTTGAAAACTCATCAATTTAAAAATGTACAAATAAAAAATTCCTAAATTTTGATAATTCTGGAGATCAAAGGTCAAGTTTTCAATTCTATATTTTCCAAATTGAAAAATTATCGAATGTAAATCATCAAAATTACAACTTCTTAAAATTGTAAAACTTGTATCATTTTCAATTTTAACTTTGAAAAATAAAAAGATGTTCAATTTGAAATATGTATAAATTAAAATTTTTTAATTTTGAAGATTTTGGAGATCAAAAGTAGAGTTTTCAAATATAAACCTTCCAATTTGAAGAAAATGGTAAAAATTGAAAAATCTTCAATTTGAAAGGTTCAGAATCCACAGTTCTACGATTTGGAGAAGTTAGAATTGAAAACTCAATTTGTAAATGAATATTCTTAAATTTGAATGATTTTAAAAATCAAAAGTCAAGTTTTCAATTCTAAATCTGCAAAATTGAAGAAATTTCGAATGTATGTCATCAAAATTACAGCTATTTTAATGTTGAAACTTCGATAATTGACAATTGTACATTTTAAATATAAACATTCTTCTATTTTAAAGATTTATTTATAAATGCAAATGATTGAATTCTGATAATTTTGAAGATCAAAAGTCAAGTTTTCGAATCTAAATCTTCCAAATTGTAGAAATTTCGAATGTAAATCATGCAGATTATATAATGCAAAATTTTAAAACTCAAAACTGTTTAATTTTTAATTATAAGTTTTCAATATTAGAAAATCTTCCAACTTAAAGATTTAGAATTCAAAGTTCTATAATTTTAAGGGTTTAGAATTGAAAACACTTGTGTTGTAGAGATGTATGAATAAGTATTCTTAAAATTGAATAATTTTGGAAATCAAAAGCCAAGTTTCCGATTCTAAATCTCCCAAATTGAAATAATTTCGATTTAAAATCATAAAAATGACGGAGTTTTTCATTTTTAAACTTAAAACTTGCATTCTTTTTAATTTAAAAATTGAAAACTCTTCAAGTTTAAAGATTTAAAATTTGAAATTCTACAATTTCGAAGATTTAAAATTGAAAATTCTTCGATTTCAACGATTTGCAGATTGAAATCCTTCAATTTTAAAGATGCATGGATGGAAATTCTTAAATTTTGATGATTTTCGAAATAAACGTCAAGTTCTAAATTAGTTTAATTTAAGAAATTTCGGATGTAAATTGTCAAAATTAGAGAATTTAAAATGGTAAAACTTCCAAAATTTCTAATTTTAAAAATGATAAATTCTTTCATTTTAAAGATTTACAATATAAGGTTCTACCATTTTTAAGATAAAAAATTCACAATTCTACAATTTTAGAGCGATTTGCAGTTAAAAATTTTACAAATTTGAAGATGTATAAATAAAAATGCTTAAATTGTCATGATTTTGAAGATAAAAAGTTAAGTGTTTTGAATTCTAAATCTTCCAATTTGATGACATTTCAAATGTAAACCATGAAAATTACAGAATTTTCCATTGCTTAAACTAAAAATTGCATAACTTTTTATTCTTAATTTTCCAAATTAATAACTCTTCAATTATAAAATATTCACACTTCAAAGTTTTCCAATTTTGAAGAGTTACAATTGAAAATTCTTAAATTTTGAAAATATAAAACTGTAAATTATTTATTTTTCGAAATTTATATTTGAAAGGTATGTAATTTTTGAAGTTTTTTGTTTGGAATAGTTCAATTTTGAAGACTTAAATTTGAAAATTATTCGATTTTAACGATTGGTATTTTAAATTCTTGAATTCTGAATATTTGCAATTGACTGTTTAAAATGAGCCAAAAAAACTCCGAAAATGTTTACAACAACTTGAAGTGGAAACATAATATTATAAGTTAATGCATAATGAATTTAAAGATTATTATATGCAATTCTGTTTCCATGATAAACATCTCTGTTTAAAATGTACTTGTCATCATCGACACACTAAGGCTAAAAAAAAATAGTAATAATAAAAAAAAAGTTGCTTTCTAATAGATTAAAAGTTCAGGTTGCGTTATGTATGATCATACGTGCTTGCAGAATGTACATTGGATCGCAGGAGTTTAAAGCAAGCTTTTTTCATAGGCTCTGAGAGAAAAACGCGAGAAAATGTAACGCACGCCTCAGTCTCTCATTGTCCATTGCGACAGCAAAACTTTTGTCTCCCTTTTCTACATGTATGTTTTTTTTCTCGCTTCGTCACAATTAGTCATAATTATGGCGCAGCAGGCAGCAGCAAGCACACGCGTCAGTGCGTAAGCTTCGTGAAAATTAAAATCCTTGATGCCAACAATCCTGGAACGTTTAAGGGACTTCCGGGCTTTAAATTGCCGCATTGTCCCTTCTCCTGCTGTGAATTCTCACTCTCTTTGAAGATTTTTTTAACCTCTGGAATATTTTCCACTTAAACTTTAATTTTTGCGTATGTTATGTCTGCATTGGTTGAAAAGATAAAAATGATGATAATTTTAGGATGAGAAGAGACATACAGGGACATCGAAGAAAAAAAACTTAGTTAAGCATGCAGACCGTTTTTTCAGAACATCGTGAATCTGTATTCGTACTTTTTGTATGCACTTTTTCATTTAGAATAGTGGAATATGAAATAAACTATCATTTTTAAATTCTATTCCACTTAAATAATTTTCCAATATTTACTTTTTTCACGTTGTTTGCTCATTTTTTCTTTCAAGACCAAAATGCAAAGAGAACGACTTTTCAACATCATATTTGAATCTTGAAGCCAAACATACAAATTTTTTAGGAGGCAGTTGAATTTAAATTAAAAAAAAGATGAATTATCTACCAAGAATTTTCTACCGAAAATACGAATTTCCAATCCGAAAAGAATCAGTTTTCTATCCAAAAAGACGAATTTTCAACTAACAAAATAGTAGACTTTTTAACAAAATAGTTGAATTTTCAAACCAATAATTAAATTGTGAACAAAATTGTTTAATTTATCACCCAATAGTTAAATTTTCAACCTGTACAGAAGTATTTTCAAAACAAAAAATTAACCATTAGTTCGATAACGTTTGGAACATTTTGAGATACTTAATGCTGGTATTGAGAGTGAAGAACTAGTAAGGCGGCCGCCATCCGAATATAACTGAGCCAAGCGTTGCTTAACTTTGGTGATCGAACGATAAGCCATTAACATGACAGTACGTCCAAGCGGACATTAGTAAATAATATTTAAAACTTCTTTCTAGTTAATTAAGTATAACAGTTCAATTGTGAACCAAGAGCTTTTCTACGAAAAAGGATGAATATTCAATAAAAATAGAAGATGAGTTTTCGGCTAATTTTCACATAATAGTTGAATTTTTGACGACGTGGTTGAATTTTCGAGCTATAAAGAGAAATTTTCAGTATAATAGTTGAATCTTCAAACCAAGAAACGATTTTTTTAGAAAATACTTGATATTTCAAACAAAAGAAGTTTAATTTTCAACCAAGAACTGTCTACCCAGAAAGGTGAATTTTCCAAAAAACAGTTGACTTTATGACCAAAAAAGGTGGGATTAAGAGAAAAATAGTTGAATTTCCCCAAAATGATTGAATTGTCGACAAAATAATAGAATTTTTAACCAACCAGAATCCAAAATACAAGGATGAATTTTCAATTACAAAAAATTAATTATCAACCAAACAGTTGCATTTAAAACCAAATGGTTGAACTTTCAAGAAAAAGGGACGAATTATAAATGGTCGAATGTTCAAACAAAAAAGAGTTAACAGTTGCATTTTCAACCAAATAGTTCAATTTTTAAGACAAAACGACAATATAGTATAAATATTCAATCTAAATTAGAATAATTAAATTTTCATTACAAAATTAATTTTCAACTGACAAAACGATTTTGCAACAGAATAATTGAATATTAAACCAAAAAGATAAATGTTCAATAAAATTATGAATTGAAAAAAAAAAAAACATTTTTTCAAAAAGGAGATCAACTATTAACCAAGTAGTTGAATTTTCAATAAAAACAACATAAAAATTAAGTTAATTTTCTTTCAAAAAGTATGAATTTTCGACAGAATACATACGAATTTTCAATTAAAAATATCAATTTTGAACTTCGAATTTTGAAAATTTTGAACCCGAAGCTATGAATTTTCAACAAAAAAGTGAATTTTAAACCAAGCAATTGCAATTTTATACAAAAACGATACATTTTTAACTAAAAATGGATAAGTTAAATTTCAACCTAAAATATATAGTTAACAGTTATAAATATAAATTGTTACAATTTTAAGCAAAGAGAATAATCTTTCAACTGGTGAAATTAATTTTCAACAAAGTAGTTCAACTTTTAACCAAGTGGTTCAATTTTCAATGGAGAAGATTAACTTTCTACCAAAAAAGACGTATTTTCAACAAAATAGTTCAATCAAAATCAAAAAAAGAAAAAGAAAATGTGAACAAAATCGTTCAACTTTGAACCAATCAGTGGATTTTTCAATAAAAGAAGAATTGCTTTTTTTTATTATTGTGATTTTTTGTAACGCCGAAAACATTTTAAGTTGATAAAAAAAAATAATCAGATGTGTGGTCTTTGAAAAAAAAATTATTTTTGTGTTTAATTAAAATGGAACAATTATATTTGTTCATATGTATTCTAAAAATTATATTACTTTCAATTGTTATACCTAAAATTTAATTGCGAGTCGCACTAAAATTTTACGCTACCACAATGAAATATTGTGTCTTATTCAAAAGTCGTAATTTCTTAATAATTAAATACAAAAATCGAGTTTTCTCAAAAAATGCTCCTATGATTATTTTCATTTATATCTTAAGCCGTTTGTGGGGTAACAGAAGACCAAATTCAACTAAAAAATCTTTCAAAGAAAAATGTTAACCAATATTTACCATATAATTTCATGGAAATTTCTTCACTTCCTAATAATTAAATACAAAACACGACTTTCTTCCAAAAGAACTGGACCCATTATTTTCGTTTCCATCTTGAAATGTTCGTAGGATGCCATATTACAATAAACAATTTGAAAAAATCTCATTTACTTGGAACCTGCATTTGAATATGGTTCAGGCCCACCGTGATCTTCAACCAATAAAAACAGTGGTTTAACTTTTAGCCATATAGTTGAATTTTCGTTTAAAAAAGATCTCTTCTTAACAAAAGAGTTGAAGTTTCAACTTTCAACTGAAAAGAGTTGGATTATTGAAGAGGCAGAAAAGAGGAAAGAGTATGAAGTATGTATTAAGCATTCGCGAGCTTTTTTTTGCTTTAAAACTGTGATTTTATTATTTTTAAACTGACATCATTAACACAGTGACCCACAATTTGCCGTCATATAAATGCAATTCAAATGTCTTGATTTCCGCCGAAGCTTCTCTTTCACATGGTGGGCACGTCACGTTTCATCGAGTATAAGAGAATTTTTCCAGGTTCAAATGCAATTTCCTCCTTCCAGCGAGTTTGATCTTAATTTCGTCGCCCAGAGCTCCGCCGCTCGTATGCATATCAAAGTTGCACTGTACAAAGCTATGTAAAGCTTTTTCGACAAAAAAGCTCTATACGTGATGCCATTCGAAAGCGCACGCGTTTCAAGTCGCGTCTACAGCTTTCACCTCCTGCATTCTCGCGATATGTTGATGTGGTAGGCTCACGGCAAAGGGTAGCTCGCTATAAAGTGAGTCTAAAACGAGACAGAGAAGCGCATGCATATGGTGGATTATTATAATAAAAGTCTTTCGGCTTTGTTCGCCCACCCTGTCAATGCCTTTGTCCAGTCTCTAGGCTGCATTTCTATATACATTTGTCATGCAACCGAAATGCCCAAATGGTAATGCAAAAGATTCTTTTATCTGAGGCCTTAACTCTTCTTCTTTACCATCAACATGACCATTTTTGGAAATGCTAACGGCAATTCATAGGTATGTAAGTGCTTTACTTCAAACATTAAAAAAATAATATCAAGCGTCACAGCGGTTCAGTAGTTCCATTTTGAGTAAAAAATTATTCAAATTGAAGCCACGCGCCTATCAAAAAGGGTTTCGGTAGCCTACTAAGAGGCTAATTAAGTCATTTCAAGCTCCCCCTCGCATACTTTCTCTCCTCTACTCACCCCACCTGCCCATACTCACCGCCCCTTCACTTCACCCTTTACCAAGGCTTCCACAACTTCTTCCCCCTCTTCTCATTTCCCCAGCTAACACTCACCTTCCACTATTTCACTTCCCATACTTTCCCACCCATAATTTCCTATCACTATCCCTACTTTACATCCCCTCATTTCTAATAATTTCCCCTACTTCCCCTCACTTACACTCACTTCTCCTAGTGTACTTCCTAATTTCCCCTCACTTCCCCTAACTTCCATACTGATTTCCCCTCACTCCCCCTACTTTCCCACTCCTCATTCCCTTTACTTCCCCTACTTTCCCTCGCCTCCTTTCTTGAACTGATAAGTGTTCCTTTAAAAGTGGCTAGTGTTTTTTTGTGTTTTTCGGATGAAATGTGAAGTAAAAAGTAAGGACATTTGCATCGGGATCAATCGTTCTGAGAACGATTGTGTTCGTAGCTTCTGGAGCCTAGATCTGGACTAAAATTTCTAAAATATCTTAATATTTTTTTGTATATCAAAGGTGACGACGTGCCCGAATTTGAAATTTAGATTTAGCTTGATTTTTGTAAATTAGCATATTTTTATTTCAATAAATTTAAACTGACAATATATTGGTTCCTCGCTACCCCACGCCAGCCGTCAGTAATTCGCTAACATTTACAAACTTTTCAAATATTTGGTTGAAAATTAAATTTTTTGTTTAAAATTCATAATTACGGGGTGGAACTAAACTTTTTTGTTGAAAATTAGTCTTCTTGACTTGAAAATTCAATAACTTGGTTGACATCTTCTTTCTTTCATGACTGAAAAGTTGTTTTTGTTCGAAAATTCGTCTTTTTGTTAGAAAAGTTAATCTTTTTGGTTAAAAAATCATCTCTTTCATTAGATATGCAACTGTTTGGTCAATTTTTTATTTGTTTTTGTTAATAATTTCTCTCTTTTTTGAACATTCATCTCTTTTGGACAAATAATACTGTTTTTAATGTAAATTTAAAATCTTTTTTCGTTGAAATATCAGCTATAACATTTTTCTTTCAGAGTTCGTCCTTCTTGGTTGAAATTCAACAACTTGGCTAAAAGTTTAAATACTTTATTAAAAGTATATTATTTTGGTTAAAGATTCATAATATCAGTTGAATATTAGAATGCTCAGCTAAAAGTTTAATTACTTTGTTAAACATACATTTTTTTGGTGCAGGATTCATCAGTTTAGTTGAAATTTCAACTATTTTGGTAGAAAATTCAACTCTCTGGTGTAAAATGAACTTTTTTGTTGAAAATTGATATTTTCATGTTAAAAATTCAACAACTTGGTTGAGTTATTTTTCTTTCTTGGCTTAAATATCATTTTGGGTTAAAAATGCAATGGCTTAGTTAATTATCGATCTCTTTTGTTTGAGGATTCAACTGTTTTATTGAAAATTCGTCTTTTTTTATGAAATAAACTATTTTAAATTTGAAACTAAAATATTTTTTGGTGGAAATGTCAACTATCACATTTAACGTTAAAAATCTATATTTTCTGTTAAAAATTCAACGAATCTAATTAAAGTTGAACTACTTTCTTGAAAATATATTTTTTTTATTGTCATTCTACTTAAGAAGTCAACTAATTGGTTAAAAGTGGAAGTACTTTGTTCAAAATTAATTTTCCTTTAAATAAAAAATCATCATTTTAGTAGAGAACTCAACTCTGTTGATAGAATTTGTACATATTATATCAAACATTCAACTATTTGGTTGAATCTTGAACTATTTTGTTGAATATGAACTTTTTTGTTGACAATTCATATTTTTGGCTTGAAAATTCAACAATTTCGTCGAAAAATCTACTACTTTGTTGAAAAGTCTTCTTTTTTTACGAATTCAGTGGTCTTTTATCTAAAATAAAAATATTTATGAGTTGAAATATCCTCTATTACATTTTTTTGAGGGCATTTATCTATACTGTATAGTCATTAAATTACTTCGTTTAAAGTTAAACTACCTTGTTCAAAATTAATTTTTTCATAGCAAATGTACCTAATTGAAAATTCTTTTTTTTTGTGGAAAACTTAATCTTTTAGTTAGAAGGTCATATTTATGGTTTAAAATTTAACTTTTGGATTGAATTTTAAACTCTTTTGTTGAAAATTAATTTTTATTCAAAGATTCATCATTTATCTTGAAAATTCATTTAATTGGTTGAAAATTTAACTATTTTTTTTAATATTATTTTTTTTAAATTAATTTTTCCACTGATAATGTGACTATTACAATTTTAGTTGCAAATTGAAATTTTTAATTGAAAATTGATCTTTTCTGGTCATTATTTTGTGTATTATGTTAAAAATTCACCTTTTTTGTAGAAAATTAATTTTCTTGATTAAAAACTCATCCTTTTTCGTTCAAAATGCAACTGCTTGGTTGAAAATGATTCTGTTTTGGTTGTAAATTATGTTTTTTGTTGAAAATGTATATTATCGGGTTGAAAATTCAACTGGTTAGTACGAAATTCGTCTTTTTGGTTTGAGAATTGAACAATTTGGTCGAAAAATCTACTATTTTTTGAAAAAGTCGTCTTTTTTGTATTCGTCTGATTTTTATCTAAATCAGAATCTTTTTCATATCAACTATTACATTTTTCGTTGAGAATTATTCTTTTTTGGGTGAAAATTCCATTGCTTGGTTAAAAGATGAATTACTTTTGTTAAATTTTTGTTTTATTGAAGATTCATGATTCTAGTTAAAAATTCATCTCTCTGATTGCAAATCCGTCTTTTTGGCAGCATTTCAATTTGAACCTAATATTATTAACTACATTAATTGCATTTTGAAAAATCAATACCCCTATTATATTAAAATATAACAAATAATATACAATATTTATAACTCTAATGTCTTGAATTTCCGTTTATGATTATTAAAAAATGAATCGAAACCTTGTAAACAAGGTGGAAAACAAGAAAATCGGGTCCAAATTCTTAATTTCAAATATTTAAGAGGACTTTTCAAATTTAAGGGGGGAAAAGGGGACTTAGGTAAAAATGGGGATGGTCTGTGATCCCTGCAATATATAATTATATTATAAATTTATTCGACCAATATCAGTATGAAATATCTAAACCCAAACTCGATTCTCTGTAACCAGCTGCACTTGGGAAAGGCTTTCAGTAGTTTTCCTCTCCTTTGGCCAAAAGTCCAAGCAAATGCGAGCGCTTCTAATAAAAATCCGGCTTATAAATTTATTCTAGAATAAAATAAATTCACAAATTCATTATTACCTTCTTTGTGGTTTTGAAACATGAAATGGAGATTATAACTCATTAATGTAAGTAAAGTACACTTTTTAACAAAAACTGCGCCAAATTAGCGGTACATGCAAGACTGAAGTTCGGAATTTCCGTTTTTACCGTTTACGTTATTAACTCCTGGTGCATGGAGTAGCACAATTGGAGAATCCCCTAGACGGAAGGAGCCTACACAGAGTGCACACCATGATTTCACATAGAGGCTCATTGTTTTACTGTGAATCAATTACATGGCTCGACTGCCGGCCGATGCTATCTATCTCGAGCCGACGTACTCGTACACGTTCCCGTATGTGTTTTCTGTTCTGCCTTTACGGATTCGCGATCGGTATTCTAGACCTAGGAATACCGCGAATAAGCTCGGAATTCCGCAATCTAAATCTGTAATTGAAACTTTCGGATAAATCACGTACCTATCCGTCGCGTAGGCTGACCGACGCGACGCGACGGGACGCTTTAATGCCTCCCTTGTCCGAGCCTCTCGGAAATAATTCACTGTGCTTGTGGATATTGTCAACTGCCCCTGACAGGACTCTCTTCCGTGTTCACTTAACCTTTTTACATCCTAATGCAAAATCCCCGTCCCATTTGCCCTGTCATCTGTGCGAATTTAATAGGGGATTTCATATCGTTCAAAATCATTTTTCGAGTTGAATTAATAAAAAAAAAATTAGGAGATAAGAAAATTAGTACATGCGTCGTAAACTACGATTCAAGACAGATTTGTGTATAAGCATCTTCGATGTATGATGACCAAAAGCAGATAAAGACCAGTTTTTGGAAGGGGTGATTGTGAATTTTCTTTAACGTATATATGTGGAAGGGGTGGGGGGATTTCAAAGAACTTTTAAAACTGAATACAATAAGTACGGTGGGCTTGGATTGCGTTCAACCCAAAAGAGCTTGCATCTCTGATTTTTCTTCTGAAATAATTTCCGTAATGTTTCATGGTTATTTTAAGAGAAAAAAAAAAGAAAGAAAATCACTGGAGGAATTGTTAAATATACTTCATTTTTTTTATTTCAGGATATTATTTATATATTCAAAAAAAATAAATCGAAGGTGATACCTTCGTCGCTTAAACTCTCTGTTCTGGCATCAAAAAAGAGTATCTTGAACGTTAGACATCTTTCGACATCCGGAGCCCACTAAAATTTTTGAGAAAGTTCGAAAACTTGCCGTTTTTAACGTTTTTTTCAAATATTTCTTCACTTTAGAGCATGTCACTTAAAATTCGTTTCAACGGAAATTGAAGTGCATTATATGCCTTATAAAAATAAATTATTTATCTTATATAGTGTAGGAGGCACGGCCCACAGTGGGACAAAACGCATATTTTTTGTTCAAAAAAGTCTACAGCCTTCAATTTTGCCCCGATTTGCGATTTTTTTTCTTTAAATTAAAGTAAACTAAATTTCAAAGAGCACCTTGGTCATAGATTTTTTAATTTTCATTTTTTTATTTATTATATTTTTACTCAAAGTACGAGAAAATCGAAATTTTGCACATAATTATTATTTACTCTTCAACAACGGTTTGCATATAATAAAAATCATCTTGAATCATCGCAAGAGTACTCCCAGAATACAAATAATTTGATTATTGTATGTTTTGATCATAATAAACAAATTAAATTACCAAATAGCCAAATATTGTAATTTTGGTTTAAAAGAATTTGTTCTGAGCTAAAAATGCTTTTAATTATTGTGAGAGTGATCGTTAGTCAGAATATCTATAAATTATTAACAATTCGAATGATCATAAACAATTTTTTGCAAAAATTTGGAATTTGCGGTTTTTTCGATTGCGGTTTTCCTTTTATCATCTGAATTGATGCATATATTCTTAAAAATAATGTATGTTCAATCACATTTGTAAGGATACAACAATTGCTGGTTTTTTCAACAAATTACATAAATAAATGTATAACTTGGGCACTTTGGCCTGGAAAATAATTTTTTGCACCAAAACTGGTTTAAATTTTTGTGAGACAGATTCACAGTCATTATTTCTATGTAAAATTAACAATAAGCAATTGTTATTATTGATTATCATAGTTTCTTTTCAAATATCACAAAATTTCCATATATTTAAATAATATTTTAATTTTAGTTGAACAAAAATTATTTTCTGGAAGTAGTTTAAATTATTTTGAGAGTGATCGTCAGTAACGATTTCTATAAAACATTACCAATTATAATATTTATAAACCATTTTTGTGGAAAATGTTGGAATTTTTGGTTTTTCAAAATCATATTTTCCTTCGTAAAAATAACATAGGTTCAATTATATTTGTTAAAATAGAACCATTTTTAATGTTGTAAACATATTAAATAAGTTAAAAGCTTTGGCATTTTGGCCTGGAAAAACATTGTCCTGAATGGTGAGAGATTAGAGCAAGTTGACAAATACATATATCTGGGTAGCCTATTCACTAGCGACGGGAAAATAGATGGGGGGTTAGATAGGAGCATAAACGAGGGTAAAAAGGTTATCGGTAGAGCAGGGTCCATTCTCAGAAGTGCAAATATATCAAAAAAAGCTCAAATAGCAATACATAATTCTATAATTGTACCGACTGTGTTATACGGTAGCGAGACATAGACCTGTCAAAAAAAGGATAAGAGTCAAATTAACGCGATTGGCATGAAACCTCTGCGCACAATATGCGGGAAAACACTGATGGACAAAGTCCAAAACGAGACTGCGGAAAGAATGGTTAGAATATATGAATGAGACCTTAATCCGAAAAGACATAAGAAGCCATGGAAACAGGAGGGCTTGTATGAAAAAATGTATCGGCGTGAAGGAAGCTAGAGAAGTATGCCAGGGCAGAAAAGTGTGACGACAAATAGTTCATAAAGAGAATGTCAATAGATTCAATGACGCCTGAAATAAAAGATCTTGGATACTAATGAGCCCGAGTGGGAAACCTCACATAACAAGCTTGTGAGGCTCTTTACTTAGGCTGATCGCTAGAGAGATTGATCAGCAACCTGGGTCGGAACAGTGTTGCGGAAGGAACGTGTTATTCAAATAAATAACATGAAAATTCTAGATCAATCCAAAAAATCTATACTTCCTTGCCCACATTACTATTTTCCAACCGAGCCTAGACGTTGTTTTTTATGATGTTAAATGTTTAAGGCTGTTAAGTTAGTTCTAACTTTTGTTTGAATAGACTGATTAGATAATGTAAACGGGTTTTAAGCATATAACTTTTCTAGTCTTTCATAAAATCCAACGTTGTTGTTGCTGTTGTTTTTCTTCCTCATGTTAAAAGTTCGAATTAATTTTAAACTTTGTTTTCTTAGACTCGTTAGATAATAGAAACAAGTCATGGTCCTCTACCAGTGTGTGATAGTAATTTTTATCAACGTATTTGAATTACCTAACTAGTCTAACGTAGTAACGTTAAAAAAAATGACCTATGACCTCGCTAAATGCAAGAAACCACTTCCAAATTTTTTTTCACGGTTCTTGAAATATTCTCTAGAAATGAAAAAAAATTTTAAAGAAGATCAAAAATTTAATGACCTTTATATTAGTTAATATTTCGCTTTTTTGGTTTCGTAGCCCCTTGTTTACATCCTTATACTTATGGTCGGGTGTTCGTTCTTTCATCGTAGTTTCTTCCTCAGCGAGGAAGTAGCTGAAGTGACATGAAGTAAGGAGATGAGAAGTAGGGGAAGTCAAGGTACGTGAAGTAAGATAATGGGTGGTGAGTAGGGGACAGGAAGTAGGAAAAGGGAAGTTGGGAAGGAAGGGTGGAAAGAGGAAGTAGGGGAACGAATGTGAGGTGTGGGATAGAGGAGTAGGAGGTGGGTATTAGGGGAAGTGAGCAGGGAGGAAAGTGAGGAGGGATAAGTGTGAGCTGTGAGGGATGAGCAAGGGGTGTGATAGTAGATATAGGGTGAAGTAGGGGTCGTGAGGTAGGGGAAGTGGAGAAAGCAAAAGAAGTAGTGGAAGTGAGGGGAAATAAGGGGAAGTATTTAAGTTAAGAGGAAGTAGAGGAGTGATGGGAGAGGATGGGAATCACTCAAAGAAGAGGGTGAAGTAGGGGAACTAAGTAAGACTTGGAAAAAAAGTGGGGGGGGGTATTCGAATGACTTGATTAACGTTTTAAAGGGCTAAAAAACCTTTCGAGCATATAGACTGATACGTTACTGAACTATGATTCATTTGTACGCTGAAGTGCAGATTTTTTATTAGATTAGATTATATTTTTGACCCATCCTACTTGATAGATTATATCAATTCCTGAACATTGCAGGATATTTCATAATATTTTCTGAGAACGCTTGAGCAAAGCCACGTAAAAATAGCTACTCATGAAAATATAAATCGTTTGATAATTCACTCCTGCCTTCCCCTACCACACTTCCCCTTAATTCCCTGTTCACTTCTCCGCCTTATTCTACTTTTTCCTCCTCTACTCCCCCTACTTCCTCTGCCCTGACTTATCTTCCTCTACTTCCCCTCTATCGCTTCCCTTACTACCTCTAGCCACACCCCTACTTCACATCACTTCCCCTCACTCTCTCACCCAGAAAAAAGTACGAAGGACAAACGGACGAACACTCGACCGAAACTATGAGGTTTTCTGCTTAGGGAAGCGTCCACATATTACCTGACACTCTAAAGGGGGGTACACCTAACTCTAGATAATCATTTGTTTAAACCTATTTTTCCTCGAGCGCGTTACGTAGATTTAAATTGATCGATTCGACATTCAGTTCACTTCATGGGGGTCCCAATGCATACTATTAGGCATGGTATTGTTTGCGATTTCTGAAGCATTTTTTTTTAGTCCCAACCTACTTGTCAGTTCATATCAATTTCTAAACATTGCAGGATATTCCATAATATTCCTTGAGCGCATCTGAGCGAATCCAGGTAAAAATAGCTACTGATAAAAATATAAATCCTTTGATAATTTATTTCTTAGTTCACTTGAGCGAAAGAGGAATCTGCATCGAGAGAGCACTCAGGTTACCCCACTCCCTATTAATATTGCTTCGCAAGAGTCAACCCAGAAGTCAATGTGCGCTCGCGCACGGGTTAAATCTTCTTGTATGTAGTAGCATTGCCCAACTCATGCATAGAGTCATGACGGGTTTAAACGATTGCTTATTGCTAGGTGGTGTAACCAGTCGTGGTGGACTGACGCATTGCCTCGAGACTCGCCCGTTTGTTATCCGCCAACCTTACATATACACGCTCCTTACCTTACATATTATATATATATATACAATATGCTATACTTTATAGATACGCGCATCTCACGTACTCGAATCATGTCGGATATAGTCAGTTTTACCCATAGTGAACCTCCTCAATCTGATCCGTGTATCTCCCAACAACCGACACGAAACTGTTTCATAGCAACTGAAAATCACTTCGATTATAATGTGGATGCTATGAATACGCTCTTCTGTTGAGATGGTGTCATGGAATCGCGATTCAGAACCACAATGAAAATTTCTCATTCATTTACTACCATGGTAATTCATCAAATTAAATTATATTTATTATTCTCAGGACTGTAACAGCCTGATTCACTTGAAAAAATTAGTTAGAGTAGACACCGTGCATTTACAATAAAGG
Organism: Andricus grossulariae; assembly: GCA_011634705.1. Classification (NCBI taxonomy): domain Eukaryota; kingdom Metazoa; phylum Arthropoda; class Insecta; order Hymenoptera; family Cynipidae; genus Andricus; species Andricus grossulariae. Next base: position 29,967,628 of record JAABKJ010000755.1, on the reverse strand, counting down.
ATTTCGTAGCTTATTAAGAATTTAATTAAGTCGTTCCTGTCTCATCCTCCCATACTCTCTCCTCACTACTCCCCTCCTTTCAATGAATTCCCCTCACATAATACCCCTTTCCTCACTTCTACTAATATTCTACCCATTAGTCTCCCTTCCGTCAATTCTCACAGCTCTGCATCCCCTACACTCACATTCCCTACTTCCCCTTTCCGCCCTTCCTTCTCTAGTACCCCGTCAGTCACTTCTCTTTGCCTAATTCTCCTCTCATACTCACCCTTATTTCCCCTGATTTGCCTCTCCGCAATTCCCTTGCAAGCCATCCCATCACTTCCCCTAATTCCTCTACCCCCAACACCTCCTACTTCCTCTACTCACCCTTTCCTCATTTTTTCTACTTTCCCTCCCCTCATCACACCACTCTTCCCCGACTTCCTCTCCTTAGGAGAAAGTATGATGGGAAAAAGGGCAAAATTTGTCAAACGATATATCGAAACAGTTTATAGCTAGAATACGTTATTTTTTAGTTTTGTTAGGGATTTTTACCCCTATTTTTGATCAGTAAAATGTATATTATGTAGTATGCACTTGAAAAGGGAACATTAAAAAAATAACAATTTTTAGGACGTTTTCCTAAAATTTAAAAGAGTTCTGGCCCCATTTCCTGTCTTGACAACCTATGGCCTTTTTTAACTACTAAGATAATGAGGTTAGGCAAAAAAAAAGTGGGAAACATGTGTAATCGAACGAACCGGTTTCTGACATTGATGTTTAGTAAAATTGAAGTGAATTTAGAGGAATTTAGGGGAAATAAGAAGAATTGGATGAAATTTAGAAGACTTCAAGGAGAATTTAAAAAGTATTTAGGCTTGTTTTGAGTATTTAAATAAATTCAAGCGAATCCAAATAAATTTAACTGAATTGCAAAACATCATTGAAAATCTCTTCAAACCTTTGTGACCGTACGAAATCCCTCACTTCTTGTGAATATATCCTTTGAAATCCATTGAAATATTATAAAATCCCATGGAATTCTACAAAAGCTAATGCTATTTCTTGAAATCATGCAAAAAATGTTTAAAACACCTTGAGAGTTTTTCAAATTTCTCATAGAAATCCTCAGTAATCTTATAAAATCCTTGAAATCTTTTGAAATATTTCAAAACTTCATATTTAGGTCCTGTAAAATTGTCCCATATCTTCCGAAAATCTAGACAATACTTTACAGTCGCATGCAAATTTTTTGATATCACTCAAAATTATTCAAATCCTTATAATTCCCTTGAAATTGTTTGAATCGCTCGAACATGTCCTGGAATCCTTTAAAATAACATGAAATATTTTAGATCCTTCAAAATCTCTTCAAATTATTGTTGAAATAAATTAAAAATTCCTTGGAATCTTCAAAAACTTCCTCAAAAATATTTAAAATCTTTCTAAATCGCGTGAAATTACTTCAAATGATTAAAAATACTCCGGAATATATTAAGAATACCCTCAAAATATTCAAAATCCTTTGAAATCCTTCAACCTTTTTGAAGCTTCTGAAAATGCTAAAATCATTCAAAACCTTGGAAATTCCTTCAAACTTTTCAAAGCTCTGACAAGTTTCTTGGAACTTTTAAAAATACCCTTAAATCTGTAAAAATTCTTGAAAATATTTCAAAAGAATTCAACAAAATATAGAAATAGGCAAAACAAACTATTTTTTTACAATTCAACCAGGAAGAACTTTTTGGTACAAAAAATATACTTTAGACGATGCTAGGTTTGATACCATGGAAAAAAGTTCTAAACATTTGCCAAAACGTTACGTCAAAATGAAAATTAACATCAAGTTTTGTAGCCGCTTTTCCCGGGTTCACGGAAACTATCTGCCAAGGAATCGTATTGCAATAAATAAAAGCACTCGCCGATTAGATCTATACGTCAATAACATTAATAATTGAACGATATGGTACACATCCTGCAAATATTTCAAACGCGTTCTACAATCTCAATTACTATCTTTACTCAGACGCTGGCAAGAGTCAGCAGCAATATTTTCCTTGGAACTAATACATCAAACAACTTCGAAGACCCTCCCCTCTGGCTATGCTACTGACTACAATTATACCAATCAGCCAAGTACGGACAAACTCATCGCTCTCTTATTCAATCAGCTTTGATTAACGCTCTCGCGATCGGCAAAATACGTTTTAGCAAATAATTCTATGAGTTTCGGTCCTTAGTCATCAAGAAGAGGAAAGAGCGCTCGACCTGCCAAGGTCAAGCGTCGTGATGCGCGTAGGCAGGTATCTGTAACTCGATGATTTTGCAATCCGCTCTTCCTGGTGCAGCGAATTGATTAATGGTACCTGCTAGCGGTAGCATCCACATTGTATGAACATATATATGTAGCACACTTGCACACCAATACTCGCGAAACAACACAAAAGCGACCATCGCTCAAGGTTACACGCGAGCACGAACGTTCCGAATAACTGGAGAGGTCCGGCCCGATTTTGCAGAGTGTGTGTTCCATGCAAGCTTAAATTTATGCTCACTTGTGATTTGTGGAATGCAGTGCGACCATTCATGAAAGACTTCCGTTACCAAGTCGCTGGGAAACAAGCACTGCATCAAACTGGCCCACGCGATGTCATCGTCTTCCTGAGGTAAATTGTTCAGATTCCACCAGTCTTGAGATGAAAGATTGCTCTTGATCAGATTCCAATGTAATCATAAATCTATAATTCTCCAAAACGATTCAAAATGTAATTCGAACAGGGTCGATTATGAGTCTTTCCTGTATTTTAATTTTAACATTTCGACTGCTCCCATGAGCAAGATGTGATTCGTCATAGCTGTTAATAAAATCCCAACTCGTGCAAGAGCAGTCGATTTTAGCTTCCACATACGCTACCGACCGAGGGGAAAACAACTTGGGCAATCCGCTTGACCGCTCTGTTATCGGAATTGGTAATCAGATGTAATCAGGGTAATCCAGAGTATTGCGAGGTAATCAACTTATAAGACGGAGTAATTCAAATCGTTTGGAGTAATCACAGTATTTCAGAGTAGTCCACTTGTAAACCTAAATAATCCACTTATTATCCGAAGTGATCCACTAGTAATCTGGAATAATCAAGTTCTAATCCGGAGTAATCCACTTGCCATTCAGAGTAATCTACCTATAATCCAGGCGAATCCACTTGTAATCCAGTTAATTAGATGTAATTCAGATCATCCAAGTTTTATCGAAAATAAATTATCTTAACTGAAAACTCAACTATTCCAATGTTTGTTGATCATTAATCTTTTTTAGTTGAAAATTCATGTTTTTTTTGCAAAATTCGTCTTTTTTGGTCGAAAATTAATCCGCTTGTACAAAAATTTATATTTATGGTTGAAAATTGAACTATTTGATGAATAATTGAACCATTTTGTAGAAAATTCGTTTCTTTTTTTGTTGAAAATTAATTTTTCAACCGATAATTTAAGTAGTCCATTTTTAAATGTAAACTTATTTTTTTAGTTAAAAATTCAGCTATTAGGTTGAAAATTCAGGTATTTTGTTACAAACTTGTCTTTTTTGGTTGAAGATGCATTGTTTCAGTTGCAAATTCATCTATTTGGTTGAAAATTCAACTATTTGCTTGAAACTGATCTTATTTTGTTAAAAGTTTGTATTTTTTGGAAGGAAATTAATCTTCTATGTTAACAAATCAATTTTTCCGTTGTTAAAAATTCAACTACTTCGTTGGAAGCCAACTATTTTGTTCAACATTCATTTTTTTGTTTTAGTTGCATAATTTTAGTTGAAAATTAATCTCTTTAGTTACAAATTTTACTATTATTTAATTCGTATTTTTCTCAGTAAAAAATTTATTTCATGAAATTGAAAATAAAACGATTCCATTTTTTGTTGAAAACGTATGGTTTTTAGTTGAAGATTAAGCTACTTTGTTGAAAATTCATGTCAAATTCATTTGTTAAAAATTTTTCTTTCTGGTAGAAAATTAATCTTGATACAAAATTCATGTTTTTCTTGAAAGTTTAACTATTTGGTTAAATCTTAATCTACTTCGTTGAAAATTAGGCAGTATTGTAAAAAAGTCATTCTTTGTTTAGGATTGATAATTTCCTTGATTTTTTATTGGAGATTTATTTTGAAGCTACAAATTTAGGGCTCATCATTTGAGTTGAAAATTCGTTCTTTTTTAACTAAAACCTAATTTTTCAGCAGATAATTTAACAATACAACTTTTGTGTCGGAAAATTAACCTTTAATTAACCTTATACTTATTCGCGAAAAAAAGTATTGGATTCCTAATACTTATTCGCGAAAAAAGTAGAAGATACAATACTTACCAATATTTCTTTTTCATAAGGATTTGCTTTTAGTTTACTTATTAGTTAGTAATTAAATTATTTTGTTGAAAATTCAACAACTTGGTTGAAAATTCAGGTATTTTTTTGAAAATTCGTCTCTTTCGGTAGAAAATTAATCTTTTTGGTTGATAATTCATGTTTTCGGTTGGAAATTAAACTTCTCGCTTAAAAATGTATATTTTTTGTTGTAACTTGAACATTTTTGTTGAAAAGTAATCCTCTTTGGTTGAAAATTCGCGTACTTTAAATTCAACACTCAGCTGGAGCTAGGAGAATGAATTCATTAATTTGGTATTTAACAAATGTGAGATTTAAGATTTTATCTTTCACGTAAACTTTTGAAGTTTTCACAGGTTCATAAAATAATAATTTTTTTGTAAAATATCAAGTAATATATTCATTTTCCTAGCTCCTGCCAAGATTTGAAGTTGAAATATGAAATTCTTTAAAAATCGGAATTTTATTTTTTTCCTAAATGATAATTAAATGCTCACAAGGTCAAATTACTTCAATCTGGGCAATGATAGTTTTTAACAGATCATTCGGTTAGTGGAATTCAAGAGATTATTATACCGGACCAAGAGATTAAAGAATTCATTCGAATACATGTAATGTTGTTTTAGGAATGTAAACTGAATTAAAGATTAATTCAAGTCAATTAAACTAAAGTTATTTCAGAAAAAGGAAAATTAAAAAAAATTGAATTCAAGTGAATTCAGCTAAATGCATTGAGAACTTTGATCGCAAACACTATTAAAAATTCTCTCTTGCTATCATAAAAAACGTAAACTAAACGATAAAGGAGAAAGGCAATTGAGGTGAAACAAAATAATACTCAGTTTATACAATAAAAAAAAATATGTATTTTCTTGATAGATGCTTAGGTACTGGCCGCTCATTTTAACCTGAATTACACACTAATTATATGTACAAAACATTAGGCAAGTGCACTTCAATTTGAGAAGCTTGAAAAGGAAATTTGCAGTTTTAAAAAGAAATTTCATACAACGTGGCTCAACCGTAACATTCTCGGGTTATGTTTTAGCACAGCATTTCCAAATAATAACCTACTTTGCAGTTACAATAAATATTCGCTAATAACCATAACAGTAGGTAAGACTATACACATGTCTCCAGAAATAATACTTTAAATAAACTTTCAAGACTTGCCAGATTGAAAATCACACTTCCATAAATCGGACGAGAAAGAAGAGTAGCCTGATCCACCTTTATGCAAGTGGGGAACCCAATACACCAAGCAGAAAACAAGAAGCAACTCATCGATCTACGGACGATCCCTTTGTATAGTATTTACAAAATGAAAATTATATTGGCTCAAATGTCCTCTAACATTGAGTATCACTTACATAAATTATGCATACTGGCCCCTCGTGTTGTGATCACACGTCCGTAAAATATATTTTAGAAACGCGAGCATTCTTAGGGACGTCTGCTAAAATTTGTCTCCGCGCATAAAAAAACTAACTAATTTCAAGAGATGCTTGATCACGTTCGTTCGCATAAATAGAAATATATATATATAATTATATATACATATGTATATAACGATATTTATCTACTGGCCGGCGTTACCGCGATATACATCTATTTATGTTCTTTTTACATATTGTATTGTGAAGGATAAAAACAAGGATTTACATTTAAAATTGATTTCTTAGCTATCTATCTTCGCAATAAATAAGTTGGTTTTCACAATTTAGTAGAATGTTTATTTACAAATTGAACACATGCGTTAGACGATCCACTTGCGGATAACGCTATTTTCACTCTCATTGACCATGAGTCAAATTCACACTTCAGATGTCTTTTAACAATTCTTCGGGACCAGCCCATCTTCAACAGACTGGTATCCTTCAGAGCGAGAGAGGCAGCTCTGCTGGCCTTTTTACTCCAAGTGTAAGGTCCAAAGGTTTACTCTTTCGTGTTGTTTCTTCCTTAATTTCGCTAACGCAACGTTCTTTAGAGTGGAACTCTTCAGCTACTTGACTCGGCCTAGGTGAATTTCTGCTCGATCTGACACTAAGATCTATAGGTTCATCTTGTTCTACTGCCAAGCCACCTGGACTTGGACTAACTAGTAGTAGATCCCCACCTCTTGGAGAATGTTGGGAAGCCGCTGGAGTAATTAGACCCGGTGGTGGATATATTAAACCCATAGCATGATGGGGGTGATATCCGGTGGTTAAAGTAACAGTCGCATTAATTTTTCTAGGTGGAAACTCCCTTTCTGACAGGGTTGGAGAAGCACTGACTTTGAAGAAACTCAGAGCAGAATTACTTCTCGACTCTTCGTGTTCACCATCAACGGAAGAAGCTCCACTGTCGCTAGGGGTGTCTGCTGCCCTCTTGTATGTAGGTAAGAAAGGTCTAAAAACTTCTGGTGGACTCGAAGGTATCACACTCTCTTTTTGTGCAAAGTTAACAGGATAAATTGGAGAGGTGGAAATAGGATGTTTGTAACCAAAAGACGAAGGTGGTGTGCTATCTCTTGGTGGTGTTCCAGGTTGTTGGCTGACTCTTTCACGTTCCTTCTGCCATGCTAAAAACCTCAACTGATTTTGAAGAGCTACATCATCTGGATGAGGCGACTTATTTCCTCTTTCTTGCTCCTGTTTCAACATTGCTACGTGAAGAAGGTGAGATTGCAGAGCAAGGTCTTCCTGGCTTGGAGATGTTCGGTCCTTGCTGTCCTTGCTATAGATCATAGTCTGTTGCGTTTGCGACTGTGAGGTTGGAAGAAAACTTGGTAAGAAACCTGGGCCAAAAGGCGAGGCACCTGGGCCTCCCATATGCTGATTTCCGTTGGTTTGTTCCTGAAGAAGGCAATGGATTTTAAACCAATTCGAACGTCGTCCGTAGCGTGAGCCAGACTTCGACATTCCCACCATCAGGCACTTTCGCAGTCGGCACGCCTTGCATGCTGTACGATTTTTCTTATTGATTACGCAAACTCCGCCATTCTTGCACTCTGAGATGCTGCCGAGGTTGTTATACGTTCGACCGAAGAAGGACTGTAACAGAAATAGAAAAATGTCTTGTTAGATTATATTGTATATAAGAAAATGGATATAGAATATGCTAGTGAATCAGGTGAATATTTAGTTTATGAGACTGCGCTTCTCTTCCTAGAGATTCCACAACACAAGTTGATTAACGCTCGGCTATTCGCGCAGGCTTCGAAAGTGCGTATTAAAATCACTTATGGCGATAGTGCTGAGCGAGAAAATCCTACTTTAGACACTGTGGGCAAATTGGATGACCGGACCGTAATTTTCTGAAAAATTTTTCTTCAACCATAGATGTAGTTAATTACCTCATACGTCTGGCTAGGTACGGCCGAAACGTGCAGTGGAGACGCCTTGCCCGCACGCCACGCGCGTTTCCATCGGATTAAACGTCAGAGGTTTAATGTTACGCGCGTCATGAGAATTAGCATGCCTAGAAGAGGAGAGTATACCGCGTGGTCGCTCGTAAAGTTAAACGCTTGTCGGCCGACGATAAAACCGCCTCTAAGGTCCAGCTTGAAGCTGAACAGGCCCGCTCGCACGGTCATCGAGCATTAATTTATGACCCTGCTTTTGATTCTTTTGTAGCTCATGTAGCCATGGATTTCGAGGCGCCGACCTACGTCCCGTACGATCCGATTCGCGCTAGGCTTGGTACTTCCGTATAAGTTGTGATCTTCGACCGAGTACTGATTCTGAGTCATGAATCAGCAATCCAAATTCCAGAGGGATCACGTGGGTTGAATATCCCGAAACTCGAGTCATGGTATTAAGGTCTCCCATATCAGGATTAACAAATCGTTACCGATTAAAATTTGGCAACAAGAATAACAGTTGGAATAAACGCTTTCTCTAAATCAGGTTTAAAAGAAAGCTCTGATTTTCAAAAAGTGAAGTCTCATGTGTCGTATTGTAAACTTCTCGACCTGGTTCATATTTCTTCTGAAGCTACGGTTCCACAATCTTTTGGTAGCGATCTCAAATCATGAGACGAAGACTTCGCGGGATAAGCGCGTTTTAAGTTGTCTCAGCAAACGAGTTTATGAAAGGCTGCAATTTTATGAAAGACACCTGTGCTGATATTTTTCGCTACATATCTCAGTGCGATAGTATCGGCTTTCGAAATTCTCTTACGAAAAAAACTTCAGCTCTCTTAATGAATTTTGCAAGATTCTAAATCTTATGATTCAAGGTAAAATGTATATCTCTTGAAGAACAGAGAGATAGACGATTAAATGTGTAACACCAGAAAAGCCTGTTAGAATGTTTCAAGTTTTTGCAATAGTTCTTCTCACATAGTGAGGGAACAAGAGCAGATCTTGATAGAAAGGCTTTCCGTTCTCCAAACGACTCGCTTGTTTGCTCACCATTTAGGGGCGCGTGCGACAAATCCGTCGCCGAGCGCCGCCTTGGGATTATCTTAAATCAGTTGGCACGCCCGGAATCTCGAACCGATTTGTAACACCATGAATAAGTCTAAGAAAAATCTTTGTCAGCAGCTGCGAAAAACTTCAGACTCTTTTCTCAGCCGTTCACCTCGTGAGTCTCAGATGCCAAGTGTGGGCGATGTGGGTAAGACTTTTTGCTCAGCTCGCAGACGAAGAAGGAAAGCTGTACTGCTTCGCTTTTTTGCTAAGGTATCATCCGAACCCAACACACCTCTCGTTCAATACTTGCATCGCTGAGCCAGAGAATGTCATTGGTATGACGTTCAACGAGTCGATCACTCGCCTCGGCGACAATTTCCTAGGAAAAAACGTACATTTTCCTGCACGTGAGGGGAATTAGAATTCTGGTTTCTAAACCAGAAGTTGATGTAAACAAGGAGCCGACGCGATCCGAGGCTCGAATAGGAGAGCACACTCGCTGAATTCGAATCCCTGCCCCATAAGAGGGACCATGTCGACTTGTCATCTGTTTGCCAACGACCACGTTGCTGAAGAAGTCGACCAGCAATTCGAATTCCTCGCATAAGTAATGCTATGAAAATCCTAAGATCGATTTCTCTATTCCAGAAACTAGATCCGAATTGCAAAATATCCCTCGTCATCAATCTTTTTAAGCTGACTTTTATTTCAGCATTTACACCCAGCATGAGAAATTTAGAGAGTCTGATAAAATAATTTCCGTCGTTGGAGGGTAAAGTGAGTCATCAAGTAAACGATGAAAATCAGTGTTTTAATTAAAGTGATGAAAATCTCTGTTCTGCGTGAAATATAATACGCTCCCGGAAAAGGCGTATCTCTTTCGCATGCCTTATCCATGGCTGTATACGTATATGAGCACATTTTCTTACGAGGTACGAAGCAGCCGCGTTTGAAGTTGTTTCGTGATCCAAGTCAATTGATCGCATAGCGCACCTAAACGACAGAGGGGGACTGCCGTTTCACAGTTCAGTCGCACAACACAGTAACACATGGGTGGATACTTCTGTCTTATTCGTATTAGTGACTACTATGAGTGTAGAAACCGAGTGCCCGATCCACCAGCCACCTCCTCTGCTAACTCCATCTCTTCTTCCTTTCTCCGTATTACCTGAAGCACCTGTGTCTTGCGATAGGCCTCCCTTGTCACACCCACGCTTCACGATATAATCCAGTCCTTCTTCCACTTATGTGGTCCAATTCTTTCCTTCCCTTCTAGTCTTCTCCCCTAGAGATTTTATGAATTTATAAATCGTATTGATTCTAAGTGAGAAAAACTATAATCCAATAAATCTTCTCTCTCCAATATTTGCCTTTCAGTCGCTCGCGTATCAAGAATCCATATATTAAGGACGTGGGAATGTGAAATGGCCTGTCCAGCTATTCCTCGTGGGGCGGTCCTGTATGTTGTCTTCGCGGGTGAGAGGGTCCCGTGTCACACGTCGCTGCTACGACCTCGCAGGCATCCAAATCACAGTGGGGTTCTCGAATTTCCCATATGCCTCTACGACTCGCATTCTTCTGCCTTTGGTGCTTCCTCTTTACCTTTTGTTCTTTCCAAACGCATGCATTTCACCTACCAGTCGCCAACATCAATTTGTACAGGTTCTTCTCTTTTTCTTTTCGGTCGAAAGGTTACAACAATGACAAAACGTTCAGGACTTAAGGAGAGATTGATTGCAACTCTGGCTGATTAGAATTCTGCTTTAATATACTTATGCCAATATCATTATGCAGATTTTATGTCCTGCATGAATAATCACATTACCTGCGACGATGAAATGATTTGCTTAAGTAATCGATTAGTTCTTGTCAAAGCAAAAACAGATTAAGTTTATTATTACGGAAGTCTAATTAATCAGGTATTATCAGGAGATTTAGTTCTCTAGAGTTGACAAGAATTTATGTATTAGCTTGGGCCTTTGAATCTTAGAGGCCGACTTTGAATTAAAAGTGGGCGTCAGATAAATTGCTTTAAATTCCTCGAAAATCAAAGTGGTCTCGAAAGGAAAACAACTAATCGGGTCTTTCCAAGAGATCTGTTTACACATTCGCAAAGGCACATTCATTAACACATTAGAAAATAAAATCTCCGAGGCAAATGTTTGACCCTGATTCGACAGATCTCAGGGAAGACGCACATTTCTTGGAATCTGCGTCACTTGCGCCCAGCTCCAACTAATTCTCCTCGTTCTTGTTTCCTTCCTCGATGGCATTCCTCGGGAGATGACTCGACCTTTCTCGTAAGCAGAAAACCGGATCACGCAGTTCAGTGTGTTACAACCCATAATTCTAAAGTGGAAATCACTGGGGCTTTGTTATTTTTTTATTACATTTTTTTACACTCAAGATTTAATTTTTTATGGAAAGAAACATTATGAAAAAAAATTAAAGGCTTCGCATAAATATTTACAGACAACAAAGAACGTAGGAGGAATCTGGCGACATCCCAAGTGCAATTCGCAACTAGAACACATTCGAGGCAAACGCGAACAAATCACTCGAATCGGTATGATGTCATTCTATTTGAAAACCTTGGACGTATATTCTTTACATGCAGTCCGCGTTCCCACTCTCAATTTCGTTTCGGAATCATTTCCCGTGATCATCACGTACAAAGTTCTTGCCTTTCGCCCAACAAATGAAATAAACAAAACTCTTAAAGTGGGTTTTTAGAATTTACTTTTCTCTTATAAACAATTTTTTTTTTAAATTGAATATTTCAAGGAAATCTGGGAAAAAAGGTAAGGAAGCGAACTGAGAATTCTGGATTGCTAGTCGAAGGTTTGAATGGATAAAAAGAAAGAGGCGCCAATCGCGTAAGTAGTGGAGGTTTGTTTTCTTGTCCGTTACGGTAAAACGTTTGAACAGCAAGATCGTACGTCATTAGTTTTTACCTCGATACCAATATGGCTGTAGATGATTTGTCTTCTTCGGAGCTATTTGTTTGCATTAGATTCTCGATTGCTCTGGGCGACATCGGGAAATCGCCGCCAATGGATGTACCTACCCGACTTAGACTTTTATTCTACTCTGATAGCCAAGGGCTTTCGCTATTGATGTTCGAGACTGATTTGTGATCTTGCTTTTAAAGAAAACAACTTCAACGTTCGGACGAGGATGGATTAACAGTTTGTCAGAAATAGACTGGTGCACTTCCGTGTGCCGCAAGAACATAGCATAAATGTTCTTTGTTAGAAAAGAGAAAGAAATACATCCACTTTCTTAGGAAAGACGAAATAGAACTAAGTATGTTTGAATTCATGAAACGCAGTAATTATTCCAACTGTTATCTTCTATCAAAATGATGTATTCATACTCAATTAGATGCAGACTAATGAAACATTTTTTTGAGGCCTGAGATTTATAGTTCAGTAATGAAACAAATAAAAATTAAAGTAACGGGTTACCGCAATTGTATGGCGTTAAAATAGAACGTGTAAATAGTAGCGCTAACCACAATTCTAATAAAATTTATCACGAATGTAATAAACGTTACTACAGCACATGGCTACCCTGTCTTGTAATTTGGTCTCTCCACGATTCTTATTTTCCTACACAAGAAACTATCCAACTAAAATATAAAGACGCATCCAGAACTTTCACAAGTTTTTAAACTATTTACGATCAGATTCCATGCCTCATTCTTCTCTTTTTTATCATATAATCTATATTCATTTCCGGAACTTTGTGCACCTGAAATCGAGCACGACCCGCGACGTCTTTACAGGAGAAAGTGAAGTTATTAGAACTCAGGTATCGACTTTAGCAGAGAGAACTTTGCTTCCGCGGATAGGACAAAACCAAGGTGAAGAGAAGTGACCTCTGTTCACCTTTCGCAAATTAGTTTCGGTACCTTCTACGTGAATATTTGATCTGAAAGGCGATTAGAGTTGTTTGAATAGGCACTATTTATCAGTAAAATGTCATCACTGAAATTTTTAAATGATTTTTGAAACTTTTTTAAGGTCTCCCTTTTAATGTTTATCTTTGAGGAAAGAAAAAAATTAGTATCGACTGAACGTAAAGCGATCGGGTCGAGGCGATTGCGCTGTGGGTACGCGAAACGCCGAGCGCGTTTTTGAAACCCAGTTGCATAATGTCGATTGTTCTGGAAAGATCTCGCGCCCGCGAAAGACAAGAGACAGTGAGGCCAGGTCGTTGTTATTGCGCAGAACCTCGTCTGCTGGTTGAATGTTAAGTACCATCTGCAAGGGCGATTCCATTTGTCACGTGGTAACACGACTGGGCGACTCGGCGTGAACTGGGGCACCTGCTTGTACGTGCCGTCGATTTGCCCAAGTGGATTTGCGCGAATCGCATCCCTATGCTCACGGTTTAATGATCCTAGTGAGTTACAACGTCAGGAGATCATAATCTTTTTAGAAATTAACAACAGAATCCTGCATCGTGGCAGGAGAGATCTCTGAGTTGCAAGTAACATACGCGCAATTTTGCAAACCGCAGAGATTTAATGCGCCACAACTAGAAGATTGCGTCTGGAGATAAAATTACAAATAAGAGCACATCTCAACTCTAAACGCTCCACTTGCGCAATCGAGTGATTTCATTTGTTCATAATACGAGCTATAAAATAACTTGTTTTTTTAGAAGTAAAACTTTTGTGATTAGTGCTTCAATGAGGAGAAAATTTACGACTCCTGAATAACGTTTTTTTTAGTCTATCATGATTGGGTAAGTCCTGAGATACTTATATACTCGTATCTTTGAGTTGCAACATATTTGTAATTAAAACGGCAGTATCTGTCTGAAGTTAGATCGCAAAGATGAACGCTAGAGCTGACCGATCGCATTTGGATTCGCTGGCCAGATCCGATCGATAGATCCTTTCATAGGTCGCGATTTATGGATCGTAAAAACAGTCGTAAAGCCAACGTCGCGGTGGTTTGGCCCACATACGCGGTGGTGCTTCCCCGGTTGTAAGAAAAAAAGTCTCAGTGTTGAGCTCGAAGATATGAGGGCCGTAAATCGCTTGCTTATGGGTGCAATGTGGTTCGCGGTTTCCTCCCTAGGTCACGCTTTACGTCCACTGGAGTCCACCGCAAAGGGGCCTTCGGAACGCCCCGCTTCCGAAGAGATCGGAAACTGGAGACAGCGAGCAACAAGTTGGTTCTTTCATCACCTGATTCTTCCCACGAAAATATTGTTAGGATACAAAGAGACAACATATTGTCAAGTGCCATATGTCACACTTCCATATTCATAACAAGGTAATATAAGATGTAAAAAACGGAGAGACAGGAAAGATGATTGAATCGATGGTTGACGGATGTAAGACTAATAAGTATGAATGAAGAATGCACGCGTTGCATAAGAAAGAACTTTCAATGCTACTTCTGACAATCTTTTAATAAAATGAAATCGACTCATTTCTTACATTTCCTTTCCTTTTGTTGGCAGTGTCACAATAATGTCCGGTTCGATATAAATATTGCATTGTAAATATTAAAAAGAAGATGTAATGCCTTTCCTGTCTCCCGTCGTAGAGGAATACTGCGGAATTCATTCGCAGCTAAGTATTTAAATGGTGTGCAATTAGAGGCGTAATAGCAGCAGTTAAGAAGTGCGTCCGCGTCTCTGTGAAGTTGGTAACTCAACATCTACTGTAAGTGTTTGGCCGTACGCGGTACTTCCCTTGCTTACCTCTGATGCTGCTTTATGAGCAAGCTAATTGTACGGAACGAGAGATATCGCCGAGAGATTGGATCCATAATCGACTTTATGACGCTCTTAGTTCGGAAATAGCGAACGGATTCGCCTATCCAAAGAATTTTACGCACATTGATCAGATGATACCTTCTAAACAAGAAAATGTCAATAAAGAACTAATTTCATTAAAGAAAATAACAAAAACACTAAATCGTAAACTTTGGTTTACAGAAGCGAAAATGGTTTTTCTACCTGACACGTTCCTCTAACCGGAAGCGGTAACTTTACTCCGCTAAGTGCCTTTCTCGATCTTTCAGGCGGAAGTGGTGTGAATTCTAGGTTGATGACGGTAAAGCGTCAGTCATCAAGAATTTTCGAAGAGGCACTTTCCATCCATCTTGGTGACCTTTTTAATGAAGCCATGTCGTCGCCAATCGCCATTGTTTCACGGATGAATAACCCGACTTCTGAATCACTCGTTCAACCACTTAAGGCCCCAAAACGTGAAATCTCTTTTTGTACGCCCGCAGTCCGCATAATTCTCGGCCATTGAGTCGTGAAAAACAATGAAGTCGAAAATTTGCATCATAGAAGGTCGCGCTCGCGACCCGAATCCGTGTTTGTTAATGAATTCAGCCCCGGCGGAAACGGGGCCTTGCAAATTGGTGCAGTGACAAAAAAACCTCGCGTAAATATTCATTTCAACTACGTGGTCCGCTTTGCAGTCCCTCTAGCGCATCTTCGGTCGAAGTCGCACCGGCGGTGCTCCGCAGGGACTCGATAATTTTTTATTCAAGTCGATATAAAAAGTGATATGAATTTAGATTACTTAGATTCAATTTATTGTGGCAAAGATTCATTGAGGAGATCTGATTCATGAAGTTGAACGAATTATTCTTGACAAACAATCAATGAAGCTAAAGTAGGCAAAATATTTTGAAGACTGTGCGGGTGGAGGAATGGAATTCGATAATTATATCAAGTCACGGAATCTGATCATATTTCCTACAGGTATCCATTGGCTTCAAAAATTCCGAACAGCGTAGGCTGGAGACGAAAAAGAGCGAGGCGAAGAAAAGAAAAAAGAAGAAGTGGAAGACGGCTACTCTCGCCCGAATGTTACGCGGAGAATCCAAGGCGGTCGTTAGTATGCTAATGGAAGTTCCTCCGCTTCCACATAATGGTCCCTTTTAGTGTCCGCTAAATTATTTAAAATATTTCCGAATGTCGTTCTAATTGGTGCTAGCATCTAAGAGCCACGTGTGTAAGCAACCTGCAACCGACAAGGTCGGGACTTCGTTACTGGATCATGAATCTGCTTTCATTTCGGGTGCAGAACTCCGGCGCCAGAGTTTTGTTTGACTCGCTAAAAGAAATCTCTTTGAAAAAGGAATTTCTCTTTAAAAAACTAGAAGACAGAGCATGTTTTTCTTTATGCACTTAAACTGTATTTACCTAAATGGTACTGCTTACATCGACCTTGACTTAAGAGTGGACATGTGTCCACTGAAGGTGAACGTAAGCTATTAGTTTCTGGTATCCTAATGAGGTCCAATTACTATCGGATAGGTCACTTAGTATGCCGTACCGATATTCCACGGAGTGTACCACATTAGTGGAACGACGAGAGCAAGGGTCAACACCCTTGGGCTGGATTGTCGGTTAACGAGACTCTTTTTCCATGTGCTCTCCCCTAATGCTCCTTTATGTTCGCTTCTCGACTTTGTCGAGTCCAGTCTCGACTGCAGCGCATGTCGCCTTCTGGTTTTACGCGTGCTTCTCGTTTGCGCACGTGCACCACGTCCACCTGTCTCGATGTTTGTCCGTCCGTGCGCCGGTTCGGTTGTTCCTTTTGCAAGAATAGAGCATCGACGATTTTCTGTCTAGTCCTAATTTCGCGGCAAAACAGGAAACACGCTGAATTTAAGAGGGTCACTCCTTTTCGGATCAGTGAGCTATTTTAACGAGATGTAACAAAACTGGGGTAGTGGTTCTTTCAATATGTGAAAAATGTCAATTTGCCGCGCTTAAGAATGTTTGGTGGTATTACATTGCAGTAATCACTCTCGAATTCTGGACATTAAAGAATATGTTTTGTTTGAATATTTACGGTGGGAAATATCAGTAATTGTTACGTAGATGAATCTCTCTGGCATTATGTAAATTGCAGTATTCAGTTAGATGGATAATGCTCTAATTACACAGGCACAATTAACAGCTTAGCGCCGAGATAAACACGGTCGGGATACCACAGAACCGAAGCGGTTTGCTTTGATCTACTTTACATGAATATCTTATCTTGCAAAGGCGTGTCGTTTGCAATACAATTCCTGTCGCGGCACGTGTTTTAATATTAGATTTAATTAATAATTCAAAATATATTGTACCTTGCAACCTTCACACGTGAATGCTCCGAAATGAAAACCGGCAGCCGGTTCGCCGCAGACCTTACACTGTTGATTCATCTGTAACGAAAAATCACAACTAATTAATCACAAATTCATAAAACAAAATCACACAAACTATTTAGTTCTACTTTCTATTCTCGGAAAAATTCTAACTCAGACAGTTTAATCTCTAAAAAAAAGTATAACAACCCGTAACTTTCAAGGCCGCAGGTGAAAAACTTTCCTAAATTCGAAAGGTATAAAAGTGTAAAGAACCTTTCGAGGAAAGCGGCGAGTTTTCTCTGTCAGAAGGATATTAGGGTCCATTGGTTCTGTATATTACCCCACCCGAAACTCGTTTTTAGTGACATCGTGCCATAAATCGATACTATCTCAAAGTGATTTATGATTTTAAACCAGAAAGAATGTTGAAAACGTTAAAAAATCAAAGAAATTATTCTAAACTAATATTAATCATCTCATTGAATAATAATTATCGCAACCTTCATTTCCAGAGTTAGAGTATCCAGTAATTAACAAATGCTGATTCTCATTATGACCACAAAGTTGAATTTAATTAAAGAATACACTTCTTCAGTGTGGCAAGTGGTTTGCGCTGTTAAGGTCAAGGAACGCGTAAAGCAAAAAATACATTTGAAAACGCCCCGTCCCGATAAAGTAAATTGAAAAATCGCCTTACTTCTTTCTGCGCTGACAAAACACCGAGGAACCCAAGGAGCGGTGATTCGTTCGACTCTTAACGCATGTTGAGCCTTTGGGTAGGTTTTTGCTGATGTGCCAGGGTATTTTAACGAGAATTCAGAGTGGCGGTAATTAGAGCTCACAGAAGCGATCCGATACGACACGAAGAGGCTCTCATTCATTCGTACCTAATTACGTTAAGACGACCGCCAACGGCGAGTAAAGTCGCCTCTCTGTCCTATAACGCATATGAGCAACAAACAACAGGTATAGAGAAAAGAGCTACCGCGGCTTCGTTAAAGTTTTCAAGTTTTTAGCCCCAAGCAGTGTTCAATGTCCGGATCACTCTTCTGACCTCACCTTGATGAACGAACAAACACGATTTATCGATCGATCGTTTCGAATAATCAAGGTTTCAAAAATCTATTCAGATTCCATAAATTAATTTCAAAGTGAGATATATCTAACCGAATCTGTTGAAATCATAACTATGAGATAAACACCGGCCAGCATTTGCCCTTAATACAATCCATCAACTCCGATTGACGTAGGTAGTGGAAAGATTAGACGTTTCTTATAATCCCCTGGAAAAGTGGAGAATTTTTTAATCAAAATGGTAATATATAGAAAGCCGGTAGCTGTTTCTTAACCAAACTCACGGTGAGGAGTCTGGGACCTTCGTCCCTTGATGTAATCGCGTTCGAAAGTCGCGTTAAAACGCATACGGTGTCAACGAGTTAACCTCTTTTTTTTCATCGAACTCGTTTCGAGTTTAATACCAAGAAGACCTCTATCAGGATCATCTCGCCTGAGGCATTTGGAAGCAAAAAATCGGAATCCAGCACGTGTTACCATTGAATAATTGAGCCATTGATGCATTCACAAGATCTTTACACTCCCCTTAAAACGCAAATGGCACCCCAGTTTACACCAGAGTCAATATTTGCGCATACACTTGCTTGTTCATGAAGTCGTACCTGCTCCAAATATGAACTTACAAGGTTACAAGAGGGGCACGTGAAAGTTTCCGCCTCTCTTCCGCCACCCCTGTCGTCGACTTTTGCACCGAAACGGGGTTGCACGCTTGAAGGGTTCTTTTGGGGTTCGCAAGACCCATTCCAGTGTTTACGCACCATTAAATTCGACTCTTGTATGACGTTTATCCCTTTATATTCCTTTTCTTCTCAGCTTTTTTTCTTTTTTTTCTGCTTCAGTTTTCTTACGGACACCCTTCTGCACGCTCTTGCCCTCTGATTTAAACCCCCATAGATGCATATGTATATTGCAACCCTTCTTCATTTGCATTCGTTTCGTCACTGCTTCCTGATCGTTGAGAAGCGAACGAGAACGACCCAGAGTAAGAAGAAATCATTAGCGAAGGACGCTGTGTGAATAGTACAAACGATTCACTGAATGGAATACAAAGAGAACAGCGATAATTACGCAAGAAACGTAATTAGTGAAATTAGGTGCTCAAGGAGACCTATCAAGGCTAATTCTAATCGGTCCGGTATCATGCGAGCTCGCGCGTGATTTACATTTGACCTCAGGCAAACACACACGAATTGACTTCTGTTCAATTAAGTTGAGTTTTGGATGAGCCGTGGCGATACTTGATAAGTCACTCGGATTTGAGAAAGAGAAAACATTCAATGTCACCGAGAACTATACTGAAGCTGATACTATCTAAGCGGATTAAGGTGACAATCTTAAGTGTAATTTGTGGTACTTGTTATGAAAATGTTACGAAATTCAAAACCGTATAGTGAAGGGGAATACGATATATGATACACCTTTTCTACTTATAGATCTTAATTGTGATCAGAGTCTCAGTTAGGGTGTATTCAAAAGATTGTCTCCAAACAATAGAAGAAAGACTAATGATATTTTTGATTGACATAATGAAACTTTCGCATTGAGAAAAAATGTATGAGAGCTGGTTTCCATGTGTCAGAATGAAATTTAGCATTCGGCTTTTAATATAAAAGAAGAAAGAGAATCTATGAAATTGACAGAGTAGTTGCGATTCGGCCTAGTAAACTCTATTGTCGACTGATTCATAATGTGAGAGTGACATAAAGGAGGACCTTTTTCTAAAAGAAGACTCTTCTCCTGCTCCATTTTATAGACTCATGAAAAATACGCGATATGTTTCACTTATCAATCACCCTCTAGCATAAAGATATTTTTAGAAAATTAATTCTGACCATTTCTTCGGGGCTATTGGCTTCTGAATCTTTTCCACAGAAAGATTCTCAGAGTGATCGAGTTTTTCGTAGAAGAACAGACCGCACGAAAAAATACGAATCACCCTCGAAGCCCTGTCGACGAGTCTCAGGTGGGTGCGCATTTGAAAAGTCCCTTTGTACCTGGACCATGGAGTACTAACAGCTAAAAAGGAGAAGTGCCCTCGACAAAGCAGATCACGGCGGGTCTCCGGAGCTTTTTTGACCCAGAAAATGTGGAAAAAGCGAGGGCAACAATGACGTCGGCGTCTGGATCGCGCGCTCGCGCAATTTGTATCGGTGGATGCGTTTTTAACGATCCTGGTGATGGATGAGGATGGTTTTGTCGGGCTCTCGAGGCGCTTGATCGGCACTGAAGTCCCTGAAAAATGGTCTTTGGCCCGGGGACAGGAGTGCTCTTCGGGACCTCCTTCGGTTAATGTTTTCGCGATACACAATGCGCGCCACGGGAGCCAAAAGAAGGAGAGACAATTAATAACCTTCCGTAGGATCATTTATCGCGACAGTTTAAACTGAGTCGAGGGTCCTGCTGTCCTCGTCCTTATTCCTGCCTACAGGTCGTTTCGAGAGTCATACGTAGGTATAAGTTCATATAGGTAGGTTCATGTTCACTCCACGACATTGTTCGTCTCCTCAAGCCGTGACCGATCCGATTTTTAACAGGCCAAAAAGTTACGCTCATATATAAGTCACACGTATGCGTCCTGAATCCTAATCCAGAAATATCCGCCGGCACTCGAGCGGACAACCCTTTCCACTTGTGAGAATCGCGCTTCGCATCCACCACCCAGTCTTGCCAATTCGCCATGCTCGCGTATAAATTGAACGACTCGCAGCTGCAATATGATACAATGCAGCTGTAGTACAAATACGAGAATTAACTACATGCCCAATTTCCGTATCAACCAAAATTAACAATCTTTTTACAGTTATTTTTTAAATTATATCTGAAATATTCTCTGAATCTGAATTAGTAGAAAACTATCTATATTCATACTGTTAGATTTTTTATTCACGAATTTGTCCGCGGTAGCGCTGTTGTTTAAATTTGAATACTGGGTTATGAATTAGACAACGAGGTTAATAATATTGTCTTGAAAAATGTCTTTCACGCCCTCGTTACTTAATAAATTGAAGGAAGTGAACGAAAGAAGGAAAAATTAATATTCTGTAATAGGAGCATATCAAGAATAAAGAGATTGGAGACTCCAGGGAATATTATATCGCAACACCCAGTAGTTAAATTTAAACATCAAAATTAAACTTTATCGATTTCAATTTTCAATGCAACCGGGGATAAATTTCCGAATCAAAAATACTAATAATATAAACATAAGCATCAGTTTCTTAAGCAAGAAATTATATTCAAATTCAAATAATTAAATTAGTAGTGAATTAGATGATAGGGATAAATTAGTAGAAATTACATAACTGCAAATTAAACTAGTAGAATTAGACTACGATTTAGTAGAACACTAATAATTATTTCACCAACAATTCCGATATAGAGAGTATTAAATAATCTATACACTATTAAAATAAATTGATCATTCTGACATAAGGACATCTAGCTTTTTTTTAAGTGTGAAACTTCTAAAGGAAACAAAAAGTTTGTTTTTTTAGATTTACAGAATAAATTTTAAATACTGCAATTTTATTATTAAACAATAGAGGAAAATGAAACAGGATTACAGACTACGAAATATCACAACGTCAAATCCAAAAAATTACTTCCTCATTCACTTTTCGTGTTTCACGTTTTATTTAACATTTCGCACTTCACCTTTGATTCTGCAATGACACGTTTCATGGAGCACGGCTCCCCATAAAACCTCGTACCGCCTCATTTTGTTGCATGCAAGTAGAATGGGACAAAACGACATTTTATGAGATTCGTGATCTCTGAAACGTGTCATTTCAGAATCTGCATTCCTAATTTCTCCCCATTGTCTTTTAAGCATTACTTTAGAAAATATTGTCCACTTTTTATGTAACATTTCTAACTGTATTTTTTGAAATTTATATTGACATTTTCACATTTGCATGCATTTGCATGATTTAAAAAATGTTTTATTAAACGTGAATGAACCAATTAGCCTTATTTTGCGATAAATCCTAGATCTGCGGAATTTAGCATTTAGATTTCATGCATATTTTATGAAGGATCCGAGAAAGGTGAAATTAGTATTAATCGATTTCGTTAAAGAAGCGAACCATGTATCCAGGAGCCTGTTAGGACATAATTGGCAGAAGGCGTAAGTATTACGGTTTCAGAAGAGTTACACTTATTTTTGTTTCGAGGAAGTTACACCGATGGTAAACCGGAAACGTGAAAGACCCGTTTCAAGCCTGGCTTGGCATGCGCCTCGAGGGCGAGCAGACGCACTTTAATCTCTCTTCATTCGGCGATTAAACGCGCCTCCTTTGATTTATAATCTCGTAAATGCCGATCAAACGCTGCTTTTAACTGCGCCGCAACGCTTGCGCGCACTTCTCATTGTAAAATTTCCGCGAGTTGCAATTAAAGTTTTTCCATTTCAAAATATTGGTTACTTCTAAGCAACTCGAGAATTTGTCATAATAATTTAAAAACGTAAGATTATTTTCCAACTCGCGACGGGTTTCAATCAACATTTGTCACCAGTATTCCATTAGTCCCTATTTCGAAATAATTGATTTTCTCCTCGGAAGGAAAGAGACGCACGAGAGTGTCTTTTTATGTACCTCGATTATCGTAGTTGGTTTCAGAGATAAGAAGAGGATAAGATAGGGGGTAAAGGGGTGTGAAGGAGCCGAACCGTTACATCTCAAAGCGCATCATCAAAATACGTGTGGATGTATCATGGCAGCAGTTTGGCCGAATGAAACAAGAGACGGTTGGGATCTGAGGTATATGCCCTCCTGGCGATTCATCTCCAAAAAAAAAAAAAAAGTTGGATAACGGAATCCACAATAAATATCGACATTTCGACCATACTTCCTTATCTTCTCCTAAAAGTAATATACGGTTCTTCCTCTATTTTTTAAATTTAAATCACAAGAGATTCTTGTCTCCAATCAATTATATTGTCAAGATTGAAAATCAGAGCAAATGAAACTAGAAAATAAGAGACGCATAATTGCAAATCTGGGCTTTATTTACATTTTAACGAATCCGGCAATCTTTTCTTATAGGGACTGAAAGATGCAGTTGATATTCTTTGTAAAGTGACTTCGTGATTTTATTCGCGGAGATTGGATTTGAGGTGCGAGCTTCGCATAATAGCGCAATCACGAAATTTCGCTACGTGTAGCGCACAATAATTCCCTCCGTCTCGGTTTGGCGTCGAATCCCCGACAAAGGATGTTGGCAAAAAGGCGTTAAGTCAGATCACGACCCTACGAGTACGTTCCGCGAAGGGTTAATATGCAAATGTAGTCCGGCGTGCGCATGGACACGCATACAACACACATGTTACGCGCATGCAAGTGAATCCGTAAGAACAAGGCTGCAACTTCGACGAGACGAAAGCTCGCCGCTACAAGTGGGGTAATAACCGTATGAAAGGGTCACAATGGAGCCCAACATACCGCAGCCGAAGAAAAAAAGGGCAATAAATATATTTTGACATGGGAGAGCCTTGCGAATACCTATGCATATCTTAGTATGCGGAGCAATTGTATAATGCTTGTGTCTACGTCAATCTCAGCTTGGACTTTTGCCAGGTGCCCTTTTTGTTATGCCAGCGAATTATAGCGCCGCCGGCTTAAGACGACGGTGGAAAGGCAAATATTATAGCAACAAGGGACCCAAGGGTGACAATTTAATGTTTTCATTTACCATGTCCCAACCAATGCACGCGATACAGTTGCCATTATGAGAATCTGCGGTTACTTTGAAATTAACCCTTTGACGATATTTAAAAAATCAGAGCAATAAATGGATCTTCAAGGATTTTAAACTTGTTTTACCAAATAATTACAAAGTTTAACATTGGTAAAGGACTTAGATAAAATATGTCCCTAACCATATTTCAATATTTATATAAATTATTTTTGAAAAATTCTATATTGAAGTTATAACTTGAATATAGAAATTTATTTTTCAAAGTGTACTCTGCAAAATAGCAACATTATTTATTCAAATTCACCGCTCATATTTCAAATTATTCTCGCAAATATAGTTTTTGAAACAAATTCATTCCTTGTGTAAAACTGAAATGTACAACATTCTTTAATTTGTTGTTCTCAATAATAACCTTTTCATGTAAGATGTGCTCATTTGAGTTTGTCTTCAAATTAGTGATTATGGTAATTCATGACGAGTATCGAATAGTTTGTAACTTTGCGTTTCCCTAATTTTTAATTGTTTTTGCAACCAAACCGATTTTAAAACCTGAAACTGAAGGGTTCCGGAGATTTGAATGCGCGCACTAGGGAGACATCAACGCCCGCATAATGTCAACTATAAAAATTGTTTTCACTCACCTTGATTGACGAGAATCCCAAACGAAGATCCACTGACACTAAACAATCTCCTCGACGAAGGAAATATTAGAAATCGTTTTTCATTAAGTCCTTTAAAACATGATAACGATCCAACACTTTTCAGCTTCTTCTCAGTCTTCAAATATCTTTGTCTTTGCTGTAACTTCTATGATGAAACTTCGGCTACTTCTCCTACTTCCGGTTGTCTCACATTCCCGAAGAACCAAATGAAAATAAACTGGTCACGCGGGGAGTGAACTTCTCGCATTCAAATTCTAGTGGCACTTTTGATCGTAGATCCTAACACTTTAATACTAACTCTCTTATTTCAAGATATCAATTCTATCACGTATCCAAGGAGCGATTTGGGGATGTGCCCAAGTGCCGACGGCCTACAGGCTAGTGGCAACAAGAGACACAACACTACAGTAGGACCACGTCGATGGACGGGAGAAGACTGGCGCTTCCCGATCTGCAACCTGTTCGACTGAAGGTAACACAACTCTCCTGGCTGAGCCGATTTTCTCTTGGCAGGGGTACGATCTGCCCACCTGTGAACGCCTGGATTTGCAGGGACCAATAGGAATGCAAGGGGACCACCGATTTAACCAATCGGTGGGTCTGGCTATCAAAGACCGGACCCTAAACACTCCCATCATCCCCACAATGCCCACTCTGCCTGGCAAAGAATAGTCCCTCCTGCTGAGAAATCCTTCTGTTTAGGTACATTCGTGCCTTCTAAAAACTCATTTGCTGTATACAATGAAGAATTATCGTCTTCATGATAAAGTTTCCGAATTCTGAAATTAAAGGAATTTTGGTATTTACATAGAATATAGATATGGGGAATAATTTGTAAGATATGCTAAACAGATCTGTTTCAGGAAAAGAATACTATTGTAATATTTTATTTCGAGAAGGATACAATGTGGATAACTAAATTGTTTTCTATGACTTATTGTTTAGGAAAATTATTATAGAATTAAAAAACAAGGGAATGTTCACACATATCTGAAAAATGCAGCTATATGTACCAAAATTTCTGTACAAATAGCCTAATTTCCATGTTCTGTTATTCATAATGAACAAAATCGGCTATTCGTATCGAAATTTGAGTATAAGCAGCCACGCACAAAACTTATATGAAGATTGTTAAATCTGAATTTTTCATACAGGTCAAGTTCTCCAAATTCAACTTGTAAAATAGTTCGATATTTCACTTTGCAGTAAAATAGTGAATTTTTATTTTACTAAATTTATTCTCATGCAAATGTACCTGAAAATTCATTAATGTTTCTTATTTTTTAAAAGAATATCAAATTCACAAGAGTTTGAAACCTGATCTATAATAACATGTTAGAAAAGTAATTTACGTAACTGCCGAAATAAATAGCTTGATAAAAATGTCTTTAAAATGATATTTTTTTTTATTTACAGAAGTGCTTAAAATATCTCAATTTTCAACGAATTACTTTGTATTTTCTGCTAGTGGGAAATTATATTGACCCTCGAGAAGAAAAATGTAAGAAGTTGCTGGTGGATTTTGCTTTTATAAACTGTGGCGGATCTACCGAACAGGCAACGTAGGCAGCTGCCTAGGGCGGCAATTTTTTAGTGGCGGCAAAATTTAGAACGTTAATTCCACATGATTCGTAATCATAATAATCATAATTTGTTATCAATAATGTTATTTGATAACAAAGTAACGGCATATTAATCCCATCACCTTGTTAATATTGTCCACTCCTGATGAACACTTATTTAATCATTCGAAAAAACTATGGAGGGGTGAGGGGGCGGCAATTTCGCAACTGCCTAGGGCGGAAAATTGTCTTAATCCGCCACTGCTTATAAATGTGATATTCAGCAAAGATAACATACATTTTTTTATACACAAAAAGATATCCACTTTGTAAACTACGATTCTGACCAGAAATGTTGTAATTTTTACAGTATCATAGTAAAATTCACTGAAGAGGGTCATTATTTGTGTACGGAAGGTTTTGTTCAATTATTAACTAATTCCAATCAATTATTTTAGACCCTAAAGTCAAACCCTCGACAACTGTTATACATTTTTGTTAATTAAAACTTCTATTAAAATTTTCTTGAAATTTAACCATTTCCCAAAAGTTGCAAATTTTCATGACCAAATGCTCATTATCGGATTATTAGGTAACTAATAAGAGCTAAGACGCTCAAGTTGTATCTTAAACTTTATCATCGTGACTTCTGATCCCAATATATTTATGATACCGAAATCCAGGAACAGATCCAATATTTTGAATAACAGAGAGAGACTTTGAATCCGATTAGTCAGAATAGTTGGACGCCTACCGTTTGCTTACCACTTACGAAACAATCCTTCAATTCTTATCCTTGGTTTCAGCTTTTATTTTCTCTCTCGAGTTAATAGGCTTTTTCTCGCTTAAGCGCCAAAAGGTTCAAATAATCGAATAATATAAGCGCACCTTCAAATTCTTCACTCTTTCTCTATTTTCGTAGAACCTTTGGTTTCTTAAACCAAGTGCTGATCTCCTTGAAATTATGGCTGTTATATAGTAATTGACTTTAATTCCCTTAAGCCAACTTGATTTATACTGGGTCGTAGAACACCTTCAATTTCGGAGTTAACTCGAAACCCACAAAAATGAATGGGTCAGAGGTAACCGCCCAAAACGGCAGTTACCTATACAATGGTTATGGTTTTGTAATTATATTCTTCGAAGTCAAGGTACCTATAATTCTCACCTCTGCTTTGTGAAACTGAGTGAATAGTATTGGGATCTAAAATCTCGAGTGCACCACTATCGGCACGATTCAGAATGACCGTCATGACAGTTACTGAAAATTGAAATTAACAATGAGTCAATGTTTTTAGTTTTGTGTGAAAAAAAGTCGTGGATAGTACTTCGGGTTCAATCATATCATTTATTCATTAATATTTCATTCAACTTTATTTGATATTATAACTATTGAATTCACTATTTATCTTCAATTTGTCTTCAACCGGTTTTTTTATGGCCTAAAGGTAATGTCATAATCTACCTGTTGTTGAAAGTCTGAAGGTAGATAATCTCCTTTCTTCTCGACAGATCTGAAACAAATTTAGAGCATTGTCAATTTTATAACCACTACTATATAGCACCAGGTATTGTGTGAATTGTCTTCAAATAATGTATTAGAAACAACTGCTCTGTGGTTTGTGATTGTAATATAAAATGTGTGAAAATAAGATAATGTTGAACTATAACTATATGGAAGAAACATTTTATAATTTACACCAATACTTTTATGATAATTATGCCTAACTACTTCTCATAATTTATTCAATCGCACGATTCAAATATAAAACGAAATATAAAATAGAACAAAATTCCACTCGCATATTTTTTGTATCAAAGCAAGTGCTCTCAATTAGGCGATCAGATGATCGAGATCAAGACCCAAGAGAAAAGTAGAACGACGATCAAAAAGCACTTAGAGTCACAATATCTAATGCTAAACATGAACCGTATAATTTCAGTACGACACGTGTGATCAAAATTTGAGATCATAGTAATGATAGGCAATTAGCTGATAATGTTTGAAATATCGCAATTTTATCCTGCTGGTAATAAAAAACTGGAGGCCATAAAACACCAGGTTCTCTTTGTGCTCCAACTATGATACTAATTCTGGATTAAAGTAACCTTGCGAAAGCAATGTCGTCAATTAACTCTTACAACTAACAGCTGAAGAGCTATCTTCCTTTTTCAGAATGTCGAAACGATTTTTCGTGCTCTCATGGAACAGGAACGCGGTCTAGAAACCACTGGATCTAATAAAATGTCGAAACGCCCTCGGGCTGTGGCCGTCATAAATAAAGGAAGATGTCCACCCGTAGAAATTAAACGATAGAAACAGGTTTCGGTCCTAAAACGATTCTGCTCCGGTACACTCATCTTCCTCCTCTTTCGTCTTCGGGGTTCTTCCTCTCGATCCTTTTCTCACACATCTAAGTTTCTAGACTTCCTTCTCCACCCTCGCACCTGGTGATCAATTTCATTTTGACAAATATATAAGGCTAGAAGGAATGAGGTAATATTCTATCTTCCTGGTTTTTTGAGCTTCGGTGTGTTATGCATTTGGGAAGAAGAATTCGTTTGGACGTTGATTTATTTTTGCAAGATGATCTTATTAAAAAAAAAAAAAAAAATGTAGGCATTTCTTTGATGTAATACTTGGAGTCTATATTTCCTTTTTTATTTTATTTGAATTAATTCTATTTATGCCCAAGGAATTACGATGGACGGACTAGCTAAAGTAACAAAAGATATAAATTCTTCCTGGTACTAAAAAGAGGTCACCTCATTTGAAAACAATATTTAGATCATTCTTTGGAGTTTGCATTATTTATGAACCACATGTAGAACAAAATGTAATAACAAAATTTATAAATAACATAACGTTGACCGAGCCTATTATGGTACATGTTGGGGTAATTATGGGACAACATTTATGCTTTATAATTTAACGGAATTTCCAATTTTTTTGAGTCGCACTTTCTGTACATCTTATAGATAATATTTGTAGGTTATACAATATACGGCAAAATCGCATTATCAGAAAAAAAGTTTTCTTCCGAGGTCATAATAGCCCCTGGAAATTAAAATAGGCCCGGTCGACGATATTGTTTTAAAAACTAAAATTCACGAATTTTTAGAATGAGTGTTTGATTTTTGTGATACATCAGTGCTGAATCAAAGTACTTCAATAACACCTTAAAACTGTTAACATTCTTACAGAGACTCCTAAACGAAAATCCACTGTGACTGAACAACCTCCTGAGTGAAGAAAATATCAGTGATCGGTTGCTTTAAGTCCTTTACAACATGATAACAATCTTGATGAAATTACAACGATTAATCAACGATAACATTAAAACCTAATCGGTCTTAAGACCCAAGACTGAGAGGTTCCGGAGATTTTAATGCACGCACAACAGAGACATCACCGCCCGCATAACGATGATTCAAAATCAATTTTTTTTTTTATTTAAATTCAATTTTCGAACAATCAAAAATTCCGAATTGATTCTGCATTTAAAAGTGCCAATAATTTTAGAGAAAAAACAGGGGACATTTTTTATTCAAGAAGCACGCTTTTTCAAGTTTGGACGGTGGCTAAGACCCAATTTTAATTTCAGAAAAAATTCTGAATTGAATACAAGATATTTTTCTTTTAAGGCGCTTGTTTTTTCAACTGTGGACGATGTATAAAAATCCAATTTTCATTAAAAAAAAGAAAAGAAAAAACTTACGCCCGACATAATTCAGTGCTAAATTGAGCGCAGAGAAGTGAAAAGTTTTATTGAAAGATATTATCCATTTCAGTTAAAATACGGCAATTTTATTTATCTCGAGGCACAAGTTCCATCAATTTTAAACGCTAATTTAAATTCTCTTATTCAAAATCAAAAGAAGCAAAATAGATTTAAAGAGCTGGTAAGTTAAAAAAATTTCAAAAAGCTTCAGAAAGTTACAAAACCTCGCATAAGAAATTGAAAAAAATTGAATTGAAGAGTGTCAAACCATAACAGAAAAAAAAATCGAATTTGGCTTATTGAAAATACATAATAAAAAAAACCGTAAGATAAATAAAATAGAAAAAGAAATGAAATGTGATTACACTTCTATATTTATCGCGTTGTGGTCATTGATATTCATCAATATAACAGCATTCATAATTATTTCATTAATGCAGAGCTTCAAAAATAAAAAAAATAAAAAGAATATTACATTTCTTGAAAAAATCCTCACTAATGAGTTCAAATAATAATCCCTGGACACTTGTTTATTTTTAGGGATGCATTTATGAATTTTATCATGAAGATTATAGATAAATAAAATCAATATTCCAAAGTTTCAACAAAATAGAATCTCACCAGAAACATCTACGATAGAACAAATTCCACCCAGTAAAAATGTATCGGTCCAGTCAACATAGATTCACAAATTTTTAAACCTAAATAATTAAGAATTACTTAACAAACTTTGATATTTTCTTAAACAACGTTGATTTGTTGATTTTACTGATAACTTTTGAATTGGTGGAAGTTTTTGCACCGCAGATGTTTTTAGGAGTATTTCACTTCTTTATTAGAAACTGTGTTATTTAAAAAATGGTTCAATAGAACTGAATTATTAAATAGTCTTTCCTGAATAAAAAAGCAAGATGTATTGAAATATAATATTGGTGAACACAAATTAAAAAAAAAATAAAAATAAAAAAGAGTTTGAAAATTTATTGAAAATTTGGCACCAGTCGACCTAATTCACAGTGTAGGCCCCACGTTTAATGAATTACTAAACAATCGAATTTTTAAAGAAAAACTGTTTAATCTTGAAAAATTATTATCGAATTCGAATGTAATGAAACCTTGTCCTAGTTATACATCTAAGGAAGTTATTTTAAAAATTGTGTATAATTCGGTTCAATAATGCAAGCTCCAGGTCGAATGTATTACTAAAAGATCGAATTTCTTTAGAAAAAAGTGGAAAATCTTGAAATAACTTGCCAAATATTCCTTGCTCTCCTATTTTTCAAATTGATGGAAGCTATTACTTCTTGAAACGACAAATAAGCCTATTAATGAAGAAGGGTAAAAAGGATCCTTTGTTCATGAAAATTGTTTACCTAGTTAACAATTGTTGTTACTTTGAAAAATATGAGCGTAAGAAGTCTTTAGCAAGACATTTTGAGTTGATTCCACAAAAAAATGTAGCTTATTCATGAAAAAATCGCGAAATGTGCATTTAGTTATAACAATTGTTTATGTAACTAACAGTTGTTATCATTATGAAAAATATGGAAGCGAGGAGTCTTTGGCAAGACATTCTGAGCCGATTCCGTCAAAAAATCAAATCTATTCATGAAAAAATGGGTAAAATATGCATTTGTTTACAAAAAATTTTTAATAATTAGTAAACAGCAGCTCTTCAAACTAACTTTAAGCGCACATTAATATCTATCATATTTCATACAAATGATATGGGTTTAAAATAGATCATTATGACAAATCATGAAAAAATTACTTTTGTTAATTATTTTTTTAATGTTTTAATTACTTTTTAAGTTCACAAAGAAATGATATGCCTGAATAGTTAGACAATGAAAGTGTAAACCTTTATTGTTGAATTGGAATTTTTAATTTATTCATTTATTCAATAAAAAAATAATAAATATCACTGAAAAATTGTACTCTCAGTCAATTTTGAAAAAAAAGTATTAAAAAGGGGATAAAAAGTTTCTACGGGCGAATCAATTTTTAGGCTGCACTACTCATTTAGTTGAGACGTTTGTTTACATAAAAGATTTTTAAATTTCGTCAAGATTCGTTCGGATTTTCGATAACATTTGAAAAAAAATTTTTTCAGCAACAAAATTGATATTTTTTTGTTAACTTTCAAAAAGTACCGGTTTTTTCAAAGATTTTCAGATTTATCAAACAAGGTCTTATATCGGTGCTAAAACTATCTAAGAGTCATTTTTAGTGATCGTGATTTGTAACAAAAACATGGATATAACGTTATGAAAAGATTATTGAACAATCGTTTTTCTTGGCATTGGCAATTTTTAGCTCATTCAAATGAAGAGTTTTGGTATAAAATTCGTGAAAAAATAATTTTTAAATCACGAATAATTAAAAATAAATCCTACTTGGCAATTTTTTAAACAATTTCTATGAACAAATTTACATTTTGAACATTTTGCAACCAGTAGACTACATTTTTTTAAGAAATCAAGTCTTTTCCACGTCTCTTCGCTACATGACTTTCAAAATTTACAAGAATTATTAATTATGTAAACAATATTCATAATAACACTCAGAGTTTGGCTATTTTTCGATTAATAGGCTCAGTTTTTTACGGAATCAACTAAAAATGTTTTTCCGATGACTTTTTGCTATGATTATTTGCAAATTCACTAGAATTATTATTAACTATTTGAACAAATTTCATAAACAAATTTAAAATTAGGCTTTTTTCCAACGAATAATCTCAAATTTTTTACGAAATCAGCTAAGATTTTTTTTCTGAATGATTAATTATTTAAACAATTTTCATAAACAAATGAATAGTTTGACTATTTTCCAACTATTACGCTCAATTTTGTTTTAAATCAAGTAAGTATTTTTTTGATGACACTTCGCTACAATACTTTCAAAATTTATGAGAATTATTAATTATTTACAGCTTTTATAAACAAATTCAGAGTTTGTCTATTTCTCAACTATTAGGCTCAATTTTTTACTGCATCAGCTGAAAATATCTTTGCGATTACTTTTTGCTATAATAATTTCCAGGATAAGTACAATTATGAAGTATTTAAACAATTTTTATTAATATATTGAAAGTTTGGCTTTTGTCGAAAAGTAAGCTTAGTTTTTGTTCTCGGAGTCGGTTAATAATGTCTTTGTAATGGATCTCCGCTATGATAATTTCAAAAATGGCAATAATTATTAATAATTGAAAATTTTGTTATAAAAAACAATAGAATCATATAGAAGAGTCATCGGAAGGACATTATTAGTCGATTCCGTAAATTAGTAATTCAGTAATTCAGCGTATTCGTTGAAAAATAGCCAGACCCGGGATTTGTTTATAAATATTGTTTAATTATTTAATAATTCCTATAACTTTTCAAGTTATCGCATCAAAGTTTTATCTGAAAGACATTTTTAGTCGATTGCGTAAAAAAGAAGCCTATCCGTTAGAAGATATCAGAACTCTGCATTTTTTCTATAAAAATTGTGTAAACAATGAATAATTCTCAACAATTTGCAAATGATCATAGCAAGCAGTGAATGGAATGACATTATTACTCGATTCAACAAATAAAACTTGAACCTTTTAGCAGAAAAATATCAAAATTGTGAATTTGTTTACAGAAATTGCTTAAAAAATTGCTAAATAGCATTTATTTTCAATTAATCGTAATGAAACATTAAGTTTTCTCACATTTTATACAAAAATTATGGATTTGAATGAGCTAAACATTGTCAATTCCGAAAAAATAACTTTTGTTCATCAATTTGTTTATCAAGTATCAATAATTTTTTTAGATTTTACTTAACGACTGAAAATTATTTCTATATAGTTTTAACACAGATATAAGACCTTGTTTTATAAATCTGAAAATATTTTCAATAAATGGTACTTCTGAAAAGCTTAGAAAAAAATGTAAATTTTGTAGCTAAATAAAAAGTTAACCAAATCTTTCATCCAAAATACAAAAATCTTTCAGAGATTATAAAATAATTTATTCAATAAAACGAATGTCGAAATCAAATAAATAATGTAGAATAAAAATTGGTTTGTCTACAGAAACATTTTTTTGTCATACTGTGCACCGGTCTTGGTCTCAAATAATTTGAATTTGGAATAACTAATACATTAACAAAATTATAATTTAAAACCATTTAAGGCGAATCCTAATTTGATGAACTTTTTTGAAATTTAATTTGCAATTACTTTTGAAATTTCACATATATGTGAAATTTTAATATACAGAAATATATTTTTGTACCGTAAAATTCCAATCTTTTTTAAAAGTGTCGAGATTAAGGAGATTTCAATCATTATATGTAGAATAGTAAAATGAGTCCAGGCATCTTGTACGAAAAAAGTTTTTTTCTTTGTAATAAGTAGTTAAGCGCTTTTTTTGGTAAAACAATTTATTGAGGGGTCTTGAGGAAATTTTGAAATTTGCTAGTAATGACTACTACGCGTCCCGGAAATATTTTTGAAAATAGTTCCAAAAATCGTGTTTGTGTAGACTGACCTGCCCCATTGCATATTAGATTAAAATGTTTACAAGCCAAATTAAGCCCGAGAAAATTCTGAAAAAGTGAAAAAAAAGATAACTTTTTTTTCAATAGTCGTCCAGTTATGACTCTTTACAGAACCCCGCTTTTTTTCAAAAAAAGAGGCTAAAACCACATTTCTCAAGTTTGTATATGTGCTTTAGATTATAGAATCGGTTAATTTCGCGTAAAAATATTCTTCCCAAAGTTGGCCACTTTTGACATATTTTGCAAAAAAGAAGAACACAAGTAATTTGCCCTAAAAAATAGGTCAAAAGTTGTCAGCTTTGGAAGGCCATAACTTATGACCTATTGAGGCTAGGTCATGGTTTTTTTTATAATCACTCCAAATTTCGTCTTCTTTAAGTAAAGTCCAGTGGGGCGGGTCATCTCCGCAAACACGATTTTTGGATTTTTTTGAATATATTTCCGAAACGTGTCGTAGTCGTTACTAAAAAATATTGAATTTTCATTAGGACATCTCAATAAACCGTCTTGGCAAAAAAAGTGCTTTAACTACTTAATAGGGTGAAGAAGTACCAGATGTCTGGACTCAATAGCTTCCTTTAATTTGAAATTTTGGGAACTCAAACCTCAAGCCCAACAATGGGTCGACTATCATAAAGTCTACTTGTTAATAAGGTTGAGAGGCGCGGTCAGTGGTTATCCATTGTATCGATCGTTATTCAAGATTTCCGTGCCAAGCTTAACTTTTATTCATTCATTTGACTTCTAACCATCAGAGGACAATTACTCTTAATTGAGTAGTGTATCCAAACAAAAGCCGTCTGGTCAAGCCTCCGATTTCGGACACTTTGTCATAAATACAGCTTAAGGTGAACCATGAAATCAGGAATCTCGGTAAAAGTCATGAATTCCTATTATGAAAGTACTTAGGCCACTTAGGCACTTAGGGCGTTCCATTTCAAGGGAAAATCTGAAGTAACCGATTTTTACGATTCTCTTCCAGGTGCTTGAAGTTTGTGGAAAAGGATTTTCCAAAAATTGCAAAGTTTTCAGTGATACTTACAATTGTAAATATGGGTAATTTTATTTCACGGTATTTTTAAAGGGCGTGTCTACTGTCTAGACACCGAAAACATCCGGCTATTCATAATGAATTTTCGGTACATGTAGCCACGGCCATTTTTAAAGCCGCTGATGTTTATTATACAAGAAGATATGCTTTCAAAAATGTACACATAATATAGTGATTTTCAGGCAAATTGAATATAAACTATATTATAACTAAATTTTATATTTCTTATTTGAAAGAACAAGTTTTAATTACAGAAGATAATGATTTCTCCATTTTCTAAATTTTCTAGAGCAATACATTTTCAATTTATCATTTTTGTTAAATGAATTTTTTTATAATATTATTATTGATAATTTGCTTCTAATTTTTGTATAGTGAAGAGGATGAAGGAAAATGGGTTCTACTGTCTAGGGGGAGGGGGTGGAAAAGGCGCCATATTGTATTCCTAAATCATTCCGGGAGGCGAAATAAGGTAGGTAGGGGGATTTCCATAAGATTAGGCCCAGACGAAAAATTCCGTAATACCAGACAGTACTGAATTGTAAATATAAAAATTTGCTTTATCTGTGCAAATCTGCACCCTTTCAGGCTCTACCATTCAAACAGAAAGGGGCGGAGTGAAACTTAGAAATAGCGTTTAGGGGCTTAAAACGGTGTAATAATTAACATTACTTTCATCGGTACAATATGGAACAATAGATTATCCCTTTTGCACCCACAACAGCATGAATCGGTCTAACAGGCCTAACTGGGATTATCTGCTGAATTATGACAGGAAAGTTGTCCTCATCCACTTAAGGTAAAGTCTATGTGTATATATATATATATATATATATATATATATGAGATTCAAAAAATTCATTTTTGCTCAGAATTATAGTACGCCATGTCCACTAAATATTTATAAATGAACTATTTGTAATAAAATTCTTAAGTAAAAAGTTTAACAGAATGATAGCTTACATTATTCTGTTGTATTGCATACCTCGAATTGAATGAATTATTGAAAGATTATTTAACTTTAAGTAATATTCCGATTGTTGCTCTTAAGGTTAAATATATTTTTGAAAATTGTTATTTCTCAAATGGAACTTAGGTTATCGATATAAAATATACACTACGAAGTTGGCATTTTTCCACTTATAGCAATACAAAAAAGGACATGGCGTGATATAATTATAACTTTTGATTAACGTCACTATTTAAATTGATAATTGTAGCAGCTGAGGAAATAAATTCCAGGAAAAAATTTATTAAAATACAAAGTTTAACTATTATCGAGCCTAAAAATAATGATAGTTCAAAAATTTCAAAAAAGTGGACATGGCGTACTCTAGGGCGACGAATTGTTTGACGTTGAGCTATGGTACCAGATTTATGAAAAATAAATAGTTAAGACGTTGTGAAAGTTTCACTTTGAAGTAAATCAGCAATAATTAGAAATAATTAGAAACGTTAAAATACAATTATATTCCTTTTTAAAGAAGTTTTTCTTTTCACTATGTAAAATTGAAAATACGGCCATTCACCATTTCCAGTAGTATGAAGGCAAATGAAAAGAATCAAAAAAGAAAAGTACAAGAGAGGCCCGTAAATGATGTAGACAATGAAGAAATTAAACTTGAGAACGGAATTAAAAAATAAATACAAGAAAATAAGTGAAATCTTGAAATTAATTATGGATTTTTTAATTTCGTATAAATAATAGTAAATTACAATATTAATAGTGAAATACTTACAAGAGATTGTATATCGAAAGCACTGACATTTATTCTGCTCTTATATATGTTATGCACTGAAAGGTATTAAATAAAAAAATTATTGAAAAAAATGTCCAATACGATAGGCATCAAAAAGTCACTCGAATGTAGAAAACAAGATTCTTTTACATCATTAATATAGTATATTCTGCATTATTCTATATTATTATGTCGGTAGTAAAATATAATAATAAAATTGATAATGATTTAAATTCAGAATAAAATTTTGCAATTGAAAATATTGAATAAAAAACTAAAATTAATCAACACTGTCGAATACGCTTATTTGTTCTATTTTATTTTTATTTAATATTTTCAATAGGAAAATTTTATTCTGAAATTTGAAGAATTATCAGTTTTATTACTATATTTCATTACTAACATAATAATATAGAATAATGCAGAAGATATTATATGAATAATGTAAAAAATCTTGTTTTCTACAATAGAGTGACTTGATGCTTTAGCGTATTTATGATTTTTTTAAATAATTTTTTGCAATTAGATAGACTAGATAAAAACGGTTATTTATTTTATAAAGCTCATATATGCATGTTGCATACCAGTTTAAAGAATATTTAAACGATAATAATGTTTACAAAATATATCAAGTGATTCGTTATGGGAACCCGGTTTCCCAAGACAGGCCTTTTTTCAAAACTATAAAAATCCCCAGGCGAAAATATTATATATAGTTTATATGTAGTGTGAAGTATTATATATAATATTCATTTGTTTTATACATTTATTATATGAAACAAATGAATATTATATATAATACTTCACACTATATATAAACTATATATAATATTTCCGCTTGGGTCACTTCACTTGATACTCAAGATAAATAAATTTCATTCGCAGCACTGCATTGATTAAATCTTTTTATACTTTTATGATGCATTAAATGCTAATAAATTATGATATGTCAAATATGCGTTAAACAGAGCTAATTATGAAATGACGCAAAATTATCCGATACAAAAAATAGACACTACACTTAAAAATTAATTTAGGCACACACATACATCTTCGAGCCTTTTTCGCTTTGAGAAGTTCACTCGAGCTAAGACTCTTGCCTTGTATCACGGAAACGAGTTTTTCTATTGGCTTACATAAGAGTGATTATAAAACGAACGCACAATTAATTATATTATCCGTATAAAAATATCCCGCTTTGTCAGAATCAAACAAAAAAAGCTAAAAGGACTTTTGTATTATTGGGTAATGGTCGATGGTAGGAAAACTTAATTAATTTCTACTCATCTTGAAAAATGGCTAGTCAGCCTGAACATCTAGAGTATCAGGCTGACTATATTTGAGCTTTAACTATGGGAAAGCCCTCCTTGATGGCGTAGCGTACCATCTGTGGAGTGTCAAAATCTGATGGTCAGCTTCACTATCAAAGGAGTGTAAGGTTGACGATCCTGGAGTTTAAACCTGGTTATTCCAGAAACTTTAGCTTCATTATCTCGAAGTATTAACTTAATCATATCAAAGGGTCAACTGTAGCAACGGTTATCCTTCTCCTGCCTAAAGATATGGTCATGAGAGTAAGAGAGATGACTGAAGGAAATTAAAATTGTTAAATGAATCCTGAAAAACATAAGAATTTATATAAAATCCATCAAGTCTGAAAGCATCTTCATTATTTTTAAAGAATAAGATGCCTGAGACATGATTGCATATGCACAAAAACTTTGACAACATATTACTTTGAGCACGAGAGACTAAAAGGAAACGGCTTCAATTCATTGGATTGGAACATTTTTAAGACTGGAAAATTCAGAAAACAATTTAAGTGCGTATTACAAATCTCGCAAGTCTTGTTCCTTTATCAACGAATTACGAAATTTTGAGCACGTTTTCGGAAAAAACTGTTGAGAATACGCACTGATTGATGAGTGATGCTTTTGTCCTATATGTCCTTAGTCTCTCGAAAGTATCGAATTTGACATTTAAAATCAAAACCAGAATTACTTATAGTCCAGGCATTACGTCGAAATAATGAGTGAAATTCCCGAAAAAATCCCACATCCAATATTTTTAATGAGAAAGTTTCGTTTATGAGGTATCTTTTGACATATAAAAAATGCCAGAACAGATCCATTGCCAAACTGTTTTTTTTTTATACAGTTCCAAAAGTTACTTTTTGGTGGACGGATAATTCCCATTGCATTTTAGAGCAAAATGTCGAACAAGATAAAGAAAGAGGACAAAATTATGAGAAAATTTTTTTCGAAAAATAATCCGCTATCTCACCTAGGTTTCGAGTTATAATATATTGAAAAATCCCCACTTTTTTTTATTTTTAGCGAAAAATCACTAAGTCTCAAAAAAGACTGTGTACTTTTGCACCTAATTGATGTAAGAAAAAGTGTTCCGCAAGTGAGTAAAAGTAGACTCAATTTATTGTGATTAGAAAAAAAAACAATGTCCTACCTATAATATGTCATAAGTTATGACCCCTTAAAGTTGAACATTTTTGCCTGTTTTTACGGGCAAAAAAGTGGAGTTTAGTTTTCTCAAAATAAATCGTATATGGTTTGCTTTGCATTGATGATGCCAGAGGACGAAATAGATTCTACAAAAACCTGCGTACATCTCAAAAAAAGTCTTTTATTCCTATTATTTTGGGAATTGCAAGGATTCAAAAATCCAATTTTTTTGCATTTTCGACTAAAAACCAGAAGTTGTATTTTTGGAAAAAACCTCGTTTTCTGTGAATCCCACAACAAAGTTCCTACAGAATAAATGAAAGTGGAGTCAATTTAGCGTAAGTTCAGAAAAAAAGTGTCCTAGCCCTAATAGGTCACGAGATATGACCTTGGAGAGTGCACTCTTCCTGTATATAGACACCTGAGCGTACCGTAAAGTAGAACTACGGTCATATTTCGAAATTTCGGTCCCGAATAAGTGTATGTAATTCATTTATAATGTGTAATGCGTCTTTTGCCATTCATAAATAAACGATTGTTTGTAACGAAATCTTGCTGTCATCACTTATGATTACTTTTTGGCTATTTTTTAGTACTTTTGTAGCAAAAAATTGATTGTACTTGATTGAAAATATGTATTATATTTTTTTATCAATAAACAAATATTTGTATTGATAGTTGTTTATAACTAAATCTTGTCATAACCACTGTTGAGTACCTTTGGAGAACTGGCAAAAAAGTAATCATAATTGATTTGAAATGTGTAATATATTTTTTTTATTGATGAAAAAATGGGTTTTTAATAATTGTTTGTAAAAATATGTTCTAATCAATAGTTTTTCTGCATTTAATTGCATACTTACCTCCAAGACACTTGTAATCCGCAGTGATTTCTGTAAATTGTAAATAATATACTGTGGCCATAAAAGTACTCAAAAGGTACTCAAAAATGGTTATGACAAGATTTTGTTATAAACAGTTATTAAAACACTATTTGTTTATTGACAAAAAATACATATCACATTTGTAATCAATTAGAATTACTTTTTTCCCCTCAAAGTCCTCAAAAAGTACTCAACAGTGGTTATGACAATATTTTACTCATTTTCAATCAATTACAATCACTTTTTTGCCACAAAAGTACTAAAAAATTGCCAAAAAGTAATCATAAGAGGTGTTAGCAAGATTTTGTTATAAAAAATGATTTATTTATTAATGGCGAAAGACGTTTCATATGTGATAAATAAATTATATACACTTATTTCAGACAAAAATTTCGAAATATGACCGTAGTTCTGCTTTACGGTACGCTCAGGTGTCTCTATAATTTCCAAGGTCATATCTTGTTACACTTTTTTTTCTGAACTTACGCAAATTGATTCCACTTTCATCTATTGTAGGAAATTTGTCGTGGGATTCACAGGAAACAAGGTATTTTTCAAAAATACAACTTCTGGTTTTTAGTCGAAAATGCAAAAAAATTGAATTTTTGAAACCTTGCAATTGCCAAAATAATAGGAATAAAAGACTTTTTTTTGAGACGTACACAGGTTTTTGTAGAATCTATTTCATCCTCTGGCATCATCAATGCAAAGCAAACCATATACGATTTATTTTGAGAAAACTAAACTCCACTTTTTTACCCGTAAAAACAGGCAAAAATGGTCAACTTGGAGGGGTCATAACTTATGACCTAACTTATAGGTAGGACAATGTTTTTTTTTTAATAATAGAAAATTGAGTCTACTACCGCTCACGTGTGGAACACTTTTCCGTACGTCAATTACGTGCAAAGTAACACAGTGTTTTTTGAGTTTTTTATATTATAACTCGAAACCTATGGAAGATAGCATATTATTTTTTTTTACAAAATTTTCTCATAATTTTATCTTCTTCCTTCTTCCTGTTGGACATATTGCTCTAAAATGCAATGGGAATTATCCGTCCACGAAAAAGTAACTTTTGGAACTTCTTAAAAAAATCCGGTTTGGCAATTGATCTGTCCTGGCATTTTCGGTATGTCAAAAGGGACCCCATAATGAAACTTTCTCATTAAAAATATTGGATGTGGCATTTTTCCGGAAAAAATCACTCATCATTTCGACGTAATGCCCGGACTATAAGTGATTTTGGTTTTGATTTTAAACGTCAAATTCGATACTTTCGAGAGTCTAAGGACATATGGAAAGAAAGCGCCACTCATCAATCAGTGCGTGTTCTCAACAGTTTTGACCGAAAACGTGCTGAAAATTTCGTAATTTGTTAATAAAGAAACAAGACTTGCGAGATTTGTAATACGCATTTATATTATTTTCTGAATTTTCCAGTCTTGAAAATGTTCAAATTCAATGAATTGACGCCGTTTTCTTTTAGTCTCTCGTGCTCAAAGTAATATGTTGTCAAAGTTGGACATTTTGCTCTAAAATGCAATGAAAGTTA
This sequence comes from Andricus grossulariae, assembly GCA_011634705.1. Lineage (NCBI taxonomy): Eukaryota > Metazoa > Arthropoda > Insecta > Hymenoptera > Cynipidae > Andricus > Andricus grossulariae. The sequence goes on along the minus strand of JAABKJ010000755.1, from coordinate 29,925,818 downwards.
TCTGTCGACGCAAAAGAAACTTTTGGAACTGTTAAGAAAAAGCCGGTTTGGCAATTGATCTGCTCCGGCATTTTTGATTTGTCAAAAGGGACCCTTAACGAAATTTTCTCATTAAAAACATTGAATGTGGCGTTTTTTCGGGAACCAAACTACCAGATGCCTGGACTATTAACCCACTATCTACCATGTTCTCTACATTTTGTCCACTTTCCACACATGTTGGAAATATCAACAAGTGGTAGAGGTCGTGACGCAGACACTTCTGATTGACACTCTGGAGTGTCGATTTGATTATCCTGATAGTGAGTCTAAGACACCTGTGAATATTCAAACAGACTATAAAATTATTGTCTACCTGATTATAAAGAAAAAATTGTGGATTGTACTTGGTACTGTCTAGACCAAACTGACCATCTAAATTTTGACACTCCAAGTTTGATTATCCATTTTTCTCAGTAAAGTTTAAAGATATCTATAGAGAACATTGGCTATAAGAGTTTAAGTTATATTACAAGTTACTCCAGAGACTTGAACAAAGCCTCTGAATGAAAATGTTTCTCACGGCTCTCTTCATTCTTAAATTAACAATAAATAGCGGAGCTTATTACTGAATCTGTTTAAGTGTTCATCGCACCAAACTTTCTCGCTCACGTTTATTGATCTGCTTAAGGAGTATAGATAAAATTCTTATAAAAATATGGATACTCGTGACGTTGTTGCAGCGA
>JAABKJ010000755.1:29876688-29924993 GCA_011634705.1 Andricus grossulariae | reverse complement strand
CACGTTTATTGATCTGCTTAAGGAGTATAGATAAAATTCTTATAAAAATATGGATACTCGTGACGTTGTTGCAGCGACTGCAGGTCGTCGTTTAATTGAGAAAGCTTGGAAGAACGTGCAAAGGAGTAATATGGCATAATCACGGTTCCAGTCGAAACTGGGCCGAAGTGAAGTCGGGACAGAAACCAACAATGGTCTGTCGAAACGCGACCCGAGGTTGAACTTTCGACCAGAGGAAGGAATTGCGATTCGCCGGAGCAAATTATTGCGTTTATACTTTCCTTGCCAGATATCGACATCAACCTGTATTCTCGTCTTATTAAATCTGCTACTTACAACTGCACGCTTTCCTTCGATTAATAGTGTGAATCGAAAAAGAAAAATTATGGAAATCAAAATTGGAAATATATGCGGAAAAGTAGTGTATGAAGATCCCGAAAAAGTATAATTAATTTGGTGCTGATTGATAAAAGCCTTCAAATCGAGCGTCAGCAAAATGTGCTTCACAAAATTCTTATTTTCATAGCTTTTATATTTTCATTCATGTCAATGAAAAATGAGTTATGCTTTAGCATTTTTATGCCTAGAGGAATATAATTATCAATGTTTCCAATTTGATAATATTGGATAATCAGATGGTTTCCTCTATATAATACCATTTGAATTTTTCTTCTATCTCTGGTCTATCCAATTTTTTAGCTTTTTGATTAACGTTCTTTAGGCGATAATTTTTGTTGAACGGACACCTGTGTAAGCACAGTACATTTTTGAAAATTTGAGTCTTAGGTGTTTTATGAGTTAAATTTTCCAGGCTTATGAAATTTTGAAATGTATTTTTATCAGTAGAAAAGCCTGAAGCAACTGAAAAAAATCTTTCTTCATAACTGCAGATAAAATTATTTTTGTTTATCAGAGGGGCCTATTGGACATAATTTATCACCTGGAGAACGTTAGTCAAAAAGCTTAAAAAAATTGGAGAAACGTTTAAAACCTCAAAAAACATAAAAACAAACTGACATACACGAAAATATCAAAACCATAAAAATAAGACTTTTTGTAAGCACATTTTGCAAATGCTAGAGTTGGAGGCTTTTACCAATCGGCACGAAATTCATTATACTTTTTCAGGGTCATAATACTCTACTTTTCCACTTAGTTATTATATCGATTTGAATAATTTCATTTTTTATATTTATTCTATATATATTCTATTTCCATAATTTCGTAATTATTTGAAAAATTCTTTGATAAATCTAAAGAATATAACTTTGATTAAACCTCAGAATATAAACAAATTCTGAAAACCTTACTCGATTTGTTCAATGTTGGACGTCCTGAGCGAATTACTGGACTTTTAGGATTACCTAAAAGCACTGAAAATATTTTAGATTTTAATATACTTATTTTATAATTATGTAAGTAATTGGATCAAGTTTCTTACGAATGATAGTAAATTACTTCAGAATTTGCCTAGCTTTTGGCTCATTTTGATGAGTATTAAAAAAAAATGAATATTACCTACTGCTCGTTCATTATCCACTATTGGGTTGTCTCCTCTATGAAAAATTGGAATCTGGTGTAAATTTCCCATTATATCCCATGAAATTCAATGAAATCCAATGAAATATTATTATATCTTATGAATTCTTATTGAAATCTCTTTAAAACTTTTTAAGTCACTCAAAACCTTTGCAATTCTCATAAAATATTTGAAATCTTTTGAAATTACTTGAAATCCTATAAAATTCTTTAAAATTTCTTAACATTTGCTGTAGTCCCTCGAAGCCTGATAAAATTATTTGATATCCTTAAAAATCTACAGAAATATTTTGAAATACCTTGATGCATTATAAAATTTCTTGGAAAGTTAAAAATCTTTTGATATCAATTGAAATCCCTTAAAATCCCTTGAAATTCCTTTTGATTTTTGAATTCTTATGCATGATGTCTTATGAAATTCTTTGAAATTGCCTGAAACCTCTTGAGAATATCTTAAAATTTCTGGGAATCCCCTGAAAACCCATAAAAACATAAATTATCTGGACGTCTTTGGAAATGCCTTGAAATCCTTTCACATTCTTTGAAATATTTTGAAATATCTCAAGATGCCTTCAAATTTTTTAATCCTTATACACGAAATTTTATGAAATTCTTTGAAATCGCCTGAAATATTTGGGAATCTCTTAAAATTTCTGAGAATGACCTGAAATCTCTTGATATCTTTTGAAATTCCGTGAAATGTTTGAGGTCTTATGAATTCCTTTGAAATTCTTTGAAAGCTCTCGACATCATTTGAAATCTTACAAAATATTTAAATAGCTTTCAAAATATCTAGGAATCCTTTGAAATCCTTGAAAGCGTTCAAAATGTAATGATTTCATTATGGCTGTGTCTAGTCGTTCCGAAAATTGGGAGAGTTGAAAAAGGGTATGGACTAGTCATCCCGAAAATTCGGGACTAGCCAAACTTATGAAAAATATTTGACTACTCATCCCGAATTTCGGGACGACAAGGCACTTGGTTTCATTATTTAGAAATATTTTTTAAAATCCCCTTAAATCTTTCCTGAATCTCTTAAAATATTTTGGAATCTCTTCAAATAATTGTTCATAATATTGGATGTTAATTTTGGCTTTAGGGTCAGAATAAATAATTCAATCAATTTTTAATTGAACCAAACGTTTCCGCGCACAATGGTGGCCCTCATTAGTGGTTAATTTTTATTCTGGAAAAGACAGTTACAAAAGAATATTTATCAGAGGCGCAATGTAAGAATGTAGTTTAAATAAGAAAATTATTTCAAATTCGCTTTAGTACAGTTTTTAATGTCTTCGGTAATGTTTGCATCAATTTAAAATGCGTGTTGCTCTTACAATAATTGGACAAATTAATAAAACTTGTAATATAATCTAAAAAAGTGTATCGACTGCCAGGGTCATTAGTGACTGTACTATAGGGTTAATTATAAACTGTAGGGTATCTGTGAGGTAGTATACCAAGGGACTGAAGCGAAGCTTTTTGATAACATATCCAGCCTCGCTTCCTGCTTCGAGAATCGAACCCGCGCCATTGTGGCTGCCAAGGCTGCAATGTGAGGACATAAGAAAATCACGATACCATCTGAGCCACGATGACGCCCCATATTTGAAATTCTAGGCGTAAAACCGAAATCGTTTGAAATATTTCAAACTTTCTGAGAGTCGCTCAAGATCCTTAAAATCTTTTGACATCCCATGAACTCCTGAAATATTTAGACATCTTTTGAATTCTCTTGAAATTGAAAAAAACCTTAAAAATCTCTGAGAACCACTTGAAATCATCAAGGTCACATGAAATTCTTTGAAATCACTAGAGATCATTTGAAATCTTTTGCGATCTTATGCGACCCTACACAATATTTTTAAACCTCTTGAATCAACTTAAATTAAAATACAAATCTAGTAAGAGTATATTTTATTATTTTAACAGATTCTAGACAGGGAAACAATTTTTAACTGTGAGCTACTATTCATATTTTGCGACGTTTTCGTAAAAAATGGAATTTCTAATCATCAAACATAAAAAAATCGTTTTTATAAAAACGCGTATTAAAATTTTCTTTCCTTCTTGGCTTAAAATAACCAAGGTGCATTCCCGAAACACGTGAAAAAGAGAAACTGGATGTGCAAGCACTTTTGGGTTGAACTTAATCGAGGCTAGCCGTGGAAATGGTTGGAGTCATATGAAATGGTTTTCAACCCCTGAAAACGCCTGAAATATTTTAGAATCCCATGCAATATCTGGACATTTCAAAATCAGCCATCTAGATGTGTAGACTGCCTATATTTGAGGGTTAACTATAGGTTAGCCGTCTTGATGGCTAAAGTGACTATCTCTAGAAGGTTAAAAAAGAGGTTAAAATCAATCATCTCAAAGAGTCGACTTGATTATCTCGGATGGTTGGCTCGACCATCACCGAGATCCGATTTAATCATCTTAGAGGGAAGATTTATTCATCTCAGATAGTAGACTTAATCTCCTTGGACAGTCGACCTGGCCATCTAAGAGGGTTGATTTGATTATCCCTTATCTTCTACATATGTTGTCCGTTTTCGACCTACTTTATTAATATATATGTGATATATCAATCTCTCTCTTATAATAGACTGGAAATTATAAAATTAAGTGGAATCTGCATATCTGAAAATTTATATAAAATACATAAAATCTAAAAGCATTTTTATTATCTGTGAAAATTTCATAAATGAATGATGAAATTTTTAGCACGTTTGAAGTTGAAACTACACGGTGATACTAAACTCATAGCTGAGCGTTGAGTGACGCCTTTGTCCTTAATCCCTTGGAAACATCAAATTTGATGTTGAAAATTCAAGAAAGAAAACTTAATCCATTTTCCACCATGTTCTTTTTTATGCACTTTACTTTTGACGCAGGTTCGAAATATCGGAAATCAGTTTGAATTTATTAAAAATATGTTTAAATTCAATAAACATAAAATATGACGGTGAGCGGTTCAACGACATTCGTTCACCCTGGAAATGGTCTCGGCCTTTCAATTTTTACGAGCATAATTGACGCGCAAATATTGGTTCTCCGTGACGGGTCATCTGCTTCTCCGCGGATGGTCCAAGTCAGTGAAAACAAGATGATCGTATTGACCATCCCGGAAGGATACCTTGATAATCCTGATAGTGAGACTGATTTTCTGATAACAGTCAGACTGGCCATCAAAGGAGAGTCTCTCTGACTATGTCGAAAAAATTATGGAAGGCCCTTTCGACCATCTAGAGGAACGTACTGACTCTATAAATTATGACTCTCTAACTTTGAGCAACCATTTTTCTCCATAAACGCTTTTAAATACGGCACCAAAAGACGAGAAGTAATTACAACTAAGCGACATTTCTTCTTTCGCGCGTGGTACACGAATCGTCTAAGAGGATCACGATCGGTGCAGGTCGATTTCGATTTCTCAACGATTCACCGCTAACCTTCTTATGTATAGTCGTCGACCCCATGCTTTCTCATTGGAGGAAGAGTGGCCACGGTGAAAGAGATTCGATGGATTTTCGATGATCTAGATCTGGTTAGCCACCAGGAAGCCGGTACCGAACGCAAAATTACCGATACCAGAGTTGGAAGAAAGACCTGGTTCGCTTGCCTCAAGAGGTCAGAGGGCGATAGCGGTACCTCTTCTGGCGAGGAAGGCCTCATCCTCCTCATCCTTATACCGACTCCTGAGGTAGTGTACTCCTTGCACGCTCCTTCAGGGGCGGATTTCAACCCCATATAAAATCTATAGTTCACCCTCTTATTCAAATTGCAAAGCCTTTTATTCATAAATATTTAAGGGAGTAGTTATGTTACTGCTTATTTTTCTGAAAAAGCCGTGCTGAAAAGTGTCAAACAGTGTGAAAGGAAAGGGGGTCGGATTGGTTTAAAAGTTTTTATTTTATTTACATCGTTTTTCTGGGTTTTTCTTATTTTTATAGGAACTCCTGTCAAATGATTTACAACAAAGTTACAAACTTTAAGAAATTTGTAAACATTTCCTCACTTTTCGAATGTAAAAATTTGTAATTTAATACTTTTGGTAAATTCGTATCAGTTTCTAGCATTGATGCTTTTAGAAACTAAGACTGACACAAATGTCAAGAAGAATAAACAAAATCGTAATTAAAAAATGTCTCTTTTACAATTGTTGAGACCCAAGATGTCTGAAAAGATAACTGTCCTTTTCATATTGCTGTGAAAATATAAGAAATATAATTGAAAAATACCTACCCAAAGTTTATTTTTATATTGCTTATAATTATATTCATTTGAATACAAGCCATTATTTAGAAATAATACGAGGAGAGAATTTTAAATGCAAACCTTATTTATTTACTATATCAGAATATGCCAAGAATAGTTTAAAACCGACAGATTCTGGTATCTTCTGGTCCTAAAATATATTTTTCTTCAATAAATAAAAGAGTAAAGAGTAAAGTAAAGGAAAGACTGAAGAGTAAGAGTATTTTCAAAATTCGATGGAAGATCATTTTTTACACTCTCGTGAAATTTTGAATATTTATCATTGCAAAATTTAACACAATATTTTCTTCAAACTGCTCTATTTTCTTAATCAATAAACATCAATCATTGTTATATCCTGTTAGGATCATTTATCCTATTTAAAAAATTAACAGAAAAGTTAAAAATTAAAAAAATATTGAAAATAAATGTCGGTTTTGGAAAATTTTTTTTTCATATTTGATTTTTCAGTTTGAAGATTCGTTTCAAAAGATTTCTCATAAAAACACTTATGAAATACTCTTCCGGATTCACTAAGAAAATTAAGGTGGCAATCAATAAAAACAGATTTGCACGTCTTCAATCAATTTTATTTAAAAATTTTCGCGAAACCTCTATATTTTGGGAATTTTTCAACATCTTCCAAAAAGGAGTTTTCTAAAATTGATACCTATTGAAACTTCTATTAAAAAAATTAACATCTACTAGAATACGCTAGAGAAGAAACAGGCGCGCTACACGCGCGATTATTATTATTTTTTATCTCACGCATTTTTTAAATTAAAATATAAAACGATACTGATACAAAAATTATTATATTCCATAGTATCTATTATCAAAAATAAAAGAAAAGTAAGGAAAATATTCTTGATAATTGATGAAAATTCATATTTCAACTTCATAATTATTACATAATGTTTTTGTACAATATAGACCATTAAATAGTTGTATTTTCGTTGCAAAATACAAACACTAACATTACTTAGTGCTGTTCAAAATTGTAAGTTCAATTTAATCAAAAATAACCGATTTCCGTTGAAAACCGCTGACACACCCTATTATTCTTTAAAGATATACAAAGAACACTAATATAACCGATTTCTGGTATAAAAAGCAAAACAAAAAACTGATACAAAAATTGTGGATTCAATGACTGAATAATATTTTTTTGAAATTCAAAATGCCAATTGTAGACGATAGGCACTAACAAAACATAAAGAAAATTGGTTCTAAATTGTAAATATTCCTTTAAACTTAATGTTTTTTAAAATTCAACATTACCGATTTCCGGCAGAAATTGATAACATAACCTTGACTTGTTTAAAAAAGGTTTAATCTTCCTAAAATCTAATGATTCTTTACTAAAAATACAGATTTCCGACAAAAACACTAACATAATCCAAAATTCGAATAACCGATTATATTATTAAAAAAATTATGAATCTTCTTTAAAATCTAATAATTTTTGAATGAAAAATTAAATTTCTGACGTTCGATTTCAATCTAATGACTTTTGTTTAAAAATACAAATTTCAGGTGAAACACACCAAAATAACATAAAGTTGTTCAAATATTATAAACCTTTTTTGACATATGATAATTCAATATTGAAAATAGCTATCATTTCCGACGAAAAACACTAACATAGCACAAGAGAACATTGCTTAAAATCGTAAGGCTTCTTTTAAATCTGATGATTTTTGTTTAAAAATGTCAATTTTGGGTAAAAACGGCTAACAAAATCGAAAAATGTGAATTGTTGAAAAATTCTTATTCATTGAAATCTAATAATTTTTCATTAAAAATGCTTATTTTCTGTGTAAAACCCTAACGAGACTTGAAATTGGTAAAGACTGGAAATTTCCATGACGTTTTTTGTTTAAAAATGCTAATTTCCGGTGGGAAAAACGAACAAGTCTAAAATTTCTAGAAATATTAAGTCTTCTTTGAAACCTTATGATTTTGTATTCAAATTCTGTTTGCTAAATACTAATTTCCTGCGAAAAGCACCAACATAAAACATATATGATATTCTTAATAATTTATTAGATAATTTCTGAGTTAATTTAACCGCGCAAGAATATTAAGCTTTGAGTATGGACGTGCGGTCTCACAGACCGCACCGTGTTTCTGATATGTGGGTCTCTGGCCTTCCACGAGGCTGCCATTATTAGTAGCTTTAGTTTTAGTTGTGCTTTCACCAAGATAGTAGACGTGTGGTCCTGAGTTTAATTGGTGATTAATATCAGTTGAAAGTTCATAGGCGCTCCGTGAGATCGCACGTTGACGGTAGCATCACAATTTTATATTTCTGTTTCAATTTGTTTCAAGGTATTTAACATATGACATATCACGTTTTTCCTCTAAGCGGCTCATATGTGGGTCTCTCCCCCCACTGGTGTAAACGATTATTAATAATAAAAGGTGGTAGAATTGATTAATTGCTTACTTATTCCAATGTCCCTTTATATATCCGAATAATTTGAATAATAAAAACTTTATTGATTATTTAATTATATATAAATATATGCAGGGGTCTGCGAGACCTCAGGTCCATCATAGTTCAAAAATAAAATCACGTCCATACTTAAAGGTTAAAAAGTACAAATGTTTCTCAATTTCCATAGGATTTCTATTTGCGATACATATCGTTACACCACTTTGTTTAGATAGGATTATAAACAATAATAATTATGGTTTTGCCAAATGATTGAAACGCATTCAAATTAAAAATAGTTGTAGGTACCTTAGATTGCAACATTGCTCTGAACTCGCTGTTTTAATTTTCGGTTGACTTTTGCCTTATAAAAAACTAACCCAAAATATACCTTTTGTAACATAAGGTCAGAAATGATCATTTCTGAAAGTTCCTTCATTGAAAAATGGTCGACTTTATTTTACCGATCTATATAATTCAAAGATGAAAGATTGATAAAATGATTTAAATTTAATGGCCATCTGTATGATAAGGACATTTACACTGTGGATGATTGAAATTGCATGAGTTGCAAATCTCTGTCTCTCAGTCGCTCATCCGTTCCTGAGCACTGACACCGTGGAAGTAAAAGGGGAAAAAGGTGTAGGTAAGTGCAGACACACTGATTCTCCGATACAGGTGAGATAGAATGAAAGAAGGTATATGTATGTGTAGAAAGTTGGTTGTATGGTTGTATACTCGTATGATACCAACAGGTGAGTGTTCGTGCAACAAATGCCTAAGGATGCCCGGCGGCAACTAATCGGCAACCCAACTGGGTTCCAAGATCGAGAAAGAGAAAGATGCAAGTGGTAAAGAGAGAAATTAAAAGAGAGGATCGGCACCCACCTGTGGCGCTAGACGAAATTTGTTAAACAGCCAGGCGCAGTCCAATTTGTTCTCGAGCGTGTCTCGACGTTCATCATAAGACTACCCACGTGGACCAAGATCGATCCGACCCTGTCGATTACCCTCAAATTAGCAGAATGTTTTTCTACTCCCTCGGGACCTATAGAAAAAATTCAGTCATGAGATTTTTGTTTTCTGGGAGTGTGTGCCAGGTGTCAGGTTATAATTGATAATGCGAAGGCATTGCCAAAGTTGAGGATTGTTTATATAGTATAATTTGTGATTATTCTGTAACTGTAAAGCCCGATCCACACATTTGGTGTACGCCGAATACCGAATTTAGCCATTTGCCGAGCACTGAATCGCCCAACGCTCGGCGAGTGGCGAGCATACCCAAGCACAGGCATCCAGACATGCGCACATTGCCAAATGCCGAGCAGTTTTGGAAACGGTGAACATCAGCTCTTCAGTTGTCATCAACAGTAGTCAAGAGTAGGAGGCAGCATGAAAAATAATTATGAAATTATAGTTAATGCGGCGGCTTTTTTTAGTTTTGGGCCATTGTTATATAAATAATATCAACGTAAATAATAGTATTAAATTGTAAAAAGTACGTAATATTCACATACAATTTTCCGTTACTTCTGTACAAAGCTGAAGCTACATAAAACTATACAAAGTTGTGACGTTAACAAATTATAACGAAATAAATATGTACTTACACACACCAAAAATGTTTGCTTAGTAACGCCGAATGTGTGGATACCGTCCCAAATTTTACTAACTCGCATATTTTCGCCTTAGTTTTCGTGATAGTAGCTCGGCAAGAGGTGGTGAGTACGAATACCGAACATTTGACTAGAGTAGACCCATCCACACTACTCGGCATTCGGCGAACTTCCGCTCGGCATTCGACGAATGCCGACTGTGTGGATCGAGCTTCAGCTAGATCGAACAAACTTTTATGTATCATTAACTGAATTTGTTTAAAACTGGTTGATATATGTGAAATATAATAACAATAAAATATATGTGGCCGTCCACATGAAAGCGGCCCTGATGGTTCATATGGAGTTACGTATAGGGTAATACAGTATAGTGATAATAGATTCAGTATCGGTCCTAATATCATCCCTCGAAACAAGACTCGGAGGGTAAATGTAGATAAGTGCAAAGAGTTGAAAGCAAATGCTGTAATCATACAAGTAGCAATTACTTGCATGCATGTGTATCTCATTCTATTTTTTGCAACACCCGTCCGAGAAAGTTATTTAACCCTCCGTTTGGCAGATGTTCCAATAACCTTCGAATATATATTTTATATTCGAATATATATTTTTGGTTATTTCTTATTCCTAGTGGCGTTCGCATATGTTTAACTTCCTACTAAGTTAAAACAAAAATTGAAGGAAGAAAAAAAATTTACAAGTCAAGAACAGTGTAGGAGAGGGATGTGAAGGGTGGGGAAGTAGAGAAAGGAGAAGTAGGAAAAGTGAGGGAGTAGAAAGTAGAAGTGAGGGATGTGAAGAATGTGAGTGGTTGGTATTTGGAGGAGGGAGAAGTGAAAGAAGTGAAGAACAGCGAGTAAGTAAGGGGGTAGGTTGCATGGGGAATGAAAGTAGGGGAATTGGGAGAGGGATAGTAGATGCGGGAGAAGTAATGGAAGGGTAGGGAAGGAGAAGTATGGAAATGAAATTAGGGGAAGTAGAGGAAGGAGAAGTAAGGGAAATGATGGGATTGGATGTGTAGGATATGAGGGGTTGGGAAGTGTGGAAAGGGAGTTTAGGTGAGGGATATGAGGGGAAGGGAGTAGAGGAAGGAGAAGTAGAGAAAGGAAAGCAAGGAAAGTGAGGAAGTAGAAAGTAGGAGAAGTTTGGGATGTGAAGAATGAGAGGGGTTGGGATGTAGAGGAGGGATAAGTATGAGAAGGAAATAGGGTGAGAAAGTGCGGGGGTGGGATGCGTGAGAAATGAATATAGAGGAGTTAAGGAGAGGAAAAGTAGATGTGTGTGAAGTAAGGGAAGGGTGGGGTTGAAAGTAGGGTTAATGAGAGGTTTGGCAGTATGGGATGGGAAGTAGTGGAAGTGAGTGAAAGTGAGGGGATGGAAAGTGAGTGATGTGATGGGAATGTAATCAGGAGAAGTAAGAGTTTACTTCATAACGTTTAAATATGTGTATGTAAGATGCTAAGAGAATATAAAAGGCAGTTTGAATGGAAAAATACCAAGAGAAACTAAAAAAAAAAACGCTGAAAAATGTTAAAAATGCCTTATATTTCATACGTTCCCATATAAAATATATAGGGGTCTGGCCAGAACACATGTGCCAACCCGAAGTATATTCAAATAAATATCCTTGTAATTATCCTTGTTTGGAATGTATCCTTTCAATTTTTTTTTGAATAATAGGCAATGAAATTTCAAGAAAAGTCAAGGAATTTAAAGTCGCTAGCTCATTCAGAAGTATACGTAAAAAACAATTAAAATCGCAAAAGGTCTGGCTGCACCCATGTGCTAAACGGAGGGTCGCAGCCTTTTTAACCCTTTTCACCAAATTTCCAATCCCACATGGTGGTTTTAGCCTGATTTTTTTACAAAATCTGCCGGACCTGTATACTCGAAATTTCTTTTGTATGTTGGCGCTATGAGCTAGGAACTACTTGTTGAAACTTTTGTGGAAAATCTTTCTCCTCCGGAAAAATCTGCTGGACCTGGGTAAATTGGTACACTTTTACTCTTCCTACCTCCATCTGCCTCCATCTCTTCCTACCACTCTTCTCTATCTCACTCTTCTTTCTCTATTATCAACCCCCTAAGATTGCATGATCTATTTCACACACGTGAAGAAAAACTATATTCCAAAATGCGCATGCGCTAATATTATTCTCACACAGTTGGCCAGAGAGAAGCACTTTGCCGACCATTTAGAGTCACCGAAAGGTCTACTTTCGAGGTGGATGTTATAAAATAGTTATTTAGGACTTTTTCACAATTTTACACCAAATTTCCGATGCCTCTTGGTGGGTTTGAGCCAAATTTGTGCAATTTTTTTTAAAAAGAATTTTTAAGAGTATTTTTATTTTGCCGATGTGCAAAGTCACTTATCTCTAAAGTATGTGTGCGTCCACTGCATAGATTCAGAGAAAAGATGTGTTTCAAAGTGCACATGCACCAATATTATTCTCGCACAGTGATAAAGGTGATAAAATAAGAAAACCAGAGTATTCCGGAAATTTAAGAAATGCTTCCTGCCAGGCATTTGCCGCCTCTATTTTTTCTAACTATACATCGTATATTATAATATATGTAATTCTTTTTACTGAAAAACTTAAAGGTTATCATGTCTTCCAACAAATACAGATCTTTCCATTGCGTACTAAGTAATTTTAGTTTCTCTAAATTGTACATACAACATTATAAATCAGATGTAATTTTACGACTTCAGTGTTGAATAAACAGAGATAGAAACCAGTATGATATTACTGAAGAACAAAGAATATTCATTAGTTACACTCATATCCAACTTCTTCATCAGAAAATGAGGCACATCACTGATATTCTGTGCTTCATCTTAGTGGTTTTTCCTAATTCTACTGGTAAATATAATAATAAGTATAACTTAAAGTGTGTTTTCAATTGCAGTATATTTATTTCCTTCTATATTCTTAGACATATCTTGACATAATTCTACTACTAGTCCGTGTATGTGAGTGTGTGTGTGTGTCAGCAATATTCATAATAACTCAAAAACGAGTTGAACTTGAATCATAAAATTTAAAGCTATTGTAGTCTTGAATAATGCTCATTAATAATTAAGTTTGGAGTCGGATCAGATAGAAAAAATATTTTATTTTCGATATTATAATTTGTTCAAAAAGCGTTTTAGAATAAAATTTTTTTTTAAATTTTGATTACATTTGAAAAAAAATGCATTTCGTAGACTTCAATTAACTGAATCCTTTTCAGCAAAATCCACTTTTTATTACCTCAGACTCTTTTTGTATTAAAAAAATTCCCTTTTCTATACCCTCAGACTCCTTTTATAGCAAAAAATCCCCTTTTCTATTCCCTCAAACTACTTTTACAATCCAAAATATCCTTTCCAACTGCTTAGACGCCCTTTGCAATTAAAAATTGCCTTTTTCAGCCCCTTAGACGCCTTTCGCAACAAAAGATTCCTTTTTATATTCCCTGAGTCTTCTTGAACAATAAAAAATCCCATATTCAACCGGTTGGATGGGGGGTTGCAACCCCCTAGACTCCTTTTGGAAACAAAAATCCCCTTTTCAACCGATCATACTCCTTTTGAAATCTAAAATATCCTGTTCCGTCCTCTCAGTCTCCTTTTACAATTAAAAATCCCCCTTTACATCCTCTCAGACGCCTTTTACAATCCAAAATTCATTTTTATATTCCTTGAGACTCCTTTTACAATACAAAATCCCCTATCCAATCCCTTAGACTTTTTTTGAAAATAAAAATCCCCTTTTCAATCCTTCTGAAATCTAAAATCCCCTTTTCCATCTCCTCAGACTTCTTTTACAATTCTTAAATCCCCATTCTAACCAAGTTAGACTTCTTTTGCAAACAAAAATTTCCTTCACCATCCCCCAAGGCTCCTTTTGTAATCCCAAATACCCTTTCCTATTTCCCAAGACTCCTTTTCCAATACGAAATTCTCTTTCCAGCCTCATGGAATCCTTTTGGAAACAAAGATCATCTTTTCAACCACTCATACTGCTTTTGAAATCTAAAATATCCTTTTTGATCCCCTCAAACTACTTTTGCAATTCAAAATCCCCTTTCCTACCCCATCAGACTCCTCCTACAACACAAAATTGATTTTTAAACCCTTTAGACACATTTTGCAATCCAAAATCCCCTCTTCCATCTCCTTCAGACATCATTTACAATTCAAAATCACCTTTGCTATTTTTGCAGAGCCCTTTTGCAATCCAAGAACCCCTTTCTAACACCTTCATCTCTCTTTGGGATCCAAAATCGCCTTTTTTATCCCCTCAGACTCCTTTTACTATACTAAATCCCTTTTTATATTTTCTGACACACCTTTTACAATCCAAAATCCTCTTTCTAACCTCTTAGACGCTATTTGCAGTCCAAAATCGCCCTTCTCGTCCCCTCAGACCCCTTTTGCAATCTAAAATTCCTTTTTATATTAACTGAGACTCTTTTTACAATCTGAGATCCTCTTTTTAAACCCCTTACACTCCTTTGGAAATGCAAAATCCCTTTTTTCATTTCCTCAGACGCCTTTTGTAATCCGAAACCCCCCTTTTAACCCCTTAGAACCCTTTTGAAAACATAAATTCCCTTTTCAAACCCTCATACAGTATTGCATCATAGAGAATAGAAAATCCTAAAATTTAATATATTACTTTTAAGTAATAATTATTGAACTTAGTGGTTATTTGCCAAGAAATGTTTTGACAAGCTTGATCAGATTACAATTTTAGTTATAATCATTACCTTCGTATGAATTTAAATGAAGCTAATATATTCTTTACCTAGAACTTATTACAACAAATGTTCCAGTGATTTCACTGGTACGTAAATATAATAAAGTCGTCTGGAACGCTAGAGACAGCTCTCTGCCAGAGATTGTCTGCCTGGGTTGCCTTCTCAATGAATAAAGAAGTTTATCATAGAAGACGTTTCTAATGATCATAGAATGAAGATCAGCTCGATTCTTGTAAAAGTCTCATTTCTATATCACTATACTTATACTTACATTAGCAATAAATACAAAACAATCCTCTACAAGGAAACACGGAGTTCATGGAATGATCTCAATTGAAGATAGACCATAATGAACGCCTCTAAACTAATTTGTAGCGATTTTTGAAATCATTCAAATCAAAATAACTGTTTTTTCTTAAAGCAACGCACAGTGGGGTTTATTTCTTTTATTAAATAATAACATTGAGCATAATTAATTTATGTATAAAAAGTTAATTCATTTATTAATTTTTTGTACTGCATTAAATATTCTTACTAACACAGGCACTCATGGAAATGAAAGCTTGCGGTCCAAGAGGCCTAAAATAATAAAAATCAAATTTAGCATATTTTTGTAATTTTACTGGGACTCAAAATTCTGTTAAGAAAGGACATCTCACAACTTATTATGAAAATATGTTTTCAAAATAGTTGTCCTCCGTGCCCTGGTGGAAATGTATTTTCAGAATAAAATGTAATAACCTAAAATAAGGTGAAATAGTGCGAAATCGTAATTTTTGGTAAAAATTTGTAATTACTTGCGAAATTTTCTTTAAGTTTCCAAATTCTAACAGAGACTTGTGGTGTTTTGTAGTTTCGTATTTTTTATGGATATAGAAACGGAGTCAGAAACGGATAAGAAAACTGATACGGTAACAAAATGGGAAACGGGTACGGGAACAGCTAAGGAAACTGAAACGGGTGCAACTTAGGGTTGAGTGGGGTATGGTGCCGGTATGGCACACGCTGCTTATTACAACTGATACCAGTGTTCCTTGTTTGTTTGATTACACAAGTTTACATGAGGTTGCACACGATTACATTATATTACAAAAGATTACATTGGATTACACGAGATAATAGGGATTACTTAGGATTTCATGGGATTCCAACAAATTACAAGATATTACACGGGATTAGAACTGAAAAACACAACTGAAAAAAGAGATATCAAAATCACTAATAATATAAGGGACTATGTCATACACATACCAAAATTTGAAGAATTAATTTCAGATTCAATGCAGTTCGACATTAGTCAAAAGTGTTTTGAAATTATTAAAATTTTTGTTCAAAAGTTACTTGTCTTTTAAATCTCATAATTTTAATATTGTTTAATTTTCTCACAGACATACAATCCTGTATATTTTTCTAGCTTATTTCTATGATTTAATGTGTCCTGAATTATGTAGTAGGTGCGTTTTAGGAACATCTTTTTTTAATTGATTAAATTTAATTTAATATAAATTTAAGTCAGTACTGAATTTGAAATTTTATATACCTATATTGAAATTTTAATTTCAAACAAAACACATTGTAGAAATCAATTGGGAATGAATTATGAATTATCAGGATTTATCTTTAACTTCAAATAAACTGAAAATTAAAGAAAAAATTCTTAACTCAGGTTGCCTTATCATGGAGAAAAATGTTGAAGTTAATTGAATAATTTCTGAACAGTTGCAGCTCCCACTGATTTTGTTTCTTCCCTGAAAATTATATTTTACTTCGAAGTTGATTTTTCGATGAAAAAATTGAAAAGAAAAGAATGATTATTTACATCCAAACTATGTATAGTCTTTTTTTTTATTTTCTTTGGTTTGGAAAATGACTTTGGCGTATAGTAGTACTTTGTGTATCGAGGGCGTAAAGAAAGATTCTTTACGAGTGTGAACTTGCCGCCCGAGCGAAGCAAAGACGACAGTCACACGAGGCAAAATAGCCGTACACTCGATATTTTTGTCCTACCCTCCTTGAAAACAAGCATGTAAAGCAGATAGAGAATATTTGGTGTACTTGACAATTTTAGATTAGAAGTGAAAGGAAGAAATAGCGTACTTTGCAGAAGGGAGACTATGGGGTTCAGCGATACAATTTTTTTGTAAGATAAAGTTAATTTCCTCCATATTCTCACTTACTTGGTGCAGTGTATGTGTAGCGGGCTTAATGTTTTATGCAGCTAGCGTGAAGTTTCATGTAGCGGGCCTGAAGTTTCATGTCGGCCCGGCGGTGGAGTGCGCATGTGCGAACGTCACTGCCGCAAGCGGCCACATGACGCCTGCTTCACGTGCATGCAATGGCGCGTGCATGCAATGGGACAAAAAACAATTTTGAGGTCGCTACGGGGGACCGTCATTGGTATTTCTTGACTGCAATATAAATGAGTGAATATTGTCAACAAGACGTCTTCGCCTCGACTGTCAAAGCCTCTCGGTGCGCATATCCGAACCATAGCTGAGACTACTACCTCATCTCTGCTGCTACCAGACTACTACCCAGTACTGGTGAATCCCGGCCAGAAGGATTCTCATGCTCGATTCAAGCCGTAGTCAGAAGAAGAATCAATGCACATACCCTCGAAAAATCCTAAATCCGCCCATATTCTTCAGTTACTGAACACGCGAATCAAAAAATACCTTTTTCTATATTTTTTTATGCTTTATTTGTTTCATAAATTTAATTTCAAGATTTGTCAGTTCAGGATAAAAAAGTAAATATAAAATAAACTCAATTAATATGATTTAGAATATTATTGATCAACACCTGTTTTGAATTTTCGCGCCTTTGATATGTCTCGGTAAAAAAGATGTCTAGAGAGGTGGAGGCTCTAATTTAGCGCTGCCAGGAGAACAGGATTCCTTTGCTTTTGGGCTGTGACGCGGGCATTGACCTGGAGAGTCTAAATCATGGTGATACTCCCACATTCCAGATTAAAAATAGGAGTGAGGTTCTCGATTTGACTCTATGCTGGGAAGCACTGCCGAGCAGGATAGTGGGCTGGAGAGTCTCAGATGAAGAGTCTTTCTCGGACCACAGACATATCTTGTACAATTAGGTCTAGGAAAGGAGCAGAATGGTGGAACATCCACCTGGAGACACTCCGTAAGAATACTAGAGCCGTGTACAACAGGGTAAACAGAACTAAGTTGCCTTCAGACTGGGATATCTAAAAGACGGCTCAGTATGAATAGAATGAAAACATAAGAATTTATAAATAGGAAGATTCGAGAGGCTTCTGCAAGAAACCAAAAAACATTCCGGACACAGCGATCCTGGCGAAAAATCCAGAAGCTTGCCTCGGGCTCCTAAGGCCTAATGATGGCGAGTTTGCCGAAGACGAAGAAGCTAAGCTGAATCAGCTGATGGAAGTCAAATTCCCGGGTTTTCAGCGAACTCAAAACGACCGTGAGGTGGAAGGCTGGGGCCAAGAGAGGGAAAAGGCTGACTGGAATTTCGCCGCCAAGGTCACTGATTTCAAGCTAATGGAATGTGCTTCTTTAAATCACCAGGAGCGAATGGCGTCCATCCAGTGATCTTAAAAAAAGGCATGGATTTCGTCGTCGTCCCACTGACGGAACTATTTTGGGCCAAGCATTGCCCCAATGAAGGTACCATCGGAATGGGAGGATGGGGCAGTGGCATTCATTCTCAATCCTGGCAATAAGGGCTACACTGCTGCTAAAGATTTCCGTCCGATCAGTTCAGCGTCCTTCATACTTCAGAGGGCAGGACCATGCTGTCATGGCAAAATTGAAGCAGCAGCTGGAACAGGGAAGGTACGATGTGGGCACCTTCTTGGGTATGAAGGGTGCCTTCAGCAATAACTCTTCAGAAGTCAACTGTCGAGAGGCTTCAAGGTATCGCGTGCCGGACGAGCTAGTAAGCTGGATAGCAAGCATGCTACGCCAGAGGAGCCTTGAAACCAGATGGGGCGAAGGCCTAGTCAGGGGATAGCGTCACAGGTGTGCGCAAAATAGGGTGTGAGTGGCCTCCTTTGCAGGCTAAATAAAGACGGGTATTACACCTAATGCTACGTGGATGACTTTGTAATCCTAGTCAGGGGGACTCATATGGAAACGTTGATGGGTCTTACAAGGTTGGCGCTGGGCATTATAGAGCTCTGGTGCGATAGCTTAGAGCTCTCGGCAAATCCGGAAAATACCAGCCTGGTCATTTTCACGAGAAATTACAAAGTCACGAAAGTTGACTTTCCTGTATTTTGTGGCGGGAGGCTGACGTTTTCAGATTCGGTTACATGTCCGAGAGTAATCCTAGATAGCAAACTGAATTGGGCGAAGCATCTCGAAACTCAATGCAAGAAGTTTTTCATGACATTATGGATGTGCAGATAAGCCTTTGTTTTAACGTGGGGTCTAAGGCCTAAAATAGTTGCATGGCTCTACTCTGCTGTCTTTGAACCGAGGCTCCTATACGCAGGCGTGGTCTGGTGGCCACAGGTGAAACCTAAAACGATGCATGACAGACTGCGACGATTACAATCGCTAGCGTTTAGGGGTGTCATAAGAGCAATCAGGACTACGCCTACAACGGCGATAAGATTCATGTTCTGTGACGAACCCTTACACGTTGCGATAACTGCCAGGACGGCTCACGCGATGGATCGCCAACTTCCATCAACACACTGCCAATTCTTGCACTGAAGAAAGATAAAATAATACAATGCTTTAACTTCACCAAGACTATCCGCGTCTACATCCCCAGCAGGGATATGTGGAAAGCAAATGTTAGGCCGCTCCTTAAAGGAGAAAAATGGTTCAGAGATGGCTCCAGATAAGTGGGAGAGTTAGGAGCAGAAATGTATGACAGCGTGGGAAGGAGGGGGATAGGGATCCCGCTTGGACAGCATGCCACCGTTTTCCAGGAGGAGGTCCTGGCCGTCCTTCGCTGTGCTAAGACATTATTAGAAGAAAACGCTGCTGGAAGGTAGATTACAATCTGCTCAGACAGCCAAAGGATATTAACTGCAGTTGGGAAACAGGGATCAAGGGCATGACATTAAAAGCTGGATCCGAAAGAAGCACCAAGTATACTGGGAACAAACCCAGCGTTGCCGATAGGCGAAAACCATTCTGGGCTATACGTGCTGTATGTGCAGAGTCAGGTTAATCTTAGGTTTACCCAAGAAAGACTTGAGGACAGTGGTTTAGATGCTCACAGGGCACAACCACCTGATCTCTGACATGCACAAAAAGTGGTAAAACCCCATGACAGAGTGAAGGAAATGCGGCAGGGATGATGAAACATCCCTGCATGTAAACCCTGGGGACCCACTTCAAGGGACCTGAGGAAGTTATAACGCGATCAGTGCTTGACATACTTGGCTTTACTAAGAGGTCTGGAGTCAACTACTAAGACCGAATAGTATAGCGTGTGACACAATAGGCTTTATAGCTTGAGCGCCAGGGGGACTCCATGGGGGCTTCTCGCCCGCATATTAATATACCTTAACTTAAGAGGTTTTAACTGTGTTTTGCCACATACTTTACTTTTCATAATGTTAGGAATTGTTCATTAACTAGTATTTTCATCTTAGCATTTCAAACTAACTTATTAATTTGTGCTCATCTGTCTTATATAGTTATGAATCTACCGTATTATTCTTATTACTTTCGTTAGACCAGTGACTATGCAATTTAATAGCTATTGTGTTATCGGTTCCATAGCCGATTCTCTCCTACATGAGGGAGCTTGCCGTTATCTTCTCGTACTCATTTTTATTTTCCTTCACTAATCGTAATATAACAATTAAATTTCCTTGTTGTGAGATAAAAACTATGGTTTACTAAAATAACTTAATAGTTCATTACGTAACTAATTTTGTACTAATTTCTTCTTTTCGCAGAATTAATTTGGCCACATAAATCAAGGGCAATCCACCCTGCCCCCCTTCAACTTAATGTTCATCATTACGAAAGTTTCTTTGATCCACGCACAACTTTCCCTTTGCGAGCGGGCTTTTACCATGTAGGAACAGATGAGGATTACATCCTAGGTATACTCAGAATGGGATATTTGTGTCCATTCATGGCTCCTAGAGCAGATCTTAATAATGACTATGGAAGAGTCAAAATACGCATTAATGGCAACCTGATTGAACCAATATTGGATACGGATTCTCTAAACAGTCGGTTCCATAAGGAATTCGGGTTACAAAATATTCGTACTGCCCAGATACTGGAATAAATTCAACATAAGTGTATATAAATATGAAGTACTTTTTGATATGTTAAATCGAAAAATAGTTCATTGTTAACTGGGTGGGAAATCTAGGAGATTTCCAACAAGTACGAAGTTGCCGTGCGAGCAAAGCGATGGCGGTAATCATGCGAGTTGGGAATGGACTAATCCTCCACTTGGTTAACATATTATTTTCTTTACATGCTGAGAAGGGGAATGCGATATCGGGACCTGGCGCGGAACAGCAAAAGTCTTTTCTATATTTTATATTTTATAAAATTGAAATATTTAGTATTAAAAACATTAAAATTTTAGATTTGAAGGTGTTTTTCAACTGAGGCGTGGGAAATATCAAAAATTGATGAAACATAAGGTGTTCTTTATGACATTAACATTTATGAGCAGGTATACCTTATATATGTATAGAAGACTGGTCTTGAAATAAAATGAAGATCGTTTTTGTTCAAAGAATGTATCAACTACATAATATATCTGTCTGTATGTCGGTCTGTCTGTAGTTTGACGACGCATGGCGACGCGATAACCTTTGGACGAATTTTCTAATCAGAATTTCCTTTGTTTCACTCTTTTGTGGTCGAAAAAGCAAGGTTAAGTCCATTAGCCGGCCTTCTACCACCAATAATGAAATTTTTAGCCATGAATTACTGCTAATGACGAATAATGCAAAAGAAGGAATAATATAATAAATATGCAAATAATAATAAATACCAAAATGTACACTTTATTAAGTCAAATGTATTTTTAAACCCGGACAGTAGTGCATAAGGCAAGACAGAAGCATAAGGCAAGACGAAGTTGACTTTTGCCAATCAGGGAGGCTGTCGGGGATGAAGAATACGTACTGAAGTTCGTTTTCCGCGCCGAGGTGGAGATCCTCGACCTCTACTCAACAACAGAGGAACAAGAGGTGGCGGATGCCCTGAAGAAAAACTTCGGGGTGGACAGGACTCGCAAGCTAAAATTTACTTTGACGAACAAAACTTTTAGTTGAAACCTGCAGGCTTACGTGGAGATGAGCGAAAAAATGGCCTGGAGGCTACTCGTTAAGATCACACGTTACGACACGACACGTTAAGATCGAGTTGGTGTCCTGCAGAGTCAACAAGAAAGTGCAGGCCATCAGGTGCTACCGCTTGCAAGGGTAAGAATACCTGGAAGCAAAGTGCGAGGGTTCGGATTGGAGTAGGAGTTGCTTGAAGTGCGGCAAAGAGGATCACAGAGCTCTGGAGTGCACAAGAACGTCACAGAGTTTTGTAGTGCAGAAGCACGTCACAGTGCTACTTCTACGCCGCAAAAGAGGACAAACCCCGAACCGACAATCTTCCGGAGACCATGAGATATGCGGCGTTCAGAGAGGCAGTCCTCTAGAAAAAAACAACTGCTGCTAGAGGCAGAAGGAGACACAGAGGTAACGAGGGTTTTTGCTTAACACAGTTGAACAACTAAACAGGCAGTCGCGGAAAATAGTCCAGGGATGGTCCCGATGGAAAAATCCATAAGCCAAGGCTCGGTACCCTTGTCTCCGTCTCTTCGACTGGAAAGGACCGATTAATCAATTATTATTGATCTGATACATAAGAGAAAAGGGAAGGAAAATGATAGAAGTAAAAATTAATTACGACTTACCGATTAGTAGTTAAGTTGAGTGCGTTGAAACCCTTTGAAATTAGTTTGGCCAGGTCTTCTGGATCCTGGAATATAGAGACCTTGAATCAACCCTGATTGAAATCGTGGGCCTGCATCTTGCGACAGTCCCTCGGTTAATCCTTAGTTGTACTGGGCACTTTAGATTTTGGTAAAGGGGGTTAGAAGACCGTGGACCACTGAAAACATGGAATTCCGGTTGTGAATACAACTTCCATGGAGACTGAGCAAATTGATAGGATAGCGAGTTGAGCAATCACTGACTGAACTGATGTTTGGATAAAACTCTAAAGTCTGAGCTTATTGTCCGAAGCAATCAGACTCAGGACTAATCTGCACAGACTGAGTAGCTTCTCGGTCTTGGTACTCAGGCTTAAGAAACCTTTTATTGGCACGCACAGAACCCAGGCCTTATCCATCCTTTATGTTTCCTATGTATGTTTCAGAAACAACCCCCGTGCACGGCCGATTATTCCATCCACCTCCCTTTTTTTTAGTGTGAGGGTTGATTATTCTTTTAAGATACATTTCAATTTCATGCAATAATTATAATTTGTATACGGCCACCATTACGTGACACATTCCCCTTGGTACTTCAAATATGACAATTAATGATCATATTTGAAAAACATTGATTTGACTCAATCAAATTGATTTCACCAAAAATGTTCAAACTAAGCAGGGTATCACATCTTACAGAAATAGTAAAGAGTTAAATAGCGCATGCGGTTAGTTCATGTAACAATATGAGTTTTATCACAATTTCTAGCAAGATTTCTTTTCAATAATTGTTATTTGTGATACAAGTGCGCAAAATAGGTGATTGTGTACGAGTGTCAATTTTGCAGCATAAGCCGCAGTGAATGATGCAAGCACTCGAGGTAACAATCACCCATGTGCACGTGTATCACACGCTATTTTTTGCAACGCTTGTCCGAAAAAGTTGTGTTAGGAGGAGTGAATGACAAATACTAATTTTATATTGCATAGAATGATATTAGGACCCCCCTCCACACCGTCTGCTGCCTCAAAACGAAAACATTAGTCAAAGTAGGCGCCGAGCGTCTACGAGGTAGGGTTTCGTAGCCTACTAAGACGTTAATTTGAGTCTCAACAAAATCTTAAAAGAAAAGATTTTTAAATTTTGTGAACAAATTTTGTTGAAAAAAGGTTTAAAAAAATAATTTGTTGGGACTAAATGTTCGAAAAAAATGTCATTAAAAGATTTGTTCAAGTTAAATCTAAATTTATTTCGAGAAGATACCAACACCATTGTTCAAAGTTACCTATACCAGTGTCTAATGTACCTCATATCGAAAGTGCGCATGTGCAGCTTTTTCAACAGGGTCTAAAGTAAGCCATCTTCCAACTGCGCATGCGCGAAAATTGTTTCGCACACAGTCTGCTCAAATAAGGTCCTTTAGGCACCATTTAGAAGCATGAAAACGTCAACTTTTGAGGCGTGTATTGCAAAAAGTTAATTTTAACATTTACGAATCAGAAGATTAATGAATTACAATTAGGGAAAGGTATAATTTTTCTATGACATTTGTGGAATTATTAATAATTGCTCTGTATTTGTAATACTATTTGTTTCCTTTAAGTTTGATCATTTACGCTTTAAGTTTTAAGGAACGTAAAAGGTGTACATTTGTACATTTGATGCGGGGTCCTTTGACCCAACTCTAGAACAAAAAATGAAGACTTTATGATGTAAAATAGCAAACAATTTCTGAACTGAATTAAAAAAATTAAATTATGAATGAATTATTATTGCAGAAACGTTTGAATTCATGCGTCGACCATATTGGCCCAAAATTAAAGAAAAACATAAGAAGTCTAAAAAAAGGTAGCATTGCTTAAAAATCATATAATCTGAGAAGCTATTGTTATTAAAACAATAAAAAATCTTTTGAAACTCTACGATCCGTTATGAAGTAACCTTACTTTATAATACATGACATTAGCTCCACAAATTCATACTTTCGCAGGAAAGGTAAAGTCGCATTGCAAAAAGTAGAACACGTGAAGGGTAGTGTTCTCATTTGCAATACCCGCGGGACCAAGAAACTGTGTTCTGCGTTGCATTGGAATATACGCGAGCGCAGCAGAAATGATCCAACAAGTGAGGTGCCTTTAACGAGGTAATGATGGTCAGACCGTCGACGCTCTTTATTTGATAGTATATTTCAATCTCTTCCCGGAACACGAATTGCACTAAAACTTAAAAACGTTGCTTATCATCGTTTCGCTTTCTTCCGAAGATGTGCACTCCACATCTAAAAAAAACTTCACGGAGTGCACATTGTGCACTCTTTTGCTTTCATTGTGCACTTATTATTGCTAAAAAATTTTAACTTGCGAAAAGTATTAACATTCCTGTTCCTATGTGAAAACTTCTACACGAATGCAATTATTGACTTTTTATTTCTTTTAGATTTTTTACAGTGCTTTGTTTCCAGTTTCACCGAGTGGAAATTTCGGTATATTCATCCTATCTTCTCTAATCTGGGTTTAGCCTTCTAAGCTCTCCAATCTCGTTTAGTGCTGGCCGCAGCGCCACGTAGGCGTAGCGGCGTTAGGTGCCAACATAAAACGAGATTGGCGAGCTTAGACTGCTAACCCCATATTGGAGAATTTAGGATGGAGATACCGATTTAAGCCATATTTTAATTTCCCGTTCCTAAACAAAAGCAACTAAAATTTAGAAACTTTTCTAAAAAACACTCCTCTATAAGAACTTTGTATCATTAGCCAAAATCTATTAAATTATGGCAATGGGTAAATGGGTCGGGACTTAATTTCACAACTTGTTGGTAACGACCCATATCAGCTATTTTTAAATTATTTACGCTTACGTTTCTTCGATGAAATCTTTATAGTTATTAATGCGCTTTCTGATCAATTTTATAAATCAAGGCTAAATTTTAACAATTTTGAAGTTGAGTTTGAACCGAGAACATCCTTAAATCGGAAATTCATTTTGTAAGAGAATGATCCCCTATTTTTTTAAGATTTAGAAAAATGTGTAAGGGTAATTACTTGGAATAAACTGATTCGAGTGTCATGTGACCTCGAAATCTCGTTTGATTTGAAACCTTATTATTCAAAAAAGTATTAGTACCCCTTGAGTTGGAATTTAATATAAAAAATTAGAGATTAAAAGATCCAATTCAAAGGGCCCACTTTCTCGATCTTATTTCAGTAGAAATTCGCGTTTTCGTAAACAAAGGTAAAATGTATCAATTTTAGGGTTTCGATGGGAAATCATGCTTCAATCTATACTCTATAACGCGGCATTATATTTATGTCCCATAAGTGACCGAAAGTGGATACATTTTACGTTTGAACAAAAAATGCAACACGTGCGCTTATGACCCTAGCTAATTTTAAATGCGTTTTTCTCGAAAATCAGGTTTTCGAAGTTCCAACTTCAAGAGTGCTCCGGTGACTCGTTTTTCAACCTAGAGTATTCCAACTGGGCTCACAATGTCGGGAATTTATCCGGCTATAAGCCCCTATATGTAATTGCACACCGACAAAGTCGAGACTTTCCTTGCGGAGCGCTAAATTTTATATTTAGTTCAAAAAAGCATTTTCAAACTATTATATTATATTTGCGATAGGTTTGAAATTATTAGGTCTAAAAATTATTAGAATAAATATAAAAAAAATGAACTTTCAGTTTTAAATTTTGGTAATAGATAGTCTGTCGCATATATTACTCATTGGTTCGGTAATATATGTATATAAGAAGGAACCATCCACAAAATACTTGATAGAAGTAGACGTGTGGGGGGGGGGTATTCAGGAAAATATTATGGTTTATCACGCGGGAAGCGAAAGCTTTTCATCACATGATGTAGACCTTCTTTAATAAGATGCCATTTTCACATAGATTTATCTCTTTCATTGTTTATAAATTTCAATCAGCTTCGGGTGGTGGAGATTCCAATGTTAAAGTTCCAAATATACTTTTAGAAAATAAAGATTAGAAAATCAATAAACACTAATCTTCCCGTAGGAAAAGTTACCTTTTCTACTTTTTACAATTTTTTTCTTGAGAAAAAAGCGACATTTAGTTTCGAAGTGTAACGAAACAAATAGATTCTCGTTTATTCGTATTATTACCAACCAGGCACTTGTTCTATGCCTGGATACAGTGTGAATACATTATAGCTACAGGCAGTTAATTCTTTTCGCACAGAGCTCTGTATGTAAGCGCACGTGACTTTCCCTTCGTATCATGTTCCCTTCGTCCTTATAAACGCAGTGCAATTCTATACCCAGTCACATGATTGCGCAAACATACACCAAGATACTAACTAACTCGATTACTCGTGCGTAACTTGTATTCTTTTATGTGTATTTGTAATCAGACGCGTATTTGTGTGCGCGCCGTCGATTAAATCGTTCCGATCGGAAGAGGTCGTTATACGCGAGCGTGGCCATAAAAGCGCGATATCGCGGCACGGGACAGGCAGACGAGCCTGCGGGAAGTTATGGCGCCTATAGAGATTTCGAGCATGTGTAGTGTAACAAGAATCGTCAAGCGGAGGCTGTCAAAGTACAGGGACGAATCCATCACCTCATTTTGACGGGTTTCGTCATTATCGTTTCATTGAAGATTCTTTACGATTTAATTTTTTCTTTCATTACACTTCATAATAATTATTCATACACTTCATAATAATTATTCATGATATAAAGTTTTGAATTGAGTGACATTTTGTAACTCTTTCTAATTTTTGCATGTGGGTTGGGCGTGAAAGAAAAAAAAGGGAAAATGGAAAAAATGGTGGGGCAGCATAAGAGAGTTCGTAGGAGAGGAAGAATGGCCTTGAGGCTATCAGGAAAAATGTCAGGGGTAGCATGAGGGAGTATTTGAAGAGGAAAATGGGAAAGGAGATGAAGAAAGGTTATAAGAGGAGAATAAATAATGTTTTGTGGGAGGAAAAGAGTGGCTTTAAGGCTCTCAGGAAAAATTTCAGGGCTCAAATTGAGAGGGTTCGTAGAGGGGAAAATGGGAATGAAGATGCAAAGACATTACAAAAGGAAGATAAGTGATGGTTCGTGGAAGGGGAAGAGTAACGTTAAGCGCATCCAGAAAAATAGCAGGGGCAGGATGATAGAGTATGAAGAGAAAAGAATGTTGAGGTGAGAGTAGGATTGGATAACAGGAGAGGTGTACAGAGGGAGAGACATAGGCTATGTGAGAGGGAAGTGTATGGATAAGAGTTACAGGAAAAAGGGAGGGCAAAAGAGAGTATGTAAAGGGAAACATTGGAGTGGAGATGGAGGGAGACAGATGACTCAGGGTTTGTGGGAAAGGAAGAGTGATGTTGAGAGTATCAGGAAAAATGGCAGGGTGTAGTATGAGAGTGTATGTCGAGGGAAAAATGCGAGAGCAGTTGGAGAAAGGGGGAGATTAGTCAGGGTTTGTGGAAGGAAAACAGTGGTGTTATGTGTATGAGGAAAACCGACAGGAGTAGAATGAGAAGGAATGTAGAGGGGCGAATGAGAGGGGATAATGGATGAGAGGGAAATATAGAGTTAATGTAGGATTAGTGAGAGGGAAGTTTAGTGGTGAGAGTATCAAAAAGAAAGGGAGCGGTGAGAATATGAGTATATGTAGATGGAAAAATAGCAAAGGAGATAGCAATAGGGGATAAGAAAAGGAGTGCTCAGGGTGTTTTTAGGACGATTGGCGTTAAGTGTGTCAAAAAACAAACATCGGGCGGCCTCAGAAAAATCGGCGAAAGAGAATAGAAAAGGAAAAAGTATAGAAGGAGAGAAGAAGAGTAGGGATGAGGGTATCTGAAGAAATGAAAGGAGGTAGTATAAGAGGGTATGTAGAGAAGATATTTGGTGGAGAAAATTAGAAAGGGGGTAAGGGGCAGATGCCTCAGGGTTCGTGGGTTTCAGGGAAAAAGACAGGGTGTAGGATGAGAAAGGTGATATTATTGCAGGGTGTGGGGATGCAGATGTCTTCGGATGGTTGAGGTGGACTATAGGGAACGCAGTTGGTAATAAAGGTGGAGTGGATGAAGAAGACAATATAAGACATAAGTAGACATTTTTGGCAGGTGTCCTTCTTCTATGCATTTTAGTTTGATATAACAATTGATCAAAGTGAAACATTACTTTATTTACTGTCTACGAAAATCTCTCTTCTCACATAAAAATAACTAAGAAGAACATAAATAAAGAAGGACCCGTTCTAAAGGAGAGAGAGGCCAGGATTCCCCTAGTGCGTAGCGTCGGGGATTCCCTGGCATTCGAGTAAAAATGCTTCGACTTCATTCCGACTCGATTTAGCCTTCAGCCTGTCTTCATGATGTTGATGTCTAGCTGAGTGTTAAAAGAAAGACGAGACATCAGATGAAGAGTCACGTATATGCTCTCGACAGGATGCATTCAACAACACTTTTCTTATGTCGTAAAGTATCATTTTATCTATTGGCTAAAATACCAATTTTTTTTTTGAATGGCATGCTATTTTCCAGTGATTTTCAGATGGTGTAAATAATGTAGAAATCTGCAATAACAGCGTCACTGCTGTTTTCTAGCCATATAGATTTCCTAAAAATTATGATTTTCGAAGATTCCTAAATTTTCTACGCTTCTGTAGGCGTTAAAAGTTAAATGCAAAAAATTTGTCTCCAAGTCATAGAAGCTTGTCTGAAGTCATGAATTAATACCTAAGAGTGTCTTAGGGGTCGTGCATAAATTATGTGATGTGATGATTATGTGCAGATGTGGCGGCTCACTAGAACGGCCGTCACTACTTGTCTAGATTTGACTGATCTTCATCAATATCTAGTGTCTACATTTATCCAAATATTTTTGTATTCCATGTGCTTAACACATTATTATTAAAAATGTTATAATAAATAATAACAATATAAATGTATCATATTGTTTTTGAAGATTAAAATATTGAGAGAGCAGTTTTAACCGCCAATTAGGGCGAATCGCTACAACAATATTTACAAAATATTCAAAGGCAAAAAAAAATGAATATATATTGAGTAGTAAATAGCAATAGTGATAAAAATTTTGATATCTCTCATCGAGCAAAGGTTGAACTACGAACATTTTCACATGCATCTCTTTAATGAGGAATTCCATAATAACAAAACCATGTAAGACCAAAACCTTTCCGGAGAGGAATAAAATCCTTCCTAATCAGATTTCTTTGAGTCCTCATTTTTAAGTTATTCCCTGATAACTTAAAATCGAAAGTTCCGGGGCGAATTGCCACAACTGAAATACATTCAAAAAACTATTTAAATTGATAAATAACTTTACAAATATATATCGACACTGATTTTTTTATTACTTATGTGGTCATATAATCAATAATAACTAAAAAATGCAAATGTAAAATATGGGTTAGGTTACTTTACAGCTAATTTTTGTTTCACTTCTTATTATTATTTTCTTTGTTTAATACAAAAATATTGTAGTAAGCGTTCATAGTGTTAATATCAATATTTGATAAAAAAATTGATTTGTTTTTATTCCTTGAATTTTTCTTCGTTTACCTACGATAGACTGGTTTAGTTTTGTACTAATTTTAGTTTAAAATACACTCCCATGTAATTATGCTTGGCCATGACCATGAAAACAATTTCTTAAGGCTTTCAATAAGACGAAAACTTTGAGTGTAGCGATTCGCCCCATCCCGGGTTGAATCACTACGACTACCTATTATCTCAATACATTTATTAATAATTTTTTTGGTTAAAATGATCAGTGAAATATATTTTCTTAAGACCTTAAAGAACTTATATCAGCAGGTATTATAAATTCGAGACAATTCAGGCACTTTCTAAATCACTTGTGAATATTTTATTAAAATTATATCGATTCGCCAATTTTTTTTGGTGAAAACTGCTTGACACTAGCTCAAATGTGGGAACTGAAATTGAGTTTGAGTAATATACAAATTGCATGCTCTGATATATAAATACTAGCTCTAGTAGTAAATTTTGCCCCACTGTGCGGTATTTTATGACTTAGATTCTCTTGATGTTGGGTGTTAAAGGACCCAGGGGCCCATAGGTCCAAATAAACCCCAGCGCAGTTGGGTGGGGTCGTCTAGGTTGCGCAACACCGCGACGGCGGCGCTGCCTTCCGCACGATTGCCACTTTAAGTGCACCATAATGGCAGCAGCTCGCTGGCAAGAAGAAGGCAATCTTAAGAAACGGGCCCTGCCACGAACAGCGAACGGACCACGGACCCTCCGCTCGGATCCGCGGGCATCGCGAATAGCCGTCGGGCCTTTCACTGCCGGGCCTGCGGGCTACGGGTCGCGACCTCACCGTGGTCCACTCCCTCATGCCTTCCACATTTTTTCTTTAGCCCCCTCTTCTCCCCTTTTATTCGCCATCACGCTCTTCTTCTTTCCCTCTCGATACTCTCTACGTCTATCAGTCTATCTTCTTCGCTCGCCTGCTCGCTCAAATATTTTTCTTGACTCCTTCGTCTCTCCTCTTCCATCTCGTGGTAGTTTTATCTACCCAGGGGCGGATCAGAATCGAAACACGCTTCTGGTAAGATTGTATTCATTAATCGCGGCCCTTTGATAGGTACAGAATTTTAAATTATAGCTAAGTGGAAAAATTGTTTCGGGTACCTTTTGCTGTGCTCGTGATTTTACATGTTAGGGGTCGTCTACAAAGCATGTTACCATTTTGAGGGAGGAGAGGATCACGCCTAAAAGTACGGTTTGCAAACATTAGGGGGGGAGGGGGGCTCCAGTGGAAGTGACGTCACAAACTTAAAGCTTAGCACGTTCCTTGATGATAAATTTAAAAAAAGTTTGCGACTTTTGCAAAAGATGCCCTTGTAAGGGTACAGTTCAGTAATGACTCAATAAGTTTAAAAACCACTTTCATATTCCCCTCTTTTCCCCTTTTTGAACCATATCTTTTTTATCCTGTTTCCAAGAAATTCCCTTTTTTTCTCGATTTTTTATTTAAATTTTTGTTTTGGTTGAAAATTATACTATTTGGTTGAAAAGTTAATTATTTTCTTGAAAATTCGTTTCTTTTTTGATTGAAAATCAAATTTTTTAAACTAAAAGTTGAGTTATTACATTTCTAGTTCAAAATTGATCTTTTTTAGTTAAAAATTCAATTACTTGGTTAAAATTTTTTCTTTTGTGGTTGAAAATTCATGTGCTCTGTTGAAAATTTGTGGTTTTAGTAGAAACTTAACCTTCTTAGTTAAAAATTAATTTTTTTCGTCGAAAAATCATCTCTTTGGTTCCAAATTTGACTAATTTCTTGAAAAATTCTTATTTTTGATCGCACTCAACTTCCTTTGATTTGAATTATAAAATCTCTTTTCGTAGAAATGTCATCAATTACACTTTTCGTTGCGAATTCATCTTTTTTGTTTGACAATTCAACTTCCTGGTTCAAAGTTGAATTACGTTGTTGAAAATAATTTGTTGTTATGAAGATTCGTAATTTTAGTTGAAAATTCATCTTTAAAGTGGAAAATTCAACAGGTTTTCTTTTGAAACTGAAAATATAACTATTCTATTTTTGGTCGAAAAATTCTCTTTTTAATTGAAAATTGATCTTTTCTATTTGAAAATGTAACTATTTGGCTAAAAATTCATGTCTTTTGTGGAGGATACGACTATTTTGCTGGAAATTCGTCTCCTTTAGTTGAATTCAACTGTTTTTAATTTTGAATTCAAATAGTTTTTGGCTAAAATACCAAGTATTACTGGGTTTGTTGAAAATCCATATTTTCAGGTTGAAAATTCCACTGCTTCGTAGAGAAATTCGTCTTTTTGGCTTGGAAATTCAACAATTTGGTAGAAACTTGAACTACATATAGTTATAAACTAACTTTTTTGTTGAGAAATCCTATTTTTGGGTTGAAAATCCAATTTTTAAGTAAAAAATACGTCTTTTTTGTTTGCAAATTCATCTCTTCGTAGACAGCATATTTTTTGGTAAAAGATCCAACTGTTTGGTTGAAAACTCATAATTCAATTATTTTGGTGGAAAATTTCACTATTATACAACCTGTCATGTCGATCGGATACGGACGTGTAAATTTGCAGCTCCTCAATTTTTTGTTTTTATATAAGTTTTAAAGTGTTTAACTACTTCTTTTATAGTTGAAAATTAAACTATTTTTTTTAAATTCATGTATTTTAATGAAAATTCATCTTTTTGTTTGAAGATTTGCCATTTTAATTAAAATTTTATTTCGTTGATTGAAAATTTAACTATCTTGTTGAAAATTCGATTTTTTTAAGTTGAATATTAATTTTTTTAATAAAAATTTGACTATTCAATTTTTGTTCGAAAATTAATCTGTTTAGTTTAAAAATTCTACTATTTGGTTTAGAATTCGTCTTTTATGGTAAAAAAATTAATGTTCTTAGTTGAAAATTCAACTACTTGGTTAGAAATGTATGTATTTTGTTAAAAATACGTCTTTTTTGTAAAAAAAGTAATCTTAGTTATGAATGCAACTATCTGATTAAAAATATACGTATTTTGTTGAGAATTCGTCCTTTTTAATAAGAAATCAATCTTATTGGTTGAAAATTTATCTTTTTGGCTGAAAATGTAATTATTGGATTGAGAATTCAACTGTTTTGTAGAAAGCTCGTCTTTTTAGCTTGACAGTTACACTATTTGGTTCAAAATATATGTAGTTTGTTGAGAATTCGTTTTGTATTTAGTAGAAAATTAATCTTCTTTGTTTAAAATTCTACATTTTGGATGGAATTTATTTTTTTTGTTGACTGGAAAATCTTTTTTTGTTGACGATTCAAGTATTTTGCTGAAAATTCGTTTTTTGTATTGAATTTAACTGTTTTTTATTTAAAATGAAAATCTTCAAATCGTATTGGGTTATTTTTGGGTAACCCCTAAATAAATTCACGAAAAAAATTTACGCGGCAAAAATTAAGTTAGATAGGGTTTTGGGGGGAGGTGGTCAAACCTGATGGACGCTAATAAAGATGGGTTTAAAATTTCAGAAAAAAAAATAAAAATAAGGTCTGATAATTACGGGGCTCAAATTTGTCAAGGAAATTAAGAGGCCTTAATTACTTTGTGCACTTGATATACAAATCGCCCCTCTCTGGATCCGCCTTTGAATACTATCGATAGTTTTGATCGTTGATTTTATTCTTATTTGGCACGGCAACGCCTCCATAGACAAAAATAGCCTAGAAGGTGAAAAATTATGTACATTAAGGCCATTAAGACAAGATCAGGCCAAAAATTATTTTCGTTAAAATCGTAATGTTCGAGGACAGCAGATCCATTCGTGATACATGGCAAGTCGGGATTCGTCGCTTCACATGCTGTATTAAAAATTAAAATTATAATTAAATTTGACATCCCCTAAAAATACTCGCGATGAATTAATTGAAATAATTATTTAATTTTTTCTAATACTCACATATATTCTGTATATTTGTCCACTGAACAATCGAAAGAGCCTCTGTAGAATGTAAAAGCCAAGAGATATATTTCACCCACCGAATATAAATTGGGAGCGAACTGAAAATAGAATCAAAGTTTTTTCATTTAATTTTTTCATAGAAGACAATTATTAATTTAAATTATGAAATTGATGCGTTAAAATACTCAAGTTTCGCAAAGGGTCCCATTGTCACCATTAAAATATAATCGAAGGGGACAAGATAAGCCATAGCAACAGGCACGTTTTCAAAAGCTGCCGAGAAGAAGCATCCTACAAAAAAATATATATTTGAATTTTTAACAAGTCCCTGATAAAAATATATCGTGATAATTGATGAGTAAAAGAACAAAACGTATAAATTCATTTTTTGAAAAAAAAATGAGGTAATGATTGTTTCTGTATGTTTGGAATATCATCAATTTCATTATCAAACTTAAGCTGGTGAAAATAAATTTCTTCACGGTTTCAACGTATATCCATGAAATAAGATGAATTTTTAGAAAAAAAAATTCAAAAGTGTATTATCCGAAATCAAAAAGTGTGCAGTCTTTCCCCTTTTCCGCATCTTTTTATATTTTTTTCGTTCTCCACATAAATTCGAACTGAATTAATAGAACCCAGTAAGAAAATCTAAATATTTTTCATTGAAAGTTTATTCTTTTTGGTTGAAAATAATTTTAGATTAAAATTTAATTTAATTATTTGGTTGACAATGATATTATTTTGTTGAAAAATTGACAGTTTATTAATTTTTATCGTTTTTGTAGAAAACTCAACTATTTTGTTGCAAAATTGTTTCTTTGGGCTAAAAGTTCAACTATTTTGATAGATAATTTAACTATTTGGTTGAAAATTAACTTATTTAGTCATAAATTCAACTGCTTTGTAGAAAAGTCGTCTTTTTGACTTTAAAAATCAACAATTTGATAGAAATTTTGTTACTTTCTTGAGCAAAAAATCTGTTTTGTTTGAAAATTCATCTCTTTTGTTTAAAACTAAATTTTTGTTTTGCTAAAAATGCAACTTTTTTTTTGACAATTAATCTGCTTTGTTTGAGGATCAAACCATTTTATTCAAAATACTTCTTTTTTGATTAATTATTCATTTTATGATTTAAAAAAATATAATTTTCGGTTGAAATATCAACTATTATATTTCGGTTACATTTTACATTACAGCTTATATTACATTGTCGTTGAGAATTCATATTCTTTAGTTGACAATTTACTTATTTGGCTAACAATGACATTATTTTGTTGGAAAATCAACAGTTTTTTTCAAAGTCATCCTTTTTGTAGAAAACTAAACTATTTTGTTGCAAAATCGTTTCTTTGGGTTAAAAAATCAACTATTTTGGTAGATAATTCTACTATTTGATTGAAAATGAACTTTTTTTGTCGACAATTAAACTGCATTGTGAAAATTTGTCTTTTTGACTTAAATATTCGACAATTTGGTAAACATTTTTGTACTTTCTTGAACAACAAATCTTTTTTGTTTGAAAATTCACTCTTTTGGTAGAAACTTAATTTTTTTTGTTAAAAAGTCAACTGTTTGTTTGAAAATTAATCTATTTTTGTTGAGGATTCAATCATTTTGTTCAAAATTCTTCTTTTTCGGTGAATTGAACTTTTTCTGAATTAAAATAAAAATAATTTCTGGTTGTAAGGTCAACTATTACATTTTTCGTTGAGAAATTCATTTTCTTTGGTTAAAAATTTAATTATTTTGGTAGATAATTAAACTTTTTTGTTTGAATTATGAACTATTATATTTTTCGTTGAAAATTCATTTTCTTTATTTGAAACCACAACTATTACATTTTTTTGAGAGAATTGATCTTTTTTGTTTGAAAATTGAACTACTTGATCAAGAGTAAAACTACATTGTTGAAAACTCGCTTTTTTTGGTTAAAAACTACTTTTTTTTACTGAAAATTTAATTATTCCAGTTCAAGATTCATCATGTAAGTTGAAAGATCATCTCTTTGGTTGAAAATGAAACTATTTTGTTAAAAATTCGTTTTTTTTTTCGTTGAAAATTAATTTTTCTTACTGAAAATTTAACTATTTTATTTAAGGATTCATCATACAATTTGACAAATTTATCTTTTTGGTCGAATATGTAACTTGGTTGTTGAAAATTTGTATTCGTTGATAGAAAACTAATCTTCTTGGTAGAAAATTCATCTATTTGGTTAAAAATTTACATTTTTGTTAAAAATTTATATTTTCAGGTAGAAAATTCGATAGTTTTGTATAAAATTCGTCTTTTTGGCTTGAAAATGTAACAATTTGGTTGAATTTTTTGTTATTTTTTGACTGAAAAATAGCTTTTGGTTAAAAATTAAACTATTTTGTTCAATATTCGTCTTTTGGTTTGAAAATTCATCTCTTTTGGTAGAAATTTCATCTTTTTTGTTTTAAAGTGCAACTGTTTGGTCTCTCCAAATTTTAATCAGTTAAATTTTTTACTAATATTAATTAGTGAATGAACTCTAGCTATGAATCAGCTATTTTTTAGGATGAATCAGTAAAATTTACTAATTTATCAGTAGAAATAATTGGTGCATAGCTAGAATTCAGTCACTGATTAAAATTGGTAAAAAGTTCAACTCATTTAAATCTAGAGGTTTGAAAATAATCGGTTTTGGTGAAGGTTTCAACTATTTTCTTAAAAATTCATATTTTTCGTTGAATTATACATTTTATATATATATAAAAAAAAAGTTTTCTTACCTAAATATTAACTATAACATTTTTCATCGAGCATACGTCTCATTTGGTTGAAAATTCAACTATTTAGCTACAAGGTGAAGCACTTTGTTAAAAATTCATTTTTTTGTTTGTTGAAGATTTATCATTTTAGTTGAAAATTCATCTCTTTCGTTGGAAATTTAACTCTCTTTTTTTTAATTCATCTATTTTGTTGAAAATTCGAATTTTTTGGTAGAAAATGAATCTTCTTGCTTGAAAATTGATCTTTTGATTTAAAAATGCAACTATTTGGTTAAAAATTTATCTATTTTGTTGAAAATGCAATATTTTTACTTGAAAATTTAGGAATTTGAAACGTTTCAAATTGAATTTAATATATTGTGAAACTTTCGAAGTTTCTGAAACTTTGGTCCAATGAAAAGTTTCAATGGCTCACATCCCGAAACATGTTAACAATTGATTATAAATTAATATCATTAGAACATAAATAATGAGTGAAATATGCCTTTACTAAATCAAAACTCAATAAATCCATTTTAATTTTGTTAATAACTTCAAAGCAGTATTAAATTAAAAAGATTTTTTGCATTTTATTTATTTAACAGCCTGACAGATTATAATATTTCAAATTTCATTTTATATATCCTTAAATATTGACAAATGAACTCAAGTATAAATTTATCACGTATTGTTCGCTCACTCCTCAATTACTTAATAAAATTTTTTTTAAAATACCGCAGGCTGTGGAAACATTCATGGTAAAAATTAAAATGATCAGTGTAAGACCAAATGCTTCTACTGTGTCTCGTAGACCCGCTAACCAATACACAATCACGGCAAATAATATTGGTTCGATAATTAATCCTGGAATCTGATAAAAATCAAAATTTAAATCAAATTCTATTTCCTGAGGAGTTTAGGATTAAATTATTATTTTTTTATATATTTTACTTACCAATGAGAGCATTCTAGCAGTATAATACACATAAGCAGGATACATTCCTGCTCGGTATTCCCTTAGAAAAAGAGGCAATTCTTGAGGAATTAATGCCAAAGTAGAATACATAGGGAAAAAAGTATTTTCAGCTACAAGAATAAAAATTACTCCTTGAACTGCTTGGACACCTAATTGATCTAAATTAACTGTCCCTACAAAACAAAGTCCTGCCACAGTTGCCACGCTCTGAAATGTAATTTAAAATTAATTTTGAAGAAATGAATAATTTATTTCTCAATATTCATTATTATATTAAAGATTAATTAATATTTAATTAATTTATTTATTTAATATTTAATTACCATTTTTTGTACCATCCTAAGAAGTTGAACTGTTGGATCTCGTAAAACCTGCATAAATCCTCGATGCGTTAACCAAAACATTCTTGTCCAACAATGGGGTTGTTTACTAAAAAAATTTTTGAATTAAAAAAAAAGTGAAATGAAAAATTTCGAAATGAAAGAAAAATTCTTTTACTTACAAGCCACCGATCTCATCAGATTCTGATCTTTGCTAAAATCAGTGAATTTAGTCAAATCTAATATCTTCAAAACATTTTATTTTTGTTTAAATTACTCAATTTTTGAAAGTATCCAAAAATGGAAATGAATAAGGATTTTAATTAGTAATAAATTCGTATTTACGGAAAAAGTTCCTCCAACGTGAAATTCAAGTTGAATAGTGACGTCGATTTCTTTAGAAGCATCGCTAGAGAGAAAGGCATCGCAAATTCTTTGTGCTGTTCTTCGGCTACTATCTTCCTCTTTTGGGGCAGTTGCCAAAGTTGCTACCAAAAAATCCGCAGGGTTGTATGAAACCGGACACTCGTAACCCAGGCTAAAAAAAATTATTTTTATTTTCAGTTTGAATTAACAAAAATATCATACAGTAAACAAATTGGTACGCTTACAGGGTGGACGTAGGTCAAGGAAAATAGTGGAAATCAGGAAAAGTCAGGAAATTTTATTAATCAGGAAAAGTCAGCGAATATTCAGGGATTTTGAAAAAAATTTGAAAAAGGCAGGAATTTTCTATAATAGGCACTTTAAATAACTGAGAAGGATAATAAATTTGAAATTTTCAAATTTTATTTTGAAATTGTTTTATTCCGATTATAAAAGATTCTATGTTCAGAATGTTACAAGAATAATATACTGGTCTTTGAATACTAATAGTCATAGAAAATGAAAAATTGATCAGGGAAAAATTAAAAATTTTGAAAATAAAGTTTTGCGCCAACCTGATTATTTTGTTAAAATGTTGTCTTTTTAGGTTGAAAATTCAAATATTTTGGTAGAAAATCAACTTTTTTTGAAAATTCAATTGAAATCTTTCTTGGTTGAAAATTTGTCTTTTTATTTTTAAAATTAATCTCTTTTTGTACAAATTTGATCTTTTTTGGATAAAAATGTAATTGCTTGGTTGGAAATTAATCTTCTTTGGTTGAGAATTCAACTATTTTTATAAAAATACGTCTTTTTTGGTAGAAGACTAAACTTCATCTTTTTTGGTTAAAAATGCAACGGTTTGGTTAAAAATTCACATTTTCTGGTTAAAAATTCAACTTTTTTACCGAAAATTTAACTTTTCCATTTTTGTTTGAAAATTTATCTTTTTTTGAGTAATTGATGAAAATTGAAGTATTTTGTTAAAAAATTATCTTTTTTGGTCGAAAATTCAACTTTATAAAAAATTCAATTATTTGGTTAAAAATGCCATTGTTCTTCGTTGAAGCTTATTCCTTTTTGCTTGAAAATTCAACAGTTTGGTTAAAAATTCAACTATTTTGTTGAATATTAATTAATTTCTTGAAAATTTAAGTTTTTTGTTAAAAACTTCGTCTTTTTGGTTGATTTACACTGTTTTCCATTTAATTTAAATATCTTTTATTGTTAAAATATTTAATATTATACTGTTTATTGAAAATTCATCTTTAAACATTTATTTTTTTAGTTGCAGGTTCATGTCTTTGATTGAAAATTGAACTATTTTGTTGAATATTCATTTTTTGTTGTTGTTGAAATATCTACTATCACACTATTGATTGAAAAATTATCTTTAAAAGTTTTTTTGTTTTTTACAGGTTCATCTCTTTAACTGAAAATTTTATATTTATATTAATGTTTATATAATATTTTTTCAACTGAAAATGTAACTTTTATATTTTTTGTTGACATTTGATCTTTTTGAGTTGAAAATTCGTCTTTTTTGGTAGAGAAATAATTTTCTTCTTTTGAAACTTTCTCTTTTTTGGTTGAAAATGCAACTGTTTGGTTGAAAATTCATATTTTCGGGTTAAAAATTTAACTGTATTACATAAAATTTGTCTTTTGGCTCAACAATTTGGGTTAACTTTTATTCCTTTCTTGACTGGAATATTTTTATTTCTTGAAAATTCGTCCTTGGTTGGAAAATTCATCATTTTAGTTAAAAGTTCATCTCTTTGGTTGAAAATTGAACTATTTTATTAAAATGTTGTTCTCATTTGTTAAAAATATATTTTTACCGAAAACTTAACTTTTCCATTTTTGGTCGGAAATTTATCTTTTTTGTTAGTTTGTGATGGTAATATTGTCGACCAGGGTAAAATAATTTAAGTTTAGAATAAATTAGTTTGCACCAGTAATCTACAAACGTTTACATCTATTCAAATTTATCTTTTTTGGCTGAAAATTCGTTTTTTTTTTCGTAGAAAATTAATCTTGTAGTATTTTTGGTTTCAAAATTCATCTTATGTAATAGAAAGTTCATATTTTTTGTTGAAATATCGACTATTACATTTTTTGTTGAAAATTCATCTTTGTAGATTAAAAATTCAGCTACCTGGTTAAAAATTCAACTATTTTTTTTGAAAATTCAACTCTATGGTCGAAAATTCAATTGTCTTCTAAAAAATTATATTATTTGGTTGAAAACGCAATTGTGTTTGGTTCAAGTTTAATCTTTTTTGTTTGAAAATTTGACCATTTGGTTGAAAATTCAACTGTTTTGTAGAAAATTCGTTCTTTTGGATTAAAAATTCATCGTTTATGGTAGAAAAGTAATCTTTTTTGGTAGAAACAAATCAATAAATTTGAACCTTTTAAATTTTAATCTAAAACTGCTTTATTACGTTTATAAAATATTCTATGTTGAAAATATTATAAGATTAAAATGCTGGTATTTAAGTATTGATAGTTAGGGAAAATGAAAAATTGGTAAGCGAAAAATTAGGGAAAAGTCAGGGAATTTTGAAAATGATGTTTTTCGGCCACCCAGGCTTGTTTGAAAATGCTTCAAATTGTTAATTCAATAGTTCTTTCTTATAAATAAGGAACCAACAATTGTACTTTTCGAATTTGAAATTAACTTTTTATTCAAGTTTTCAAATTGAAATTTTTAATTTTCCGCTTGCCTGGACACTTCGTTTAGAAATTGCTAAATTTAGAACGATTCCAATTATATAATGCTTAATTTACAATACTTTAAATTTGAATTTGTGCTTTTTCTAAAGTTATGAATAACAAAATTTAAATACTGAAGGCTTTTAATTTACAATTTTTCGAAAACCTTAATTTGGAATCAATTGAATTAACGTTATGCACCTCTCGAGAATAAATTAAAATTAAATAAATAAATCAAATTAAATGTTTTCGATAAGTTTCTAATCAAATTTCTTACTTTGCGAAAAACTGAACAGCTTGTTCACTCGATCCAGCGAAAGCGATTCTCCCATCCGCAACCAAAATTATTTTGTGAAAAAGATTAAAAATCGCTGAACTGGGCTGATGAATTGTGCAAAGAACAGTTCGTCCTCGATCAGCAATAGAAGTTAATTGTGAGATTAAAAAACTAGCTGAATGTGCGTCAAGACCAGTTGTTGGTTCATCCAAAAATAAAATCCTCGGATCGGTTAAAAGCTGTTTAAAAAATAAAAAAATGTCCTTCGTTATAATTATATACCAAATTTTAATATCGTAAACTTTTGACTTTTGAGACATCTAAATTAAAAATTATGTCAATTAATCAGAAAGAAAAATTCCTAATTAATATAATGAAAATGTTATGAATAATTTTTACCTCGGTGGCAAAAGCAAGTCTTTTTCGTTCTCCACCTGATAAGACTTTATCATCACCACCATTTCCAATTCGAACATTGTTTCTCGCTGCAAGACCAACTTCACGTAGAAGACCTTCTATTCGATTTCTAATTTCCCAAGGTGCCATTCTCCTGTCCAATTTCATTCGAGCCTAGTCAAATTAATTAATGAACAATTAAATTAAATCGGGCCAAATAATGTCTTCAAAAATAAAATTTCGAGTCTTATATTTCGAAACTTAGTTTCATCAAAATTAAGTTTTAGGTTTGAATTTGATTTAAATGTCTGATTTAAAAAAAAAACTAATTTTTTCCATATTGTGATGATGATTTTCAAAAAATCTTACCATGAACCAAAGATGTTCTGATACTGTCATTGTTCCAATGAAAACGTCTTCCTGGTGCATAAATCCACTATGGTGTCTCATGTAAGATAAATCGACTTCCCTTCCATTTGCTCTGATTCCCCCATGGACGATGACTCCAGCTATTTTATTATTAATAAAATATTCAGTAAGAATTGTTGCTTATTTTCATTTTTAAAAAATTAATTTTTTATACTTACGAGGAGTTCGGAAAGCCAGCGCTGTCATTAAAGAACTTTTTCCTGATCCACTGTTAAATAATATTAATAATTAATAATTATACTTTCATCGTTTTTAAGTGGAAAGAATTGTAATAAAAATTGATTCATTGTTTTGTATTTCAAATTCAAATCACAACTTAAACAGACTATTTTTTTAATTAACAAGTAATAAAACTCTATCTTTTAATAAAACGAAAAATTAAATAAATAATATTATAATTATTGAAATTAAAAGTAAATTATAATTACCTTCCTCCGAGAATTGCCGTGAGGTCTCCAGGTTTTAATGCACCCCTCACTGGAATAAATTTGAAATTCGTGAGGATATTTTTTTGTTTGTTCTTTTTTATTACAAAAATTCACATATTCCTACCATTATTGATCAGTTGTTTGCAAATCGACCGATTTCTATCCATTGCGTAAACACTGAGATTTTGCCAGGTAAAGGTCACACCCCTTACTCCGGATTCACTCCTAAAGTCCGTAGAAGATTTTTGAAACATCGAAAACAACCCCCACCGTGGGCCGCGTTATATTTTTTGAAACTAGATTTTTTTAAAATTATTTTTATTTTTTATAATATATTTCCCATTTGAAAGGGGAAAATATCCCTATACCGGTTCGGATCGCCGGTTGCCATCCGCCTGTTCTGGCTCCGGGAAACCTTAGCACTGCGAGAATATCTGTAGAGAGTGGAAGACGGCAGGTAATTTTTCAGAACAGAATTCAGGGCCGTAGAAATTCATCAATCATTTTTTTGCTTATTAAAATTCAAAATTGGGTAACATTTTTATAGATTTTAAACTAAGTGGAAACAGTCAGTTTTGCAGTTAAGAAAACAACCTTTTTTTAATTGTAAAACATTTAATTGAACAGTAAAACTTTTTCTGGTCTTTTGAGACCACTTGCTATCTTTGTATTTGCAAAATTAGTTTTTTATTAATATTTAAGAAAGATACTGTATTTTTAATATGAAATTTTAAATTATATTCCATTTTTCTTTTTAAATTCTTTCTGTATTTAAAAGAGCTCGAATACTGAAATTTTTTAACATTCTGAATTATAGTTTTAATTAGATACTTCTGCAAAAATAATAGAAACCTATAATTTGAGTAATAGATCTACTTCTTCTGTAACTAAAAATTTTTTTTTCTATTGATTTTGAAAATATGAAAAATTTACTTCTGGGAACAAACTTTGTACAACTTTGCAAACTTTGTAAAAGCAGCGTATCCACTCACCTAGAAAACTTGGAATTGTCCGAGAATTTTTATAAACCCGGAAAAAACTGGAAATGTTAAGGTATTTTTTTAGGTCTGGGAGATTTATCGAGAGCATGCTTAATTTTTTTCTACATTGTAATAGAAAATGAAATAACAATGTTTTTTTATTTGTTTAGCTGAAAATTCGTGTGTTTTGTTAAAAATACGTCTTTTGTGGTAGAAAATCGATCTTTTTGGTTGAAAATTCAACTGTTGCACTTAAGGATTTATCATTATATTTGAAAATCCATCTCTTTTGGTTGAAAATTAATTTTTTTAAATTAAAAATTCAACTATTCAAATTGATAATTTAACTATTTTCTTAAAAATTTGTTTTTTAATTGAAAATTAATTTCCAGTTGAATTTTTTTTAATTCAGCAATTGGTTAAAAATTAGTTTTTTAAACTGAAAATTTGAGTATTCAGATTTTGTTTGAAAATTCATCATTATATTTAAAAATTCATCTTTTTGGTTAAAAATGTATCTATTTAATTGAAAATTAATTTTTTTAAATTGAAAATTCAACTATTCCAATTGAAAACGTAACTATTT
Source organism: Andricus grossulariae (assembly GCA_011634705.1). Lineage (NCBI taxonomy): Eukaryota > Metazoa > Arthropoda > Insecta > Hymenoptera > Cynipidae > Andricus > Andricus grossulariae. Next base: position 29,880,830 of record JAABKJ010000755.1, on the reverse strand, counting down.
TTATGAAAATCCGTTTTTTTTTCTTAAAAATTAATTTTAAGTTTAAAAAATTATTTTTCAACCAAAGAGTTGAATTAACATCTGAAATGATGGAATATTCCATAGTTTTAGTTGAAAATTCCTCTCTTTGCTTGAAAATTAATTTTTTTTAAATTGAAAATTCAACTATTCAAATTGAAAATGTAAATATTTTGTTGAAAATTCGTTTTTCTATTGAAAATTAATTTTCAGTTAAAAATTTTTTTATTCATCTCATTCGTTAAAAATTAGTTTCTTAAACTGAAAATTTAAGTATTAAATTTTTATTTGAAAATTCGTTTTTTCATTTTTCTGGTTGAAAATTCAACTATTTTAGTTAAAAATGCTGATGCATTTTAATGTTTAATGTTCAATGTTTTTAAAAATGTATCTATTTAATTGAAAATTAATTTTTTTCAATTGAAAATTCAACTATTCCAATTGAAAATGTAACTATTTTTATGAAAATCCGTTTTTTTTTTGGTTAAAAATGAATTTTAGGTTTAAAAAATTATTGTTCAACCGAAGAGTTGAATTAACATCTGAAATAATGAAATATTCCATCATTTTAGTTGAAAATTCCTTTCTTCGCTTGAAAATTAATTTTTTTTTAATTGAAAATTCAACTATTCAAATTGGAAATGTAACTATTATTAATTATATATTAAAAATTTATCTATTCAATTGAAAATTCAACTATTCCAATTGAAAATTTAACTATTTTGATTAAAATTCATTTTTTTTTTGTTTTGTTAAAAATGAATTTTCAGTTAAAAACATTAATTTCAAACTAAAGAGATGAATTAACACCTAAATTGATGGAATATTCGATCATTTTAGTTGAAAATTCATCTCTTTGCTTGCAAATTAATTGTTTGAATTGCAAATTTAACTATTTAATTCTTGGTAGAAAATTCATCTTCTTTTGTTAAAGATACAACTATTTTCTTGAAGCTTCGTCCTTTTGGATTGAAAATTAATTGTTTTAACTGAAAATTAGACTATTGCATTTTTTGTTGAAAATCCCCCTTTTTTAGTTGAAAATTCATGTATTTCGTTAAAAATTCATATTTTTCGGTAGCAAATTAATCTTTTCGGTTGAAAATTCATCTTTCTGGTTGAAAGTTCAACTATTTCAGTTGAAGATTCATCATTTTAGATAAAAGTTCATCATTTTGTGTAAAATGGAACTAATTTGTTAAAATTTCGTTTTTATTTGGTTGAAAATTTACTTTTTTTGACTGAAAATTTAACTACTCCAGTTTTTGTAGAAAACGCATTTTTTTTAGTTGGAAATGCATGTATTTAGATGAAAATTCGTTTTTTTTTGTGTGCAAAATACAACTTTTCATTTGACATTTAAACTATTTGATAAAAAATTCATCTATTTTATTAAAAATGCAATAATTTTACTTGAAATTTTAGAAATTTGAAGCGTTTCAAAATGAATTTAATATATTACCCACATTAATTTTGCTTAAAAGAATATATGTCCCTACTTTTGTGACAAATTTCATTATTTCCACGGTTTTCACTAAATTTGAAGTATATGAAGATAAAAACTTGTTTGAATTATTATTCAAATTCATTAATTGAAAATACTAATGTATGTAAAATAAATTAATTGATTTCATTAATAGTTAGGGCACTATACGTGTCAATGAATTAAAATAAGAATCAATTATTTTAGATGTATTTGTGCTATTAATAAACGATTATCTACAGATAGGTGGTCTCCCCTACTGAAAAAACATTATTTATAATAAACACGTGAAATTGTACACCTATTTCGAGTCGATTGTTTAAAAAAATGCGAAATACTTGAATGGCTCCATATTATGAAATTAACTATTTATTTTTTATGCAATAATTCATTGGTAGAGGTATTTCTATTTACCGTTCGAAGTAGTGGTACCAACTACACCTTAAGCAACGTCTCGAACGGATAGGGTTTCGGTTTTCTATTACATGCCATAATCTCCTCAAGTACGAATACATATAGGAAGAACCATTTTTCTCTCGATGCCCTGTGGTCAAACCAGATTTCGATCCTGTATTGATCATCCAATGGAAAATAATGAAAAACACCATGCAAAATTAAAATTTGGATCATCGATTTGACATTGGCATATCCACTAGATTAAAAATCTTTTTCTATAACTTCAAAAAGTTCCATTCTTAAATTCTGAATTAAAAATCATTTTATTAAAGCAAGTTTTCAAGAATAAACAATTGTAAATTGAACGGAAAAATTCAGAATTAAAATATTTTGAAGTCTTTAAGAAAGAATTTTACACTGCTTTTCAAAACTGAAGAATTTCAAATTTGAATTGGATACTTTCGAAGTTCATAGACTTAAGATTATAGTTATATAGTAATTTTTACTTACACATCTTTAAAAATAAGGAATTCTAAACTACAGATTGTTAAAGTTGAAGAATTTTCAATTGTAAATCATCAAAATTGTAGAAATTTAAATTGTTAATATTTAATATCAAAGAGTTTTTAATTTGTTTAATTGACAATTAAAACTTTTCTAATTTTGATGATTTACATTCGAAATTTCTTCAATTTGGAAGATTCAGAATTGAAAATTTGACTTTTGATCTTCAAAGTCATCAAAATTTAAGGATTTTCATTTATACTTCTTTCAAATTGAAAAATTTTTTATTGTAACTTTTCAAAATTAAAGAGTTCAATTTTTACAATTTACAAATTAAAATTTCTTTAATTTTGATGCTTTACATTTGACATTTCTTCAATTTGAAAGATTTATAATTAAAAACTTGACTTTTGATCTTCAAAATCATCAACATTTAAGAATTTTTATTTATACATCTTTAAAATTAATGAGTTTTCAATTGTAAAGCTTCGAAGTTGAAAAATTTTATATTGCAAATCATTCAAATTCAAGAATTTTCCATTATAAATCTTCAAAATTGGATTATTCCAAATCGATGTTCTTGAGAATTGAATAATTTTTAATTTTTGTAATTCTTGTAATTCTATAATGATGATTTACATTGGAAATTTCATCCATGTGGAAAATTCAGAATTAAAAACTCTTGACTTTTGATCTTCAAAATCATAACAATCTAAGAATTTTTATTTATACGTTTTTAAATTTCAACAGTTATAAATTCTAACTCTTCAAAATTGTAAAATTTTGAATTGTAAATCGTTAAAATTGAAGAGTTTTTAAATTTGTTCATTGACAATTAAAAATTATGCAAGTTTTAAGTTAACGAATTAAAAATTCTGTAATTTTGAAGCTTTACATTCGAAATTTCTTCAATTTGGAAGATTTAGAATTGAAAAGTTGACTTTTGGTTTCCAAAGTCATCAAAATTAAAACATTTGTATAAATCTTTAAAATTAAAAAGTTTTCAATGGTAAAACTTCATAATTGAAGAATTTTAAATTACAATTCTTCGGAATTGCAGAACTTTGAATTATATATTGTTTTAAATTGAAAAGTTTTTAATTTTGAAAATGTCCATTTAAAAATTAAGCAATATTATAACTGTAAATCTTTAAAATTGAAGAATTTTCAATTTCAAATCTTAAAAATTCGGTCATTTTGATGGTTTGCTTTGGAAATTTCATCAATTTGGAAGATTTAAAATTGAAAAATTGACTTTTGCTTTTAGATATCATTAAAATGTAAGAAATTTTATTTATAAATCTCTAAAATTGAACAGTATTCAATTGTATCTCTACAAAATTGTAGAACTTGGAATTGTGAATCGTTAAAATTGAAGAGTTTTTAATTTTGACCATTTACAATGTAAAATTCTGTAATTTTGATGCTTTACATGCTAAATTTCTTCAATTTGAAATATGTATTTAGAATTGAAAACTTTACTTTTAATTTATAAAGTCATCAAAACCATAAAAATTTAAGAATTTTAATTTATACATCTTTAAAGTTTAAGAGTTTTCAAATATAAATCTTCAAAATTGAATAATTTGTAATTCTATATTTTTTAAATTTAAGAATTTTCAATTGTAACTCTTCAAAACTGCAGAATTTTGAATTTCAAATCTCTTCAAATTTTTTATTTAAAAAATGTAATAATTATAGTTCTATAATTTTAATTATTTACTTTCAAAATTTCTTTAAT